>VXBU01009396.1:1453090-1551580 GCA_013400315.1 Bombycilla garrulus | reverse complement strand
AATTTGGCCCACAATTGGTGTTGCACTGGGCTCATGGGAAATCCACAGGCACACCTCACTTCCAGGGGTGGCTCTTTCCTGCCCACCAAAATGTCAATCAATCTCAAACCAGCACACAGCATTATATCATTATATTACAGATAATATTGCACTGTAATAGACTTAGCAGATTTTTAGAAAGTGTTACTGAGAGCATTGGCTCATCAAGCAAACTGAAATCATTTGCCAGTAATAAACTGTGTTGTGGTTGGTTACTTCTAGGCAGTTTTATTGCCCCTCATGTACTTTCTCCATAACTCTTAACAATATTAGAGCATTTAATTTGATTGTGATAACAGTGCATTCATTTTCAGAGAGAGCCTAAGTGCAGGTGATATTTGTCTCTGACAGATACAACTCTGCAGTCAGCAGCTCAGAGGATCGAGGACTTTTCCGCAAGCTGAAGCTTAACTATGCAATTTTTGATGAAGGCCATATGCTCAAGAACATGAGCTCTGTCCGCTACCAGCACCTCATGACAATTAATGTAAGAGGTTTAGTTATTGCTGGGTTAGAGGGGACAGCTCCTGGGTTTTCTGCTTTGTAATTACAAGCAGGGGGAAATGGAATATTAACTGTAAAGTTCAAATACACATAACTTTAGAGAAACTACAGTATGCCAGTGGATTTAAGTGTTGGTGTGGCCTAAGGAGTGGATCCTGTACTGTGATCTCTTTCAGGGATATAAGCTCTCAAAGAAATGTAATGAATTTCCTGTACCATCATTACAACGATGGTAGTGATTGAGTTTCAGTATTAAGCCAATTCCCAGTTATATCCTGTAGTAGTAAAGATTTTAAAGATGCTTTTCTGATTACTTGTGCTGAAACCTTGTAGTGTTTAAGGACCTGCTCTGATAGAGCTGTGTAAGAAAAGCCAGCTTGAAAATATTTTTCTTGTGGCTTGCAGCCTGAGTTTTGAAGCAGAGTTTTGAAAAAGATTTGAGTACAGGTATATTTCTGAATATTATGATCTAGCGCTTGTAGCATTTGTACAATAATAATACACTTTAGATCACTTACTGCAACTAGTTTTCAAGATCAGGTTTTCATCAATAGCCTTTTTAAAAAGCTGATCTTTTGAGTAGTAAAACTTTCTTGTACTTGCAGTTCAAAACTTATGCATAAGTACTGTATGACTTTAGAGAACTTGATATGGGAGTAGCAACAGTCATCAGGAGGAAGAAAAAATGTCAGAAAAACCAAACAAAACAACGCCAAACTAAAAACCATCACCAGAAAACCAAAACGGTGACAACCAAAACAAAGCCCAAACAGAACAACTAAGAAGCAGCCTAATAGATCCAGGAATGCTTTTTAAATTGTCTTAAATTGGTGCACAGTTCCCCATAGATCTGTACAGTTTTGTTGACTTGACAACAAAATTATTCCGTGAGTTCCAAACATATAGTAGTTTTAAATAGGTATGACTTAAACCCAACTCATTTTCTCACTTCTCCATAGCTGTGGGGTTTTTTACCCTGTTTGACAAATGTTTCTCATTTCTCTTTCCACTTTGGACAAACAGGCCAAGAACCGCTTGCTGCTAACGGGTACTCCGGTTCAAAATAATCTGTTGGAATTGATGTCCCTCTTGAATTTTGTAATGCCCCATATGTTCAGCAGTAGCACAAGTGAAATTAGAAGGATGTTCTCTTCAAAAACAGTGAGTACCACAAATTCTCTTCTTGAAAATACCTTTCTTCTTTTTGCTAGAAGACTGCTGTTGCTGCATAACTTCTGTTTTATTGGTATCTTATGGAAACAGGTAATTTGATTATGAAAAATCTAGAAAATTAAACAATTGAATAAACCTTTTAAGTTAACAGGATATCTTGGAATACTAATGGTCAGGTCAAGTATGTCTGTTTTCACTGGAGTTTTCATCCAGTTAGAGAAATTAAGGTGGTGATGTTACAGCTGAAAGCTTCTCACTGTAATTGAATTCTTTCAATGTTTTCCTTAGAAGAGTGCTGAAGAACAAAGTATATATGAGAAGGAGAGAATTGCACATGCAAAGCAGATAATAAAACCATTCATCTTGAGAAGAGTAAAAGATGAGGTAACATTTTATCTTTGAAATGGTGGGTTTGTGTTGTCAAAAAGCCTGATGGATCTCTGAGAGCAACACTATAATATGAGGCGCAGTTACTTATTGGTCTGAAAAATTGTTAATGGGCGCTTGCAGACTTCATTGGTCAGTGGTCTGAAGGGGTTAATGATGATTAGCAGGGGAGTAGATCCCAGATATTGCATAGAATATTATTTCATGCGGTTCTGGGGTGCGCAGACCATGTTACTTGGTGAGGAGGTTGATGTATAATCCAGGTCAAGACCTGACTTGAATTGCTGCCTGAGTTAGTGAAGTTGCAAGCAGTGAAAGGAGCTGGGATGAGGAGAATGAACAGAATATCATAACAGCTGTAAGACAGTGTTGAATTACTCATGGTTCACAACAGTACAGGTTTTATCTGGTATCGTTTTGTTTTGGCAGGTCCTTAAACAACTACCTCCCAAAAAAGATCTCATTGAACTGTGTGCCATGTCTGAGAAACAGGAACAACTCTACTTGGCTCTCTTAAACAAGCTCAAGAAAACTATTAACAGTAATGGTATGTAAGGGCCTCGTTTCCTTTTGGTGGATTTGCTTCATGCTGAGATGTATGTTGAACGTGACTACAGTCTTTGCTTTGTAGAAATGTCTGTAATGCTCATAAACTGTCTATATCCCTTCAATGATTTCTTTTTAAAGTTCAGGTAATGATGAATTTTCAAACTGAGGTCTTGCAAACAAAGCTCTGCTGAGAGATGAAGGTGTTTCAGATGGTTATTTTCAGTAGTAGTACAAAGATGCCTTCTTTGTTTACAGAGAAAACCTCCGATATGGGAAATGTAATGATGCAACTTAGAAAAATGGCCAATCATCCTCTTTTGCATCGTCAGTACTACACAAATGACAAGCTCAGGACAATGTCCACCCTCATGCTCAAGGTAAGGGGGTGAGATTCAGAAGCAATTCTTCATTTCTCAGAATTCCTAATGCAGACTTGTTTCTTTGCTTGTTTATTTTGTTGTCACTTCCGGTCAGACATCTCTTTGCCAAACTTGAATCATTGTTGCTGCTTTTTGTTTCTCTGCATCTATCCCGTGCTCTAATCAAGCTCTGTAGGTATTTAACACTGATTTTTTTGTATCATTAAAATGGAGAGAACAGAGTCTGCAGTCATCTTTTCATAAGCTTCCCCTTACCCTCCACCCCAGAATTTAAAGCCAAAGTGTTTATGGAAAAGATTTTAGGTGAGCGCTTGAGTTTAGTAGCTTTCTGAGTAGCAAGAACTGAGTAGTACAGAGCTAAAGTAGGGAAGGCATAAGTATTAATCTGGTAAGGATTTTTTTTTTTAAATTTGTATGAGGTTAATGCCTGATGAGCTTGGGGAAAATTGTTGCTTTTTTCTAAAATATAAGAAAAAAAATCTCAATGTGCAGCAGGTGCTCTAAAAAAGTTGGAGCTGGCTTTGAATATTTTTCAGCTTTGTTTTAAAGTGAAGCCAGACAAGGTTATGGGGAAGCAAGAAGTGACCCACTGGTTTATGAGGGATTTTTGTCCCTTTTTATTCCCATACAATCATTCTCTCCAGATGTGGCTTTCTTTTTCATCTTGCTTCCAGGCATGACATCCTTCTACCCACCCTACATCTTGGGCTGGACTTGCCATGTCTTCTACCATCTATCCAAGGATGGGACCTCCCTTTTAGGGAATGTGTCTTCAGGGGAAGAGGTGTGATAAAGGGGTAAAAAGTTGTAGGTCTTGATGGGAAATAGGTAATTGCTATGGAGGTTGAGCATATCCTTCTTAAGTTTTGGGCAGTACAAATGCTTGTAAGAGCTAAACTGTGAAGTAATTATCCTCTCCTATAAACCTGAAGTTGAGAGTTCATCTTTTGTTACTTGTGTGAGCCATGCTTTAGCATTTGTCCTGTATTGGTGTGGTACTTTTTTCTTTCAGGGATTGTGGGTGGTACTTTGTGTACTACAGTGTTTGCTTTTAGTTCTCGGGTGAGATTGTGTATTTCATTATTTCCCTTCATTTTTGCTAACAGGAACCCACACATTGTGATGCTAACCCTGACCTTATCTTTGAAGATATGACAGTAATGACAGATTTTGAGCTGCATGTGCTTTGTAAGCAATATTCTCACATCAATGACTTCACGTTAGACATGGATCAGATCCTGGATTCTGGGAAGTTTAGAGCCCTGGAATGCATTCTCTCCAACCTTAAAGAGAAGGTATTACAGATGGCTGAAGCTTTTTCCTGTCTAAAGAGTGGCTCTAAATAACTGATTAAATTAACATCTGCCGGCTCTGTATGCAACCCAATTGCTTTGCTGTGGAGTTTTGCAATGTTTAGTGCATGTGCAGAATTGCAAAGCAGTACTTAGCTTTTAATGTACATCCCTGAGTATGCACATCACTTTAGAGACAGCTGAAATAAATTTTCCCAGTTTTCCAAGTTTCACAGTATTCATCCCAAGTTAACTACCCTATTAATATATGGGGTCTTGCATAATTTTCCTACCTCATGGACTTAGACCTTCTCTTGGCAATTGAATAAGATGGTTTTACATTAGAATAACTGTGTGTGTTAAGCCAATGGAAAGGTAAGAAGAGGTCCCTGCTTGAAGTCCTGCGCTGAGATTCAGACAAGTTTATTTTGTAAATAAGCATGTGCCATAATGCTTCAGAGTATCCTGAATTTGCACAGGTGGGTGCTGTGGATCTATTTCAGCCAAAATAGTGCTCCTCTCTATATTACCTGAAATATTTCAGTTTTGAATTAAAGTATTTTGATGTTTATGGATGAAGTAATCTGTCATTTATGCATTTGATATGTGATTTGTTTGAGCCACCTAAGTGCCAAGTAATTAAAATATTACTGCAATGACAGACAGTGAGTTAAAGCAGCAGAACTACTGGATATTGAATCTTCACTGAAAGTCAGTCTAGACTTGATGATTTTCAGCTTTCTTTTATTTTGGAAATCAGGGATTCTGTGAAAGTAAAATAATGTGTTTGCATCAATAAAAAAATTTTGTAGTTCTTAGCTGACATGTTTCAAAGTTTTTGCTTTGCTTTGTCCTTTCTAGGGTGACAGAGTTGTGTTGTTTAGCCAGTTCACTATGATGCTGGACATCTTGGAAGTTTTCCTAAAACACTGGCAGCACAGATACCTTAGGCTGGATGGAAAAACGCAGATTTCTGAGCGGTACGTGACTCTTGCCAGAAATGAGAGGGAGAAAGTCAATGTGTTGGAGAGGGAGAGGTGACTTGAGACCCTTACCTTTGTCTTCCAATGTGTCGAAGTCTGTGCTTACTGGACATTGACCATAGAAGGCATTTAATGTTGAATTTCAGATCACCTTAGTAAGGGTGAGGCTGAAAGATGAGGTTTAGATGGTGGGGTTACAGTCTTGGCCACAGAAATGAAAAATGTGTGTCTTTAGCAGTTCCTGGTGTGCTTGATTCGTGTGCCAGCATGTCATAACACCTGTAGAGTTGCTACACTCTACTATACTCTACTGGAAGTAGAGTACATCTCTAAGACAAACCATTCTGTCTGTCACTGCAGCTGAAAATGTTGCAGTGCTTTCCTTGTGTTTGAGCTGAGCTGGTTTTCTGTCTCAAGAATTTTTGAAGACCTTTTTCTGGATGCTTTTTTCTTCATTTCAAAAAACTGTCTTTCTTGCTGTGGTGTTAATTCCCATGTGGAGCTGATGTCTGTTTCTGCCTTTGCCTGTGCAAAGTACAGAAGATTGCCATGAAGTGAAATTCATCCCATGCCTCCCCATTCATTTCATGTGTTTCAGTCTTCCATTCTCCTCCAGCTGACTCCTTGTGTTCTGTGATGATCAAAAATCTTTTTCTAAGCCTGTTTTCACTATTTGCTATCCATCTGTCACTCCATCTGTTTCTCTGGTCACTGCAGAGGATTGTGATACCCTTTTTCCTGCTGCATAACCATCTGTACTTTGGAGCTGCTGTGCAGTACCGCTGTCCGCTCTTCCAAAAGATCATCCCAGATGAACAGAATGTTCATCTCTAGAGCCAGTGGGGGAGTGTTTTCCAAGGCCTGATGCATGGTTTCTTGTGTTCTGCAGGATACATCTGATAGATGAGTTCAACACAGATATGGGTATATTTGTATTCCTTCTGTCCACCAAAGCTGGTGGCTTGGGCATTAATCTGACCTCGGCCAACGTTGTTATTCTCCACGACATTGACTGCAACCCTTACAATGACAAGCAGGCAGAAGACCGGTGCCACAGAGTAGGTCAGACACGGTAAGGTTTTTTTTTACTTGTAGTTCTTGGGTTTTCCTGGAAAGCTCTCAAAGGAGGCTAAAAGGACAGTATTTATGATTAAAAGTTTCAAGCAGAGACTTGTGTAGAGCAGCTCTGGGTTGTGTGGGAGTTAGGAACTGTAACTGGCTTAGTCCATGTTGCTGGCAGAACAAATGTTTATTTACACTTTCCTGCTTTTCCTAGTTCACTAGAACTCTCAAAGGGTGTATAATTCTCATATTTCTGGGGCTGGGAACTATTCCAGGGTAGATCTGAAGTCTTTAGAACTGTCTGGCCAAGCTATTTGTTTTCTTCAGGGGACTTATAAGCTTTTAAGTGCCACCCTATAAAGAGTGAAACCATAGAATGTGTGTAATTTCAATGTATTCAATAGTAAAATGCAGTTAGGCGGAATTTGACTTGTTTATATTAATGGAGATTTTTGTGGCTGTCCAGACATTTGCAGTGGCTGGGAGTGCAGGAGAAAACGTGTTTTCTGGCAATACAGAGCACAATTGTTCCAGAGAAAAATCTAGAAGCTCTTTGTATTGCCCTCTCATTCGTTTCCTCATCCTTGCTTTAAATCCCAGCCAGCTGAGCCAAGGCACAGTATCCTTCCCTTTTGCACTAATCCAGACTACAAAAATGGGGGGTTTTTTTGTGGTTTTCAGAGAAGTACAAGTCATAAAGCTTATCAGTAAGGGGACCATTGAAGAAACCATGCTCAAAATCAGCCAACAGAAATTGAAGTTAGAACAAGATATGACTGCAGCAGAGTCAGGTACGTGTCTTGCACATAATGATGTGCACTTAAGTAAATAAAATTACTCTGAAAAAAATAAGGTTCTTGATGCAGACAAGCTTTTTGTTGTTTGGGGGTTTTTACGTTAAACTAGAAAGATGTATTTTTGCTGATTGTTCTTTGATTTGACAGGAAGTATCCTCCGAGTCCGACCCAAAAATCAATGACCAAGTCCTACAAGCAGAAGATTTATTTTTACTGCTTTGGGGACGTAGGCTTTTATCTGTTTATGTGAAATTTTAAGCTGTACTAATGCTTGTCTTTATTCCTCAGGAGAAGAAGGAACCATTCCAGCAGATATAGCCACGCTATTAAAAGCTTCATTGGGTCTCTAAAATGTAAATATATTGTGAAATTCAAGGAAGAAAGGTGATGATGTACCCCATGGACTCTTAACATTACTGTTGACCAGGAGTTTTATGAACGTTTATAACTTTTTATAGTTTCTTTATTGTATTGCTCATGATATTGAAAATTTTTAACATCAGTAGCATTCTTTTTGATGCTTAAAAGCATAAATGGCCCAAATGTGCCAACCTCAGATGCTGAATAAAGGTTTTACAGATCACTTTTAAAAATGGGGACCTTAGTGGTAATTGTTTTAACAAATCTGCTACTGCTTAAGATTTGTCAGTATTTTTGTAATTATTTCTACCTCCAAATATATATATATAAACTGTCTGTTTCACTGGATTCCACGTGTAGATTTTTTATATGTGCCTTATTTGACAACGCTCAAGTCTGTTCCTGCTTGTTTTGGTTCATTTGATGTTCCGTACTGGTTTTGTATCAACTTGTTCCAATAAAATTCCATAGACTGACAAAATGTTTTCACGGTTGCAGTGATTTGGGGCAGGTGAGGGGATGATAATGTGCATGTTACAAATCAATTAGGCAGCTCTCAAACCAGCTGGAATGTTCCAATTGAACTGACTTGGCTTTGTCCAGCAGTAGTTAATTACCAGTATGTCATTGTACTCTCATTACGGTGGTGTGAGGCTATTGATTGTAAAAACAGAACTCCTAAAAATGGTTTGGTCAAGTCTGTGGGTATTTTGATAAACTGTACATGATTTCTGTGAATTCAGAACGCGTGGGAAGTTAAAACTTGACCAAAACTTGTTTTCCAAGTGTGGACTAAACTGCTTGGCTTTTCCTAGAAATGTCGCTGTGCTGTCTGTCTCAAAATGCACAACTGAAGTAAGTTGAAGTTGCACTGTATTGTTTGAGAAGGGATATGGGTAAGAATCAGTTTTTCATACTTCAAGTCCACTGGTTTCTGCTGGAGTTAATAGTGGGATTTAACAGAGAACCACGGGTGTTTAATGCTACAGCTAATTAGGTTGTGTTTCTGTTGAGCATGATGCTAACCCAACTCTTATCCCATTGTACCTGCATGTTCTCACCTGCTTGGTTCAAATGTAGATTTAAAGAAGATCGCTGCCCTTCCAGGCGGGTTTTGTGGTGTTCTGATGTGTATGCGATCAGTTAATGTAGTCTAGAGGAGCAGTGGTTACCCATGGGGTCAGTATCTGTCCTCAGGTGCTGTGAAGCTCAGGTGTGTTTCCACCTTTCTTCCTTGTAACTGTTTCTATTCCTTTTAGCTGGGGCTCTCAGGAGATTGCAGGGCCATCATCCTTGGAGATAACCAAAACCTAACTGGATGCAGACCTCGGCAGCTGGCTCTGAGTGGCCCTGTGTGAGCAGGGGCTTGAAGCAGAACACCTCCAGAGATGCCTTCAACTATTCTATGGTTCTGTTTTTCTGATTGGGAAAGATGTGCAGAGTAAAACAAACACAAAGCCACTCTCTGTGAAGTCAGTTGCTGAAGAAGAGAGGAGTTTTGGGAGCTAAAGAAGGAAAAATGTGTCAAGACCCAGAGTAAAGCATTCAAGAAGTTGCAAAGCAGGTGAAGATAGGAATGATTACAGGTTGTTTCTTTCTGTTCTGACAGTACCTGACCTGACAACCCCTCTCTCTTAGAGGTTTTTTGATGTCACTCATGATTCAATGAAATAATACTTGAGGTGAGAGGAAAAAGTAAATGTGAAGGAAAATACTTTCCCAACAGTGGCCATTTCCAGCGCAGTGTTGCCCAAATTTGTTGTGGTTTATCTGCTTACACCACACAATGGAGACCTCTCACAAGCACTTGTCTCCCCTTGAGTTTGTGTAAACCACTTTCATCCTGGAAGAGCAAACCCTTCATTTGTTCTAAACCTGGTTGCCACCACCAACCCCCAGTTTGTGTATCCTACTTATTGGCACAGATACTGGGCTGTTGAATGTTTCTGCAGCTGGTGTGGGCACAAGCTCAGCTGTACAACTGCTTTTTGGCTTGTTTTGGAAGCTTTTGTTTGGTTTTTTTTTTCAGGGTGTAGAGCATAAAACTTAAGCTTCTTAAGCACTTTTATTTTTCAGGCCTTTGAATTTTATTGACTAAATTTTTGCTTGGTTTCCCACACATTTGCCCTCGCCATTTAACTTGTTTTCCTCCAGATTGTAAGACTGCAATAGGCAAAATGTTATTGAGATTGCACCCCTCCAGGAAGGTGTATTCACCTTTTCTCCCTTTGAGAGTGCACAAAACATTAATTGGCTTGATTGAGCACTGTGTTAGTAGAGGCGGAATGTGAATGAAACCACACTTCTGTGAAACAGTATTTATTACTCTACTAAATCAGTATTTTAGACTCTCTTGCAAGTGGATACAAGAGGTAGGTTTTGATTTCATACATAGCCATCTGAAGTTAATTTATATGATTCAGAAGTTAATAACTTAGGATGCTTGTCATATGGAGAACTAAAGAAGCGTTTGTTTTTCTGAGCAGCTGATCTACATGGTACTGTTTGGCCTTTTCTGGATCCAGGCTGCAATAGCTGGAAGTGCTTGCACTCTCTCCTTGAGAGCCAAAAGCCTAGGGTATTTGTCTGCCAGGTCAGGTTTACAGGACAGAAGTGTCGTACTGCACACGTCCCAGTAGAAATCAGCCCACGTTACCTAGTGGAAATGGGATAGAAAGTAGTAAATTTTAGTTGGTAATCTCAAAAGCCAGGACTATTAATATTCTCTAAAAACTGTGAATTTACCTGTTTTAAGTTTTCATTTTGGGGTTGGGGTTTGGTTTTTTTAAGCCCATTTATTATAGGACTAGTAGTTAAGTTGCAATGCAAAGCTTGACTTCAGTAAATATTGGATAAAATGAAGTCCTGGCTACAACTATTAGTTGTGTTAAAATTTTAGTCTTTCCTAGTGAAAGGGGTAAAAAGGCTGTTATGTTTTTATAGAGGTTTTTTTTGTATTGCCTTGTAAATAAGTCAATGATTATAAACAGCATTCTCTGTAGTCATGAATTAGTGTTCACAAGTGCAGAGGCATTTACAATGTTTTGTGTCAGCATACTTATGAAGTGCTTTAGAAAATGCAGATCCTAGTCCTTTCCTCCATTTTCTAATTTTCACTTTGCAATTGAGTGACCAGTTGTGTATTGGTGAGAACAGAGGGCTCAAAGTGTGAGGAGAGTTGCTTCATGGCTTGACATGAAACCCAGAATTTCAGCAATAGTCCATTATTTAATTTCTCTGGCAACCTAGTGGGAATGGGAGAAAGAAAAACTATACTTACAGAATTCCCTACCAGCCACTTCTTATCCCCTAAGAAAGTATCCAAATCTTGCAGTAGCTCAGGTGCTTTGTTGGTGAGGATATCATCAAATGCTTTTTTCTGGTGGAAGAACAAAACAGAGATGCACAGCAGTCAGCAAAACTGAATTTTTGAGGTTTTTATTGTGTAGGAAAAAAAAAGCTGAAATATGAAAAATATTAGGGTTAGTTACCAAAACATGGCATTCATGGCTTGCTGAACCATGACTTACAGCCAGTTCCTCTCTTAATGAACACCTGAGTGCTCCTTGATGCTGGCATGTTGTCTGTGGTGATGCTGCTCCTTTTTCTGTTCTAACAGAAAAAGCACACAGCCATGGCAAGACAGGAGCTCAACCATAGATCTGGGAAGAATCCAGCTACAAAATATATTCCTAATGTGTCATAGCAATTTTTGAATGTTATCTTTTCTGGTGTGTGGAGGGAGTCTCAGATTTCCAGAATCCCTTGCGCTCAGTCTTTCCATGCTGTCAGTCAGATGCTGGTCAGTTATCTTTGCTTACCAGCCCTCCTTATGTGAGATATGGAACTTGGGTTTTGAGCTTTTGGTGGGTTGATTTATCTTTGAAGTTTAATGTTCATATTGTTTTGCTTTTTTGTCTCCACAGCAGTGAGATTTGAGGTGGCTAAGACATGTTTTTAAAGGGTGATCAAAAGGCTCAGGCCTTAGGTTTTGTATGTTGATTGCTGAAGTGTGAGGTTGTGGTGGTTCTCCCCTAGCTGTTCCCCATGGCAGAAAGCCTTAAGGCTACTTCTAAAAGGGCTAAGCTGTTTCCTTTGGCAAGGAAAACTGCTTCTAGTTTTCTCTTCTCACCTGCACGGAAACAATTAAGGCTGCACTGTTGTGATCATCTGGTCAGCCTACATGGCGCAGTTTGTGCAGTTATTGTGTTTGCCTTTATTTTGGAGGAACACACTCAGGCTTGGGTAAATAGGCACTGATGTACAGGGAGGAATTATTTCTACAGCTTTAACTGAGGTTAATGTGAAAAAAGAAATTAGAAGAGGCAGAAACCTAAATGCAGACTGAAATCAAATCAATGTTTCTACAGACATGATTGAAGATTTGACAGAATTTTTTGTGTTGTTAAGAGCTTAGCAACTGGATGTGGTGACTGCAAATATCAGCCAGGAATATCTGTGCCTTTCTTTTAGGTAAGTGATCCCCTCCCCACCGTTTTACCCTGCAGAGAAAACCCCTAACTATTGTGTGATTGTGATAGTAACAATGCTCTCCGAATACAGGAGTGCACAGCCAAGTTGTGAAGCTGCTGGGAACAACCAGGATCCCTCTTCTGGAGTGGCACAACCTGCTTGTCTCAGCCCTGGAGCTCTGCAGCAGGGGGTGCAAAGGGATCTTCCGCAGGCAGCTTCCAGCTCTGCTCTCCTACTTGGCTTTGATTTCTCTTTGCTACTGGCCAGAGGGTGTAACACATCCTCCCACCCTTCCCGGGGCGCTTGTTCCTGTGAGCTCTGGTCAGTCCTGGGGACGTGTTTTGGCTTCCGGGTGTGTAACTGACTTAAATCTGGCCGGGTTGGGACCGTGAGAGGCCGCTTCGACCACAAGGTGGTGGCAGCGGACCCGGGAGGAGAGAAGAAGGACGATGTTGGGAGAGCGGGGAAGGGAGAAATGCCCGACCGTCCTCGTCCCCAACTCATAACCGCGCATGCATACGTGCGGACGAGCACATAGGGGTTAGCTGCTAGTTCCTCCCATTTAGATTAATCACTGGCGACACTTTCTGGGGACTTTTCTTGGAGAAGTGCTTAGGTACGAGCTGGGGCACACGCAGGAGTTACAACAGGAACTTCCCCATCGAGGGGCAGCAGTGCTGCCTCTTCACCAGCACATCAGTAGGAGTGTGGCTCTTCTGAAATGATTAAAACTCGTGAGCCAACTTACCCTCCCCAAACTAGGAAACTTCAGGAAATCGCTATGAAATATAAGTAATTCACACTTTTAAGCAGTAAGCCTCCAAATTTCAGATTTTTCCCTGCAAGATTTCAGAGCACTTTCATATTGCTTCTGTATTATAGGTTTGGGGCAGCATTTTTTACTCTGTGGTCTCTGCAAGAAGACACCCTAAATGATGTGAAATGTTGTCTTTGAATGAATGGAGGGTGGCTGCACTGGCAGTTTATGGTGAGAGCTGTTGTTACACTCCCCTAAGAGAGCCAGTTTATCTGCTCAGGTCAGAGCTGTGCAGAGCCTTTGTAGTGCTGGAGAGAATGCATCTGTCTCCTTCTTCCCCCAGCACCTGACCTGTGTGCTTGATTTTGGGATTCTGGTGAGAGGCACTGGCCTGATGCCAAAAGAAACCCCAAATGCTGTAGGACCAACCTGTGACTGTGTTAAAGTAGCCATGGCACCATAGCCTGGTGTCAGAAGCACTGCAGAGGACCAAGCTGAGCTGTGACATGTGAAAAGCACGGTGAGGGCTGTGCTCCCTGCCCTGATCAGCAGTGCCTGCTGCCCTACACCACTCTGGTTACTGACAGTCATCCCTGGAAGCTGATGGTATTGAGCACCTAGCAGAAGAAATCAAAATGCAGAAACACTAAAGGATGGGATGGGGCCATTTATCTTTCTGAGTTGGCAGAAAGACTGGAGCACAGGCTCTTTGCAACAAGAGAGAGGAATTCCACAGCCCCAGCTGGGGTGGAAGTGCCCTGTCTTTGCCCTTTTGAAGAATGGTTTGGTGTGGCACATAATTGGTTCAAGCTGAACTAGTGAGGGGCAGCTCATGATGACCTCAGAGTTTCTACCAAGGGTGAAAACAGCCTGGGAAAGGGGGAGGGGGGGATCAGCCTCAAGGAAGAAGCACAGAGCTCTACCAGCTCAGCCTTGCTGAGCTGAGGTGATGAATCCGGTGGCTGACACCCATCAGTGTCTCCGGAGCAGATGTTTAAATAGAGAATCATGGCTCACATGCTATCTTTGTTTAATTTAGTGATTGGCTTACCCTCACATCCTGGTTCTTCTCTGCCCAGGGGAACAGTGTCATGAAATCATCGATGGTATCCACAATGGCATCAGCTAAAGCCTCTTCCACAGGCGTCTGGCCTGCCACACCTGTGGGAAGCAAGCATATGAAGGGACGCTAGGGACAGCATTAGTAGGAATTCTTGATACCACAAAGGTAAACTCTGTGAATATTTTCATAAAAACACATGTTCTCCAGATGTTTTTGATGATGGCAATGTGGATTTGACTCCTTGCATCCAGATGCAATCTCATCTACCTTTGCTTTTTTCCTCTTCTGGCCTTGTACAGCCATCCAAGGTAGTGAGTTGTTCTATCCATTACCTAAGCCCCAGCCTGAACATTGGTTCTTTATCCTCTCTGCTTTCCACCACAAATTCAGCAAGGGTCAGCACAAATTCCTTTCCTTTAATCTTTGCCCATCCCAATTTTCAATGTCCCTCTCCATCCTATGGTCTTTCCATTTTGGTCAACACATTCTCCAAAAGTGCACCTGTGAAAGTCTGCTTCTTTTTCCCTACATTCTGCCCTCTCAGCCCCATTCAGAGCATTTTCATGACATTCCACTTAGTTTTTAATCTTTCATTGTAATTAGGGACCTCAGTCAAACTTCATCTTGTTTACAAATCTGCTTTCCTCCCCTGTAGTTCTTTGGCTTTCCTGCAGTTCTCTTAATGCCTCTATTTTTTCTCCCTAGGTGTCACTTCACAGACCTGCATTTATGCTTTCACTTTCATGCAGGTTCAGATCACAAACTGCATGCCCTACCTCTGTCAGGTCATCTCCCCTACTGAAACTTTGTGCTTTTGAAGGTGAGGATTGTGCCTCTCCTCTTGGGCCTCAAATTTTGTGATCCTTCAGCTGTGAGTTGGTGTCGGGCACCTGAAAATGCCCTTTTCTGATTTTAAAGGACTAGTGATGTGTATGTAGGCCTAATAGCAGAACTAGAAAGTTTTCACTATGAAAACTATGAAGTTGAAAAGAAATCTTTTGCCTTCCATGCATTCTCTTTTTCCTGCTGTAGCTGACAGCATGACTAATTCTGGGAAGAGCACAGCATGGTCTGAGTGTGCTTCAGATCCCAAGCCTTTATCACTGGTGAAAGTCCAAATTTCAGACTGAAAAAGGAGCATGGCTCCAGATCAGCCTCCCACCAGGAGCAGGAAGGGAGGAATCTTGGGTGGAAGGCAGACTTTCCCACTGGTTTGCATCACCAGGTGGGCTTTCCTCATTCTCCTCACTTGCAAGGAGTAGATTGTATCAAAGCTGGAGGAAATGAGCAGGAACAAGAGTATTGCAGAAATACTTGAAAAATTATTAGTGTCTTGAAGAATACTGCTATGAACCTCTGCTTTCTTCCTCAGTTAGAAAATGGGGAATATTTTGCAAGACTGACTACATCCCTTTGCTCACGTTGTAAAAGAAGTGGACTAGTACTTACTTCCCAGCCCCCCTCTTCAATTTGCTGATGTTGAGCATGCCGTGGGCACATCTGCCTTCAGCCAGACCAATTTTGCAGATAGTGTTGGATGACAGCTCGTTGACCTAAAGCAAAGCCTGGCCACTCTCTTTGATTACTTGCATTACTAAGTCTCATAGCATTTTATCTAACTGGTTGTGTACTTCCACATCATGTAAGTATTTAAAGATGCAAGTGATGTCAACATCTCTAATCTCTCTGCTAGCTCAGAATTGTTGCCTAAATCTGCTTTGGAGTTCTCTGCCTGCTGTGATAATCTCTAATGCTTCCAAAACCTCCTCCTCCTGGTCACCTCTCGGGTTAGCCTGGCAGCTCAAAGTTGAGCTTTAGGGGAAACTGCCTTGGCAGTATTAGGGAAAGCACAGGTATGTGCTTTGTGACGTGTAGGGACAGGTGAATAAAGTGTACTGCCTGGGGAAGTCAGCCTGAACCCCAGGCACTGGTTTAGTTTTTGCCATGCTGGTGTTGACTTCTGCATGGTTAGGCTTGCCAAGCTGTTGGATTGTTTCTGTTTTTACTGTGGATGTATTTTTACTAGAGCATTAAATGTGAGCTCAGAAGACAGGAAGAAAATAGTCAAAGATAAATTACCTGCTTCTCTGGCAAGGTATCTTCCTATCGCCAGGCTCTGGTGAATGATAACTCCATCAACTTCCAGAACAGGGAGTTTGCCAAATGGAATAGCTTGGAGGAGAAAGTAAAAAAGAAAAAACAACCAAAAGTTAAATCATAGCCATTAACAGTGGGAGTCTGTGACAGCTGTAGCTTTACCACTCAGAGGGTGTGCGTTGTTATACCACTGAACGGTTTCACACTATTTCTGTGGAGAAATGCATGGACTAAAACTAAAAAAGTAAGAGTAAGGATGTGATCAGATTGCACTGCATGAAGGCAATTATAACACAGAGACCAGGCCTTGCATTTTCTGTTTCCTGGCTTCATGCTGCAGAGGCCGAATGTGCTCCCATACATCCAGAACTCTTGACGTAGGGAAACTTTTCAGGGGAATATTAGTTTTTCCTTCTCTCCCTGCTTTTTCCTCCTCAGAAAAGTGACTGCCAAGGTTAAGTACAGCACTAGTGAAGATTTCATAGTGCAGGATGCAGCTGAGGCATGAAGCAAGAGATTGGGCAAAGATGGCAAGATATTTTTCATTTATGGTTGTTTGAAATTCAGAAGCAGTGATTCAGAGAAGCACCTACATTTCAGAACTTACATCATGACAAGGCATTTCACTTGGTGATGTCTGGCTTCACTGGTGATGACTGCATCACTGAGACAAATACATCTTTCACACTGAACTATAAATGCTAAAAAGATATTCAAATTCACCTGATGTGGCTTGCATTAAAAAAGAAATCAGTCGTGGGGAAGAAGCCTCCAGACTTTAAGTACAGGCAAAGACAAACTAAGCAGGTGTCATGGATATCTGTAAGGCAATCTGAGATAAGAAATCAGTGTTATTTTTCAGTTATTTATTTAATAGTTACGTGGAAACTTGATTGCTGTTTTGCTGTGTTTTGGAGAAGATGCTGGCATTATTTTCCAGGTATGTAGCTGCAACTGCTGATCATAGCTAAATGCTTTGTATCCAATTATCATCTGCATTACACTTCATATAACTAAGATTTCGATCCGTTTTAAGATGATCTTGTGATGTAAAAATGTGGTAGTGGAAAAGTGAGAACATTGGCCATTGGAAGCATGCAAGGTGCTTCCAAACCCAGGAGAACTGAACAGGACAGCTGGAATGATACCTCTATTCCATGAGGATTTTTTGTTCTTAACAAAAACAGGACAATAATGAAACCTTATGCATTTGTAACTGTTTAGCAAAGCAACTTTATAAATGATGAACGCTGCCCGTGGCTCTGTGGTTCAGCACACGGTACGTGAGTCATGTTAGGTACGGGGTCTTAGGTGTTAAATCTTGATCTGCAACATGACTTTTGCAATTGCGCAAGACTTACAGGACTCCTCTGAGCCTTTTTTTTTTTTTTTTTTTTTTTTCCCTGCATCTGAACACAGTACTCACAATACCTTTTATCCCCTTAAGTTCAGCACACTGGGAATTCAGTAGGAATTTGGATGCTGATGAATAGCAGAAGCAGGAGAGTTCAATGAACTCTAGCTGCTGTACCCCAGGGAGAAGGCCAGCTCTGCTGGTTATTATTGAAGCAATAATAGGCTTGTTGCACAGAAGACTTTTATATTTTTATTATTCAAGGTCCTGGCAAGTCCATGTTTGGTTTCATTCATTCATTTCATTCAGAGTCAGCGAGGGAGGACAAGTTGTATTCCCCGAGTGTTTAACAGGAAAACTCTCTGGCTATGAAAGTGAGAAGAGCCTTGGTTCTGTGCTCTGAGTTAGGGTGCAGAGGGCCCTGAGCAGCACAGCTCCAAAGCAGCGGAGGTGTGTGACAGTGCTTGCTCATGTAAAGCACATCTTTCAGGCCAGCACAAGTAGAGGGGATGAGTGCAGGTGTGACTGCTGGATGTGCCAGTGTGGTCAGCCTGCAGCCTGATCCACATCCCCCCAGAGCACACAGGGATGTACAACAGTGCCTGGCAACAGGAAACAGCAAAAGTGCAGCCAGAGCAGGGGTAATAGCTCCCCCTATGAAGGAGTGAAGCAGCCTCTTCTGGAGGCCCCAGTAGGAATGCTGTGAGGTGATCCAGCTCTGGCAGGGTCAATGTGACTAAGCCAGTCTGTGGCAATAGCTGTCAAAACACACTGTCACTCACTGCTCAGGTTGGGAAACTGTGAGACTGGGATTGCTTCATCTAGAAACCCACGGATATTTTTGCTGCTGCGTTTGCATACAATATAAATCCTGGCTTTGACTGATGTTTCACTTTGTGGATCACCATAAAAAATATTTAAGCCAGTTTGTTATTACAGGTTAATTTTTTTTTCCTTGTTTTCTTTTTCTTTAAGAAACCCTCAATTACAACTAAAGGAGGAAACCATCTTTCTGAACAGTTAAGGTTCATTGATTATGGTGTCAAAGTCATCTGACTGGCAAAGTGGTTGTCAGTTCTCATGTTCAGTTTCTCAGGAATCTGGTCATTTCTGAATTCCAGGGAATTGCTCTTCATTCCTTGAAAACATGAGTAATGTCTGCGAAGGTCATTTTCCTCAGTGCTGAGCTACCTTCTTGAAGACTTTGTTAATCTTTTCTGAAAGAGAAACTGAGTTTGCAATTGAAAATGTACAAGGACAGCTTTGTTTTGTGTACAATTGCATGATTCTTAATACAATTATAAAATTAAAAAATGAGAGCAGGCTTTATTTTGTTAACCCATAATGTCTAAAAGGATTTATGCTTTGGTTTATAATGAGACTTGGGGTTTGTTTGTTAAGAGACAGTAAATCTATTGCTATCATTACTGAACCATGGACTCCTAAAAGTATAACAGATAGTAATGGTAGATGTTCCTTCATTTTTAATATTCAAAATGCTAATTAATTCTTGTCGAGAACAGGGAGAAAAATGGGATTTATTGTAAACATAGATTATTTTTCCAGCTGATAGAGTGCTGATTTTATTGATTATTGAGTTAATGAGCTATAAATGAGTTGCAATTCTAAGATGTTTGAAGATAATACACATGTGCTGTGCAGATAGTTTTAAAAACCTGTTGTTTATTCTTGGGTGCAGGGCCAGGCTCCTCTTGAGCACCAGAAAGTACGGCTGCTTTATGACAGAAGAAAATAACAAAGACTGTTCAAGGGGCAAAAAATATTTATAGTACATCTCCTCCATATCTGAGGAGAATGTACAATGGCTTACAAAGTTGTGTTTTCAGTATGGAAAAATTCAGGAAAAAATAATCTTTGCGTTTGAAATGTTTTTGTCCAAAAGTCATGTCATGACCAAAATTTTTTGCAACCTGCTGTAAACTATCTTTTCACTTTTATAATTTAGAATAACAGTTTCCCAAAAGTTTTTTTGTATATCTGAGTTTGGCTGTTATGGGGAAGAATGTATTTTCTGTGAAACTTGTGTTCCTTCTTCAGCTGGAGAAGAGGGAGGTGGATTTTTGTCACACAGCTCATCCTAAGGGAGGATGTGAGGAGTTTCACACTGGATGGACACCTTGTGATTGCTGGAGGTAAGGTTGGGGTTTGACAAATGACCTCGATGTGGCCTCTAGAAACTTTGCCAATTGCAGAAGCCACACCTAGGCCATATTCTCAGAGGCACCTACAACATAAACCTGTCTGCACGTGGATTTAAGCAGGCTTACCCTTAGACTCATGAATATGGGCTTCTGTGGATTGTCTTGACCAGTTCAGTGGTGCTTTTGGCCCAGCTCTGCTCATTGATGTGTTCAAGGAGATGCCCACACGCCCTGTGTGTATAAGCACGGTACTAAACCTGCAGAAGTTTTCTCAGTTATGGTGAAAGGCGTGGTTTGGTGTGACTGCAGGTGAGCAGAGCAGATAGGGTGGCTCCTGCCAGGCTCCTACTTTAGATGAGCAAGTGAAAACTGCTGTGTGAGAGAGACGTTTGGGTAGAATCAAGGACACGGGGGCAAAGCATGAAACACCATCCCCTGGGGAGCAATTACAACCAAGCAGTCAAAGTCAAAGCAGTGCAGACTGGAAGGATTTGCCTGTCACTTTGCTGGCTTTTCTCTCACCCTTATTGTTTTGGGGACTGCTTTGTACTTAAGTCTGTTAAACCCTTAAGTATCCATACAAATGTGCTTTCCATGTTTTTCAAAACAATGTTGTTTTACAATGTTTCCAACTCCCACTTGAGCAAATACATTTTGAGAAGGAAAGGCAGAAAAATCTATTGCTGTCGTCATGCAAACAGCGTCATTTCTCAGGCATGCACAAAACCTGACCTTTCCTGTCTAGCTCCTGCTTGCTTTTCCACTCATCTGAAGTACAAAGTGCTGTGAATGCTTGTGTTCCAAATTTAGATTGAAGGAGGAAAAGGGTTGTTTTAAAGCCTTTTTGAATAACTAAACCTGTAGTCTTCTTTAACTGAACTTTTATCAGCAGGTTCTTGCTTCTCATACTGTGTTGGTTATTTATTGGCTTTTTGCATCAAGTGCTGGAATGAATTCTGCATAGTCTGCCCATGAAGTCTACCCATAGTCTTCCCATGAAGAAAACTTTGACAGAGGACAAGTCCTCAGACTGACCTGCAGTCTGTCTTCTCGTTTTAGGAAGATCTCACTAAAGTATCTGTATAGAGTTTAGGAAATGGATTCATTCTTTTTCATACTCCTTTAATTTTGGTTGGCTTTTGTGACAAGAACTGTGTTTATACAAGTCTCTGCTGGATGCTGAGCAGGGGAGGTGATGTGTGTTAAAAACAAGAACAACCCTGTAATTAATTTCCACCCCACCATGCCACTGAGGGCTGTGATGACTGCTGCCATCCTGCCATGCCTGTAGGCTCTCACTGGTGTTCAGGCCTTCCCTTTGAACACAAGCTCCTCACTCATCCTCCTGGCTGTGCCCAGTGGAGGGTGCTCCTGTGGGACTCTTCCTCTGTTTGGGACAGGGAAGGGAAGCACAGCAGAGCTGAGTACAGTTTTGTCCAAGCCTGGCACTTTGGCTGGTCAGCTGCTGGTGCTGTGCTTCTCACCACTCTTCTCCCTTATGCAGATACAATTTTTAACTTTCTCCTTCCCTTACCTCTTTCTTCCATTTTCATTGATCTTAACTTCTCTGTTATCCTTCTCATTTCTGTTCCATCCTTCCAGCATGTTCCCCCATCTTCCCTGAGCTGACCTGCCCATGACTCATCCTGCCCATGTTGTAATTGTCGATGGCTCTGATGCAATGCAGCCTGTATTTAAGTGCCTGATTATTGCTCAAAAGCTGAATAATTAATCTTTTGGTAATCAAGCTTAGATTGGCTCCATAACGAGGCAGCTGGATTAGTTAATTGGAGGGGCAAATAAATGTCCCAAACCTGTTTCTTACTACAATATCTGTGTCAAAACAAGTTCTGCTTTGCCTTGAAGTGGCCATAACTGCTTTTCCTATCCATTAACATTTAAATTTGATAATAAGAAACAAATACTTTACATCTTCTAATAAGAAATATATGAAATACATTATTTTTAATGGTGGCAAAGGAGCCAGGCACTTGGGAAATGGCAGGCCCAGAGCTAGAGCTACCTAGAATCTGAATCTTCCAGAAAGGGATGATGAGGAGGATGCTGTGATTTAACCTCCGCCCAGGTTCGGTTTTATTCCAATTTATATTCTCTTTGGAAGTTCTTGCTAAGCCCTACTTTTTACCCAGAGATTGCTATGTACACATTTTAGTAGAGCTACATAGCAGAAAGTCACTCAGGAAGTGGAGCAACAGCTCCCCAGAGGAATTTTTGACTGCTGTCAGATGCTTCTCAAGATTTATCTGTTGTCTTGGGAGTATTTTCAGGGCCATTAGTCCATCAGGTTTCCTAAGAATCTTTCAAGCAGCATTGTACACATCCTAAACTGTTTATGGGATGTTTATGACCTTCAGAGCAGGAGAAGCATCCTTTGCTACGATGATAAAGTCTGTTATTGCCTTTGTTTCAAATTGAAGGAGCCACAGATCAAAAGCTGTTGCTGCCTGCCAGCCCAGTATCTAAGGTGGTGGTACCTTAGTTCACCATTACAGTGGGTTTTCTGCTGTATCATGACATATGTCAGCGCAGTGATGCTGCTTGTGAGGAATCTGTTGTGTGGGAGTACAGATCTTGTATGAGCCTATCTTAGATCTTGACTTGATTGCCGTTTAAATGGGGGCATGGTCAAGTCAGAGTGTGCTCAAGAAGTGTAGAGAATGAGTTTGTTTACTTGTTAAAATCGTTATTGACTTACATATAGTGAAGCATTACGGAAAGCCACTGCTTGATGTTTCTGATTTTGAAAAATTCTGTGCTAAAGCAGGACAATGCTAATACCTATACACTGGTTTCTTTAAATGTGTTCATATTGTAAACTGCAGTCCTTGCCCGAAAGCATCAACTGAAAAATTTGCCAAAGATGATCTGCTTAGTGACAGAAGGGAAAAAAGAAATGCTGAGTTAAAAAAAAAAAAATTAATTTCGGAGTGTATAAGCCAAATAACAGAAGTTCTTGTGTTATAATAGGTTATTCTTTCATACCATTAGATGTGAACAAAATTAAGTGGGACGGTATTTCCAGGAGGGAGGACTTATTTATTTGCCTGGAGGTACATTAGGATTGCAGCTTATTGGTGGCAGCCCCATGAAAATGCCAAAACAAACAACAAACCCCACCACACTCTTCAGTTCAGATCAAAAATTAAACTTGCCACAGCTGTAAGTCTGCTTTCTAAATGGGCTTTCTGCACATTGATCTTTATGCACAGTTTCTCTTTTCCCATCAGTTCTACAGAACTAAGGCTTTTCTTGAGAATAATGTCTGTATTTCCTGGTTTGTATGGTATGATGATTTGGCTGACTTGGTGTTTGTTGCAAAACTTTATTTCAATTTTGAGAAAACTGCTGGAGCAAACCTATCCTCTTAGATCTCATTAAGAGAATTGACTCCTTGTGCTCTTAGACAAACTTGAATTCTTCAATTTATTCCTTTTTAACTCAAGAAACATGAAGTGTTCTCTTGTCCAAGCTTCTTCCCTGAATTTTTTTGTATTTATCTTGCTTCATCATACTTCAAATTTTTAAAAACAGGGACATTGCTTTGCACTTGCAGACTGCAGTCAAAACTGGTTCCAGATCTTTGACAGGCAGGTGGGTAAAGGCAAACATGATATATGCAAGTCTACATATCAATTTGTCTGGTATTTCTTAATCTCACCTCAATATATAATTATGTAATTAGTTCAATTAATTTGACCAATTTTACCGGTTTTTGAGGGCTACAAAGTAAGCTGTGTACTTAATTGCATTACTTTAACTGCTGTTGCATCAAATGCAGCTGTAATTCCCTGTAATCATTGCTAAACACCACCCTTTGGTTTTCATCAGGATGAGACTGACTGGAAGCTGCTACTTTATTTTTCTTCTTTCTAAGGTAGACCCAGTTCAGGAAAAATAGAAGGAGAAAAAAACACTTTATATATAGGATCTGAACACAGATACAAATCAGAGTTGTGCAGAAGAATTCTCAGCAGAGTGAACCATGCCTTTGTATATGCAGTGTGTTGGATGGATCTCCTCTTTTGAGCACAGCAGTAGTTTAACTTTTTGGGCAAGAATCCTGTTACCTGGTGCTTTTTTCCTCTTCAAACTGTGTCTCTGTGGAGGGAGCTGAGGCACATTTTGAAAACTCAGGACAGCAGAGAATGCAAGGCTTGTTTTCCGTAGGGCAAATGCTGTATGCAACACTTATAGCGTGAAGGCACACAAAGCCTGTACAAACCTTCTCCCTCTCCAGGAGACAGACATTTCTTGTGTTGAGTCACAGCCTGCAAAGTCAGGGTTTGATGCCCTAGGGCAGATTGGGGCACTGGCCATTGCTCTTGTTGAGCAGTTAAGGCTGTTCATTCCAAAGCCTTGTTGCTACCTTTGATTCAGTGTTTTTCTGAGTGATTTGACTGTGGGAGAACACTTTGTCCGGAAATACTGCGAGTAATCATGAGAAATGCCTCACAAAGGAAGAGGAGGTAGTCATCAGGTGATCTCCAGACAAGCAGCATTACATTTTTATGAATCCAAGAAACATTTACTCTTGTTTAAATTAGCAAACCTCTTAATTCCTTGTTGTCTGTAATATGCACGGTCGGTGGTGGCAGATGGCACCACTGCTTTGGTGCTAGAGCCAGGGTTCAGGGAGATTTGAAGAGCAAGGTTTAGCCCGCTGCCATAAGATGTAACAGCACTTTCAGATATGCACCCAACTATTTCTGTGGATGTGTATGTTTTCCTGGTCAATTAACAGGTACATTTTCGTTCCCATCCGCTGACTGAGTGACTGGCTGGGTGTCAACTGATGCCTGAAATTCAAAGAACTCTTAGACCAGCATAAATTTTGCACAGATGACTTCACAAATCTTAGAGTGGCAGCTCCCACATTTTACTAAACTTCTTATCTGCTGTGGAATTTCATCTAGGGCTCAGTTATAGAGGCTGCTGTGAAAGGCCATTATGCAGAGAAAATGAGAAACGTTAGTTAACCCTTGGTAAACCTGCCAGCAAAATTTTCAGGAAAATTTTCCCGAAGAAAAAACAGAAGTGTCCAAAGGTTCATAACTTAGCCAGCATTTGTTAATAAGCAGATAGAGTTACAAAGTGTGTAGCTTAGAATTTCTAGGGTGTCTCTGCTCCCAGTGTTTTTGTGGTAATGGCACTGCAGCTGCACATTCACTAGTGAACAGGCCTGTACACATAAGGTTCCACTGGGAGGTTTGTGGAGTGAGCACTGAAGAAAAGCATAGGAAGAATTTTCCTGCATTTTCTTGCACTGCTCAGACATTGGGATCATCAACAGTATTCAAAGAATGATGCAATGCTTTTACCTTGTCTGATAGATCTGCTGTTAGAACATCTTGTGCTAGAATATGAATGCCTCTGAACCCTTTAAGTGACTAATTATGCTTTGTCTTTTTAATTTGTCTTACTTAATCAGTATAGAAAACTCCACATAAAAATATACTTTGCTTATACTCTCAGCTTTGTTTGAGGACAAAGGTGAGTATGCATACGTGCAAATATGCATATAATCAAGTATGAAAAGCCTGTGCAGCGCTTTCCTCAGGTCATCTGAATTCTTAATCTCACCTTTAGTTTCTACCCTGCTTCCCTGAGAACTGCAGTGAAAGAGAAATAAGCTATACCACGCGGTCAACAGGCTTAAGCTCTTATAAGGAAAAGATTTCCAAAGTCAGTTAACCCTAGCTGGAAATATCCCTGTTCCACTGCTTCTTCTCCCCCCCTGTGTATTTTTGCCAGTGTTTTCTAGGCTTGAGCACCACTGAAGGTTCAATTGCCACTTGTATTATGGCTGTGTTTGAGTGTTTATCATTCTAGTTACTGCAAACAGGAAAGACCAAACCTACAAAATTTGCACCCTAGAAAAATCTGGTAGCTTGCTGGCTGGGCTTATTAAATGGTGTGAAAGTTATAAAAAAACACTGCTTCATTAATACAAGTCATCTTGTGAATCAGTTGTCTTTTCCCCAACCAAGGCATAATTCTTCATTCTGGATGTGAAAAGTCATAGCCCATGTAGCCAAACACGAGCCTACTCCATGAAATGAAGACATTGATTTCATACTCTGAATCTTCAAACACAAGATCTGTTCCATTTGAACTAAGGCTAATTTAATAAACAAAAATAATGAATACCTTTAAAAGCTGAAAAGAGGTTATTTAAACTAAAAGACATGAAATGAATAGCCTGAAGGGTACTTTTGGAAGGGTTGGTAGGGCTTATTCTTAGGAAAAAATTATTTTCTAGTACCTCTTTTGATCCTTTTGGTTTTTTCCTTTGCTATATCAACTGACTTTGTTTTCTCATCACTTTTCCTCTCTGAAGACCTTTCAGGTTGCAAAGGGGTGTTCTTTGCCCTTCTCTCTAATTTGTCTTTCCAAACCCAGGGTGAAGCCTGAGGTGTGGTATTTGAGATCCAATTATCCAGAGAAGCTGAGATCAGCACTCATTTGGTTATCTTTAGGTACACAAAAGCTGTACTGAACTGATAAGGAGTAAAAGTCCAGCTGGATGGCAGCAGGTAAGGCATTTCAGATTGTCTGAACGTTTGGATCTGGACTCCTGTGGGAGCATCAGCAACGACTATTTGGCTGTCCCACCTTAAAACTTACACAGGTTTAACTAAAGCCAGAAATCAGTGTATTTCTGCTCACGAAACATACAGGTACCTCTTCAATTGCTTCTCTTTCTGCCAGCATTTCTAGCAGAGCTTTGGCTCTAAGACCCCGTGCTACTCACTTGGCTTGATTTTGGGCCAGTCTGCTGCTTCTATCCTGTAGTCCTCGTACTTCTTGTCCGAATAGGCGAGGAGGTAGCGGCTGATCTCTGCTCGTCCCCGCAGGTTGAAGTAGGTGAGCTTGTACTGCGGCATGCTGGGCCCTGCTGGGAGGCGAGACAGAGCTGCTTTAGAGAGCTTAACTCGGTTCCTTCCTTACAAAACCACTCTGTGTGCTTGTTTTGGACAGAAATGGTTGTACCATGCAGAGGAAATATTACACCAACCCCCGGTGAGTTGCACTTTGCAATCGTTGCATTGCTCACACCTTTTTGTTCTGTGTTGGTCAGCCACAGCACACACAGATATGGACAGAGATAGCTGAACCTGCAATTCCTCCTTGTGTGTCTCTAGAAAGGTGGCTTGATTTTATTTTTTTTCAGATGTAGTAGGAACTTTCAGCTTTCATTTATTTCTCTCATCTCTCGTGACTCCAAACTCAGGCCATTTCTTAGAAAGTGATTTTTTTTTTTTGTTTTGTTTTGGTTTTTTTCAGAGTGTAAATCTAAAATCATATACTGTACCAGAAAATAGTTGTTATCTTGAGCAGCATTTTTATTCAGCCTTGCCCTGCTCAGCCCCTACTGCTTATGGAGACCTTCATCCAAGACCAAATCATGAGAATTACCAAACTCTTGTGATTTTTTTGCATCAATTATTACCTTAGTTGTGTAAGCAATCACCCAAGATTATTTTAGAAGAAAGTTTTGCTATGAAAACTAGGCTACAGTGTTGTTTTGAGAAAATCATCATTGTATTTTCAATTTCTTGTACAGAAGCCAAAAGAAAACTTGAAATTATATTTTTAGGTTTTCATGGGATTTTTTTTCCCCCTTCAGTTCTAGTTAGGAGTCATTACAGGAAGGCTCTCTTTGTTTCCCAGGGTAACAGGCAACAAAAGAAAGTATTTGAGAGTTTGATTGTATGGCAAGGATGGTACAGGAGAGGTGAACAGATAAGGTAAGCATTTACACGTAGCACTTCAATAAGAGAGCTCAGCTGAGATTTGAATATGCTGGTGAAAGGACAGCAAAACAACCATCTGCCTCCTCAGCCAAAGCAAAACCCTTTCTAATTTTTGCCTTGAAAGACAGTGCATTTAGCATTCTTTTGTATGCATCACATTCAGTGTGTTTGTAAGAAAGCCTGGAACACAAATCATCTACACTAGGACAGAAAGAAAACTCTTGATTTCTTTTTTTTAATGTGTGTGTGCTACCACATAATCTCACAATATGACAACCCCGTTTAGTCATCTTGCCTTGAAAACACATTCTTGAGGAGGTACATCACCAGCTTTCACTTTAGACAACGAAGATCTTGGTTCAGAAACAGAAAATCTTACACTTAACTCACACTGAAAAGAGCCAACTGCTTTTGGCATTTGTTCCTCTAAAGTCAAAGCATCTTCAGAGTAGCAAAAGTGAAAAGAAAACCCAAACAAAAAAATATAAACATAGCAAATGAGCACATTAGAGGCTGCTTAATTCATTGTGAAAGTTATCTGTTGCCCTGCAGCACACAGCAGGCTCAGATGTGAATTATTAGCAAATGGAGATTCACATTATTGGTGAATGGAGACTTTGCATGTCAGATGGCTTAGCAGAGAGGTAGGAACAGAGCCAGCAAGTTACCAGTGGAGATATCTACAAGTGCTTCCAAAGGGAGACTCCATTACAATTATTAAGTCAAGTGTGTTCCTTTGCATAGTATAAAAGAGAGAGGCTTCAGGTGATAAATTTTTTTAGATGTGTTAATTACTGGAAAACATGTTGGTCTGCTGCTTGGCAAATGAAGCTCACAGATTACAGGTGCAACCACTTCTTTGTCTACAAAAAGAAATTTTGACAAACCCAGCTTTTTCAAGCATGTTTTACGTAAGTGGCAGAGCTTGGCTACTCCATTTTCAAATTTTGTACCCAGATTTATTACTTGGTGTGCTCTCTTGCATATATGATAAAACTATGCAGTATTATACACTATGAATTTGGATTATATGTCTACAAAGTAAATGTAAGAAGAGAGAATGAGATCCTAAAAGGATTTTCTTTCCTTTTGTCCCTGTTTCTGATTGGGTATGGTCATTTGAGAGCAAGGAATGGCATTTTTTAAAGACCATGCGTTATCTGAGATTCATGACAGTGGTAAAGGAGCCAAGGGGAAAAAATAATGCAAGCCATGAGTCTTACTTTCCAGTTTTCTAGAGACAAGCAAATGCTACTGATATGTGTGATTTATTGATTTAGTGTCTGTTTCCCTTTTTTAGGAGTGTCCATAGTGTTTTTTCCATAAACATCTACAGCAGTCCCAGTGCCCTGGATTTGCTACACCACTCACACATGGCTCCTGTTTCCTGGCTGCCTCTGGGCCACCTACCCCTGTGTTAGCAAATACTTGCTGGCAGCTGGAAGGCATTTAAAAGCATAATAGCAGATTTTTAAGGTGCAGTCCTGAGGGAGTAGACAGCTACATAGAGAGAGGGCTGGAGATGGCTGAGGCCTAAACTTTCCAGTAGGTGAGTGTTTGGAAGAGCCTAATTCTTCCAGTGGGAGCACTCTGTACACAAAGACTTGTCCAGTCAAGAGTAGTGAAGTGATGTAAAGAATTGGGAATTTTGGCTGATGATCAGCAAGTCTCTCAGCCTGTTGTGGTAGCCAGTGGAATATTTGGTCTGTCAAGGAAGCAGCGGAAACTATTGTTTGACTTGTCTAAAGCAAAGCTAAACAAATTTCTAATGAACACACCATAAGGAGTAACCAAGTATTTGTAGTGGTGATGCACTTTTAAACTTATGATTTTTTTTTCTGTCTATGAACAAAAAAACCCAAAACCAACTCTGCAAGGAGTTTACCAAAAATACTTGACATTTTAAAAGCCTTTATAGGTTTATTGTAAGCATGTTTTTGTAAATATTTGTATGTTTTATTTTTTAATTTATATTTACTGTGAAATGTCAGGAGTAGCTCTTCCTAAACAATTACAGAAAAGTTTCTAAATGAAAGAAATGGTTGTGTTCAGAATAGCTTTTTGCCAAACATACAGAGTAAGCTGTTAGGATTTTTTTAGCTTTTTCTCCTTTACCTCATTTTCCCAGTGTGTTTTATAAAGAAGTGGATCGTGAGGAACAAATTAGAACCATTAAAGCCATCCAGAATGACTGAATTATTGAAAATTGTCATTTATGGAGGAAAAAGTTCTGTTTGGTGTCTTTGAGTTTGTTTTTGGGGTGAAGATGTTGGGGACTATTTTGGAGGTGGAGAGCAGGACCATCTTTAAAAGTATTTAAAATTATTTCTCTTTTTTCAGGTTAGTCTTGGCTTAAAAATTGTGAAAGGTGGCGGTGGTGGGTGGACCTCAGTACCCAGACTTCCAGGTATTTAGCCAACTTCTTAGTGCTATTAAATCTGTTCAGGTGAGTTCATTGCAAAGCCAAGTGTGTATAAAAGCAGGAGGGGGTGATTGACCTTCCAAAATAAACCTGTAATCTAAGCAGTGTTTTTGCAATTTCTATTCTGATGAATACATGGCTGGGATGGCCCTGTACATCTGCCCTGTCCTACAGTGACAGCACTTGCGAGAGGAAAGCTCATGTCTTTACAAACAGTTTGATGGGTGAAGGTGTGGGTGTTATCATCTTTGAAATGGATTTTAATGTCTCTCTGCCTCTTTGTGCAGTGTGTTTGTTGTAGAGCCCAGACAGCTTGACTCCTGAAACAAGGGTCTGCACAGCCTGAGTTCCTGAGCTTTGGGGTAAAATAGTAGTTCAAGGGGGAAATATGAGGCAGGCAGTTCAGGAAGGCTGTACCTTCCTAGTACCTCAGCCAGTGGGGAAAGGAACAGCACAACATGGGGCTGGGAGTTTAGGATAAACGGAGGCTGTGCCCTCCCAAACCTTAAGAGAGAAAACCCCATGGGTGTGTGCCCCAGTGGACTCTCTCTTTATTCAAATAAAGTTGCAGGACTCCTCTGTCTCTTTTTTGGACATAAACCTCTAGCATTTGTGGATTTTCCCAACACTTCAGTCCCAGTTGCATCGCATACAGCTTTCAAAGCCATGAACTCAACAGCTTTAAATTTACTATTAAATTGGCTTTAATACTTTAAAGTTGTTGACCTGCTTAGCTGATTTTCCAGTTTTCCTCTGTGACTTTCTGAAAGCCAGCTTAACTGGCTTTAACATACCTTTAAACAGAAGATTAGTGGGTCTCATGATTAAATTCAACTTGGAGCCACTCAGTGACAAAATCAAACAGGAAATCTGAGACAATGTCAAAGATGTGTAAATTTGGCATCCACCATTATACTCATGAGTCAAAAAATCATGGTGGAGTTACAAGTGTCTAAAATTTTATGACAGATTTCAAATTATTTAAAACTGTTTGTGGCTTTATGGAGAATACTGTATTTGCTGTTGAACTTAGGATGCTTTTATTCCTGTTGAAGCAGGACTGAGTAATCAATTTGAAACCTTCAAGCAAGATTAGAGTTAAAAAACAGAGACCAGGAAGGAACCAGTATTTTCTGGGAACTGAATGCTGAGTTTCAGCTAGCAGTAGTATAGAGGAGAAAAAGCACTGGGAGACTAGACACTGCTCAAGCCAACTTTTGTGTGTGTACCCAGAGCATGCAGCCTCTGCTAGCCAGTGTTTGGTTCTGCATGCCCAGCCTCTGCAAAATTAAGCACCAAAACTCTGTTGGGCTGTCTAGTGGAACAGTGTTTCATCTCTCTTTTGGAAAATCCAGTCCTTGAGCTAATACAAGAAAATAGTCTTCAGGCTGATAACAGGCACCACAACCTGGATGCTTGTGAGGAGCCAATTAATTTTTATTTATGCTTCAATGGAGACTGCTGCCATTTTAGGGTCTTTAGGCAGACAACGCCTTCAGAAAATGGTGGGAAGCTCTGGCTCTGGGGGGGACCTCCCCTGGCATTCTGCTTCAACACTGTCCAGGCTTTATTGCTACAAACCCATTTTCTGTCATGGGGTAGAAATTTCTACAGAGCTTTAACAGATGCCACGTGCAGAGGCAGCTGGGACACGTGAGGGGTGCAGGGATCATCACCATTTTAGGGTGTTTGAGCGGACAATGCCTTCAGAAAATGGCAGGAAGCTCTGGCTCTGGGGGGACTTCACCTGGCATTCTGCCTCAACATTGTCCAGGTTTTACGCTATAAATCCATTTTTTTACATGGGGTGCAAACTTGCTATAGAGCTTTAATGCATATTACGTGCAGGAGGCAACTGGGACATGTGAGGGGGCAGAGGCCACCGCCATTTTAGGGTCTCTAAGCGGACAACACCTTCAGAAAATGGCGAGAAGCTCTGGCTCTGGGGGGACTTTGCCTGGCACTCAGGGGAGAGAAATATTCCATCACTGGGCTGCAGGCGGTGAAATTCCTGCTGCCCAGGAAAACTTCTCCCTGACTAGCCAATGCACAAAGGGGCTATGGGAGGAGCCTTAGCACATAAACACCCTTAACTGCGCCATAACCAGGGCTCACTGTCTCAGTTTCTAGAGGGGCAGGAGGCTCGTCTGGAGGTTTGGCTCATTCTGCCCCAGCTCACCTTCTCCCTGCTTTTCTGCTTGCCTTGCCTCAGTCATGTGGTCTACCCTGCCTCTCTGTTCTCTTTTCTATCCAGTTTTGGTAGGAACACATCTTTCTTTATCGATAAACAGTCCTCAGATATATTTCCCACACTCGTGCTTTATTTATGCCAAGAAATCTGTTAAAAAGGATCCCTCTGTGATTCATTTGCAGTGGAATGCAACAACGGTAGATCGAGAGATTCAGACTGAGATTCAGTCACTTTGTGAATTCAGAGAAAATATTTTCAAATGAGGCAGCACATAATTACATTTTCCTGTATGAGGTTATTAATATTGGAGATGACAGTCAGCAGAGAGCTTTCCCTGGGCTGAGGTTGAAGAGGGACAAAAACCAGCTAAGTTGAGCTATGTGTTCACATGTATCCAAAGTCTGACAGAGGGCTTGTGATGCAACATCCCCTTTTACTGTACTTTGTGCTGAAAGAAATTGAGAGTTTTCTTGCCTTAAGGTTTCATCATTGTTAGAGGATGTAAAAAAGCCCCGCTGTTCTCTCCAGGAAGCAAGACCAGGAAGACATAAGGTTCATCTGGGTGTTTCTAAAATTTGGACTTGAACTGTGTCCTTGGAAGAGATGATGCATTGCACTGTGTTTATATTTATCCAGCATGAGGGTTCTTCATTAATTTAGGGGTCAGTTAGGGAAAGCGCCACAATTAGTGCCTGACACAATGCTGCCCTGGCCATGGGCCGGCCATAGAAGGGGAAGCTGGAGGTCTTTATCTACCAAGTGTCATTGTCCTCTCTTGAATTGCAACCAGAGCATGACAATGATTCAGGAGTGATGATTCAGTCAATGGATACCTCTTTATTATATTGTGAGATTAAGCTTTTATAACAATTCAGAGTGCTTGAGTTGCTGGAGCTGATTATATATTCCATTTTTATTATTTTACAGGATGAAAATACAGTAACAAATCAGCTTCCACTCACATAAGCCTAGAGGTATCCCTCTGCCAAGAAGAATTTTGCTTTAAGACATGTGAATTTAAGTTTGTGTTCTCTCTAAGCACTATTCTATCCAAAGGTGAGAAGCTTCATGGGCATTTCTCTTTCTTTTTGTTTGTTTGTTTGTTTGTTTTTTCTAGTTTTTCTGTTTCCTTATGAAATCTTTCTGCAAAGTTAACCTGAAAATCAAAGAAGTGTTGGAGCAGATGCAAACCCAACAACCTGATTTGAGTGTCCTACAGGGGTGGATGGGGCACTGCCCTTTCACCCAGTTCTTATATTTGCTCATATATTTCTGTCACGTATGCAGTTTGAAGTCTTAAAATTAGTGTCAGCTGAATGTTTTCCATTAATGGTAACACTGGGATTTCGGAGGGAAGACTCTTCCTTGTCTTCCTTACTCCCAGTGACAATGCCAAGTCATGCTAATGTCAGCTGGGATACTCAATTTAGAAAAGGAAAGGAGAGGGTCCCTGGGTCCCTGTATATGCAGCCAAAATAATCTTTGCACACTAAAGGAGAAATCTTTCTGAGGCTGTTATCTCAGGAGTGACCTGACTTCTCTAAGTATGAAGTGTGGATTTTTGGTTCTCTTCCTTAGGGGTTGGGGAGAGTTGTGTTACTTATGGAGTACGAAGAGAAATCTTTAAGCAGGAAAGAGTCTTAGTGTGTCTTGTTTCACCTGAGAAACATTAGGAATAGTAAGTTCAGTTTTGCCCATCTTTATTGTCCTTCTCATACATGTGAATTCCACATCCCTGTGACTGGAGAGCTGAGCATTAAAGCAGCTTTCTCCCTCATCAGTTTTAAAATGACATTTTAACTGTCCAGGTGAGTCTTTCTGCCTTGATTTGTTTAAATTTTCACCTTTCAGAGGAAGGAACCAGAGAGACAAGACTCAAATAGTTACTGTAAACGGCAAGTAAAGAAAAGCTTCCGCAGCTGTAACTTGATAAATTGCACAAGGTAGGAAAAATAAAAAACGTCCACGTACAGTATTTCTTCCTTTTTATTTAACCAACGTAACAGTCAGAAAGTTTTTGGGAAAGGCATAATTGTTTATATTTTCCTGTTTGAGCAGTGTTGAAAAGACAGAAACTGTTTGAGAAGCAGCCTTGCCCTGCCTGTGGGTGTGGTGCTGCTCTCTTCCTGATTATTAAACAAATTGATTGCTGCAGGAATGTCTAAATTTTTTTACCTTGAGTGAAAAAAATATTAGAGATTTAAGAGGTATTTGCAGTCATTGAAAACCAAGAATAGTACTGATTTGATGAGATTGGTTGTTTTTGTTTGTTTTTTTTTTCTGCCAAAAGAAAAGTTTGTATTAGTTCTATTTTTTTAGCAAAGAGAATAAAAAATTTTCTGTCCATCTTTTTGGGGGAAGGATTAGGGAATATTGGCAGATTGATGGAAGACTGCAAGTCTTCCACTGGAAGATTTCCATAGCCTTCTCTTTTGACAGAAAATAGAATTAAAAACTCTAAGTAATTCTATTTCCTGTCAGCTCTCAATCTGATATAAGCTCTCTTTCTGAAAATTGATGGTCTCTTTTTCCACTCTGGTCCAGTTACGGAAAATAAACATTTGAATTTGATCTCCTATATTGCTAAACCAGATAGCATTCTGGACCTTGGAGAGAAAAGAGAAAAAATCTGTGCAGTCTTTTCTGTTTAATACACAAATCATCTGAAGTAAATGTTTATGGCATTTTATGTACTGTTGAGTTTTGAAATAACCAATTCCGAATAGAATGGATACTTCTTAGCATGATTTTCAAGGTTAGATAACTGGATCACTTAAAGCATAATACAGATTTTAAATCTTTTCTAGAAGGATTTCACATGTGCATGCACCTGGCGTGCTGCTTATTTGTGACCTGTGGGGGAAATCAGCATCCTAAAATGAGAAGAGGTTCTAAGGTATTACTGTGAGAATACTGAGTAGTACTAATGTTTGTAAGTATTTTAAGTGACCTGAGGAGTAAAACTCTACTTTCTGAGCAAAGACTAATCTGTCCATATATGGGCTTAAAAAAGAGGAGCTGTAGGAGACCTTAAAGCAATTATCTCTCTGAGGAAGCTTCAGGCTTGTTTTACTGATGTGGAAAACCAGAACTCAAAAAAAAAATCCTTGAAAAACACAGGAAAAAAAAAACTTTTTTTTTTTTTGCTAAATTTTTTAGAGAAATAGCCACAATGTATCAGTGAAAGAGGAAAATAAGAAAGATATATGAAAGGGTTTTTTTTTTAAAGTGGGAGTCCAGTGTGAGTGGGCAGTGAATGGATGTCCACTGTCAAGACTTGTTGAAGGAGAATGCCAGACCCCACTGAGTTTCCCTTAGCTGAGTTTGTGATCGCCCCTCAGGCAACTTTAATCAAACTGATCATAATTAATTCAGATATCTGCAGTTCACCCTGCTTGTTTGAACTGAAGTGAATGAGGGAGCTCTCACATGTCAGCAGGATTAAGGAGGCAGGGAAGTGGTGATGGACAGGGCTTTGCTCAGCCACCTCAGCAGCCTGTTCTCAGTCTGCCTGGCTTGCCACACCCTTCCCTTTAGGGCCTGAGCATCTGTGGAGACTTGGCTTTCTGTCTGATCCTCAAGCTTTGGATTTGCATCTACTTGGTCCCAGTTTTATGTAATTGATTTGTGCAGCCTCTTTTAGATTAATAAATTGCACACCCAAGACCATGAAATACTGGTAAATAAAATTGCAAAAGATATTGGGAAAGATGCAGGCAAAGGAGTAGTTAGGATCATTTCTCAGGAAAAAACACTTAAAAGTCTTTTATTTCCACATTAGTTATTTTAAGACTTCCCAGAAGCATTTTGTGGTAGAACAGAAGTCTAAATATTCTTAATGCTTGCCAACTCCATGTCATTTCTGTAAAATTCATGCCTAGCACCTCTCTCTGCATTCCTCAGATGAATCAGCATGACTTCATAATATTCCCTCAAAGCTCAGTTGTGAGTGGTGCTGTGTTGTTTAGTTGGTTCTCCAAAGCCAGCTGCTTTTGCCAGGATGAATCACATCCATTTTCTGACCTCTCAAGCTTGTGCAGCACAATAATTTGTATAACAAGGGTCTTGGCCACCTATCATCTTTCCTTGGTGTGAAAAGTGGGATTTTTTTCTATCCCAGCCCTGTGTGGGTGTGAGTGTGTGTATATGCGCAAGAGGGAGTACAAGCACCAAATCCTTCCCCCTGCTTGTCTAAACTACTTGGCTCTTGACCTGTTGCATATCGTACATCTACTGTATAATTTGCTAAAAACACCCCAAAATTATAGGCATGAAAGAATTAGATAGGCTTTTAAGCACTTTATATGACCCCTGTGGCAGGGATAGGTTTGACTGGGAAAGGCTTTTATTTGCTTTGCAGAGTTCTCTAGTACCACCCATTATGTATCCTGGTCACACATTCCTGGTGCCCTCCTGCTCTGCCCTGCCCTGCTGTACCTGGCACAGACCACTGTGCCTGGCAGTCACCAGTACAGTGGGCTGGGGCACAGATCTCAAGTATTTTCAGATATTTTGAAATTATTTTCTTAGCCGGAGTGAACCTGAGGAGACCCAGAACCCTGCTAAAGTGCTCTTCAGGCATTGCCACTCTCCTTGAGGGGGACCAGCGGTGCCAAACGTGGACCTATAGCTCTGAGCTATAGAAGCCTGGGGACCACCTAGATTTGGCCTTAAGTGAGAAACGTGCAGGATCCTTGAGTTACAGTCATAATCTGCTCACTGTGTAAAACCCTAACCTGTGTATTCCTACACTTAAGTAGAAAGTACTTCCTTAGAGGCAGTTTGCAACCAGTTTCTCATGGAAACCCCAGCTACTCTGGCTATGGGGAAGTCCAGTTTTTGTGTGCCTGGCACAGAAAAATGGTCCTTTGGCTGAGACATACAGCTACGCATTCTTTTTTGTCACTTGTCCACTAAACCAAGCTTGTGAGCGAGCTTAAGTTTCCTTCCCTCCTTCCATCTGCTACAAATACCGAGCATAGTACACTTTGCCTGGTATCACTGAACATCCTTGTTTTCTTTCTTTTTCCATCTCATATTTATTCTTTACTAAGTCATTCCAGCAATATTTTTAATTACTTCGAAAGAGATTCAAAATTAAGCGTTTCAGTTTTTCTCAGTTCATTACTGGAGCTTGTTTTATGGGAGTTTTACCAGATTGCCTCAAGATTAGACAAGTTTCTTCGAAGTGGCACTTTGAAACATATATGCGGGATTTAGCTGATTTTTTCACTTCCTTCTTATTCCTCATGTTTTCTTGGACTAACTGTCAAAAGGGTAAAAAGAAAAAAAACAGCTGACTCAGCTTTGCAGCATATATGCCAAGTCTGCAGCAGGTGTGAATAAGCATAGCTTTCTGTGGCAGGGCCATGCCCCATGCTAGCTCAACCCAGCCAGGTCAGTACAATAACTTTCTGGGGAGACTTTGATCAAAGATGTTTTGAAAATGAGCACCAGCTTCAACTGATCTGCTTTCCAGCTGCTAGGAGAAAGTTGTGTGGGACAGACAGCAATGAAGAAATGTTATGAGCAAACCCTTGGAGCAGCAGAGCACGTTGAGCAGTGGCACAGGAGCGTGCTGCTCTGGCAAACATGCTTGCTCGTGTACAAACCCAGAACTCTTTTAAGTATTACGTTGTGTATATTTTCATCTTAAAATTTGCCTTATTTCTATACAAATAGATTAGACCGTGTGCCTGGGCATGTGTGTGTCAGCAGCAGGGAGTAATTTACACAATGTAGGCATTTTTAGGGAGAGGTGGATTCTATTTTGGATTAAATAAAACAAAAGAATGAACAAAAGTAAACTTTAAAAAGACGTCTGTGTCTTTTTTTCTTTACAAACAGGTTGCAGGTTTTGAGTATAAAAGTACTAGTGTTTACAAATAGTCGTAAGGAGTAAAGAAGCACAGGAAAGATACTTTATAGATACGGTTTGTTTGCTTGTATAGTCTGAAATGAACAGGGAGCAAGAGACGGCTTTTAACTGAGGAGATGTGTGTGGGAGGATTATGTATATAGGAAAATGACAGCAGTTAGAATGGAAGAAAAAGTCCTCAATGGCTATTTAGAGTATCATTCTGAAGTTAAAGACAAATACCAAAAAAAACCTTCGACTTGTGATGAGAAAAATGGAGTGAATGGAAGCAGATGCAGGAGGATTTTTCTCTATAGAATGACGGTGGGAATTAGGAGCAGAGTATGTTAATCCATTGGTTTAGAACACAGGAATTTGAAAAATTGAAAGAACAGTGCACAAAAATGACTTAGAATAATTGGTGGCACTGTTTAGAATTCATCTAATTTCTCTAATGACATTAGCCTAGATTTAGCTTGGTTATGTAAGTGAAGACATTTTAGTCCTTACATCTAATGGAATACTGGTTTGAAATGAGTTTTCACTTACTGGAAACTCCCTGCGGAATGCCCAGAGCCCCCTCACTCCGATTTCTTTGCTGATGCGGTTGTCTTTTCTTTGGCAAGTACCCTGACGCATAGTCTGATTATCAAAGTAGCTGAGCCCCGACTGCGCCAGGCACCAGTGAGGAACCCGGGCTTGCTTTCTACAACCGGCCAGCGATACGCCTGCTTGCCTCTGGAAAAGTAGTTCACAGTTTTGAGTAAAGTCTCCTTTTAGCCGTGCCTGTGATTGTACAGATGCCCTAAGTGCCCTGGGCACAGCTGAAGGATGCCTGTGAGAAGAAAAGGCGCAGATATGGAGTATTTGAGTTACGCTTACAGCTACCGTACGGAGCTCCTCTCTGCCGGTAGCACCGCTCAGAGAGTCAGGCTGGATGAACCGAACGAATCTCTAAAAATTAAATACTCGCAGCATGATTTGACAGACTAACCTCCCACACAGCCACTGTAGCTGTAGCCTAGGGAGGGCAGAGTAGGATTAGAAGAAGCAAGGGGAAAGAGAGGAGCCAGGCTGCAGCGGCAGCAAAGCCGAAACAGAACTCACTCCGGTGCGGTGATACGCGGTCCCTTCCTCGGTGCACGGAGTCCCTCCGAGTGCCGACCCCGAAAAGGCTGGCCCGCTTGGGCACGGGCTGTTAATATGCAAACCGCTCCCTCCCACAATGCTTGCATGACTCTCCTCCTCCCCCCTCTCACACACACGGGATCTGCATCAGTCCTGATAACGTGCAAGTTTGCTGACTTGGGGTTAGCAGAGCATACTGAGTGCTGGAATTTCTTGGCTTGCGTTCAAAGCAAATTTAAAGTGATAAAGTGCCATTTGAATCTATTTAATAATAATAAAGAGAGGCAATGAGGAGTTGAGTCAGATGATGGGTGATTTTTCTAAATGTGTAATGTGTGGAACAAGTCAGGTAATGTCTTTCTTAGATTATTTCTAATCAACGCGAAGCCCGCACTATTTGATCTAGTTATAGAGCAATGTCTTAAATAGCTGCAAATGGTGAGTCAGATATAAAACCAACAAAAACACCCCCAAACCTTCCACAACCAGTATAAAAAAATACCAAAAAACAAAAAAACCAAACCCAACTCTGAAGCCTTTTACATAAAGAACAAAGTGTGATTTAAGCTGGTTGTTTTGGGATTTTGGTGGATTTTGATGGGTGTGTATTTTGCTATGAGTAAAGAAGGATTCGTGCAAACTGTGTTCGTGAGTAATGCACATTAGCAGTAACGGCTGTCATGTTGCTGCTTCTCATTCACAGTGGATATTGTGCTATTCTGGTTTCTTCTTTCTCCTTTCCATTGCACTTTGGTCTTAGCAAAGTCCATTTGATGTTGCTCTGCCTTTCTCTCTTCTGAGCATGGGACCAGAATGCAGCAGAATTGGAGCAAAGTTTTCTGATGCGTCCAATGTGTACCACAGAAATCTGCTCTGAGGCTTTCTTCACTTTGTATCAATAAACGATTGTGTGTGTGTTCCCTGCATGTGAAAGGAGTGGTGCTAACCAAAGCACTCTCTATTGGCATAAGGAGGTGATAGATCACACTCTTAATCTTTTGCTGCAGGTCAACTCATTTTCATGTAATACATAGGTTTTTTTTCCCCTGATAACAACAGCTGAGTTTTCACAAACAGCCTTTACAGCTAAGGAAAAATTTACAAAAAGAATCCCAAAGTGTCTTCTGATTGGGACTGATGTAGATGGAGCAATAAGCCAAATTGCTTAGGCTTACCTTGGTAGTGGCACTTCCATGTTTTTAGGTTTCCCTTGGCTGCAGATTTATGCTCTAATATTCCTTTTCTCTAGTATGTCACCTTGGAGGTGGAGGTTTTGAGTGCATTCCAAAAAGTAAATTTTCAAGTGCTTTAATACCATATTTCATCAGCTTTTAGTTGTTAACTTTTGATAAAGTAGCCTGTGTGAGGTAAAACAGTTCCTCCAGTTGCAGAGAAGCAGTTTGAGATTTTTTCCTCATTTCTTTAGCAGAAAACTGAAAGGATGTTTAAGGTTCTAAAGAAAAATGGCATTTGGAACAAACTTATTTTATGAACCTTTGCAAATTTTGAGCAACTAGAAATTTTCATTAATTTTAATTTGGAGCAGAAAGTGGAACACAGCCACATGTTGTGGGATCTGGTTCTCAACCTTCTCCAAGGGAAGCAGAAGGTATTCTTCTACAGGAACTGTTTTCAGCAGACAGCAGTTTGCTGCTACCCCGGCAAGGTTACCAGTAAAAATACATGGTTAAGCATTAGTAAGCACACTGGTAATCTAACTTTTGCTTTCTATGTGAGCCATTTAATGAATTAAAACTGTACCTTCCATTCATTGAATTGGTATGAATCATAAGTAATCCTCTGTGCTACAATTAAACCTTCAATGACTGACAAAGTGCCAACCCCCCCTTTTCAGTAGGAAATCTTGAATGTAGTTCAGGGAGAAAATATTGCTAACCTGTGACAGGAGTGTGCTGGGACCAAATTTTTCACTTCTTGTTTTGAACAGCTAACTCAGCCCTAGTCCAGTGGAAGTTGCACTGAGGCCAAGCATCACAGGCAGGCATTATTCCCTCCCTGCACTGCTGCTCTGAGCACCTTAGGGCCTGGCAGGAGTGAGGGTATGCAAACAGTGAGATTTACAGGGACTGTGCTCAGGAGCACCAATTACTCAAGTTGAGTACAGCTCTTTACCTGATCAGGAAGTAGGCTCTCCTAAAGAAAAAGTAATTCTTCCTTTCTGCCAGATTTGGCTCAATGCATCTGAATTATCAAATAAATTCCTCTAGTCTCTAAAATGGGAAGTGATTTGTGCATACAATTTCAAAATAATGAAGTTAGTAATGCACTGACCTGATCTAACCTTGGTTTCATTTGCTGATGACTTCTTACAGATTAAGCTCTCCCTTTCCATTGCCCTTTTGGCCTGCAACTGCTGATGACGGCATGAAAAACTGGCTGAACTGCTCAATGCAGCATTCAGGCTGGGACTGTGTATCCATCTGTTACATGAGGCTCTTTGCCTAAAATGTCTTTCACCTCTGTCCAGCTTCTGGAAACTTCAGGGCTGGGAGAGCAAACCAGTCAAGATCATGATGTATTAAATGAAGCATGTATAAAACCTGTGTGCGGAGACATCCATTCATGTCCAACACATTTTCTGGGACTGGCAGCAGGGATGCTTTAAAGGCAGGAGCTTCAGTCAGGTGTCTTAGAACTCAGCAATTGACCTCTTGCCCGTTTGTCTTTTGATCGTGGAGCAACATCCAGGTTTCTCGTGGTCAGCTGAACCCCGTGGACATCTCTGCAGGCATATACCTGGCAATTGTGTGGAGTCACCAAGTCAGTGAAAGGATGTTTTCTGTGTTTTATACAGGTAAGTGAGGACATAAAGTCAATGACACATTTCCTTTCTTGGTCAGCATAGGGACTCTCCTCGTGGTTTGAAAGCCCTGGATAAATGCAGAGGAACTCACATGGATTAAATTCAAATCCAAGAATTAGTTCGTCAGCTGTCCCTTCCAGGGCATTCGCAGGCTATTAAGGGATCAGTACACTCCAGGCAGATCTCTTGCCCTGTGACTCCTGAGTGTTGAGGGATCACTCTGCCTATCAACTTGTGGCCAGACCTTCCCCGTCTCTTCTGTCCCAGCTGCTGCACCTTGTGCCAAGGAACTGATAGTTAAGCAGAAGTTTTGAAACAAAACATAGCATCTCATGAAGTTGCCCGTGTTGCAGGTCTCTGTGGTGAGATAACTTGCTTACTGTGTGTGCCAGGAGAAACAGCCGTGATTCCTGTCATCTTGCGTTGGGAACAGTAAGAGGCCAGCTCCCCAGAGCGGAAATGGGAGTAAGCACATCGCCACGGTGCAGCTTTTTCCCTGCTGGGAAGGAAATTCCAATAATTTTTTATGGTTTCTTTTTTTGCACTTTACAAAACATGGCCATCTTATCAAAACTAGTAACCTGCAGTTAGTGCACCTACTTGTGTGTTCCAGAGAATGAATCCACTCAAGTCAGAAAGTTTCATTGTAAACTTAGATATAGTCATCAGGTTCCCTTCCTTAGTAATTTCCCTCGCCTACCTCTGCCTTTCTTGTTTTAAGTTTGTTTTTTTTTAATTACAGTGCTAACCTGCTATTAGAGACTTGAGCAAACTAACATTTAGAATAACATACAAGAAGTGAATAATTACAAGTTTCATCATTTTAAAGCTACTTAAGGAGGGATATTAAGCCTGCAAAATGCTAGATCTGCAAATGCAGCAAAGGCACTTGGTCTTTTATGTTTATATATGATAGAGCTCAGCAATTTGCCTTCTCTTTTAGCAAGTAGTAAATTCAGCCAAAAAAGTACACCATCAGAAACACCTCATGTTGGACATTTGCAGCTTAAGTTTACAAACACTTTTGACCGAAGAAATGCAGGGAATATTGAAAATACCACATATTTCTTTTTTGAAAAGTTAACACATTTGAAGTTTATTGGGAATTAATGTTTCTGTTGCCTTTTTATTTCTAATTCAAAATATAAAAAAAAGATTAGTGTAGTTGAAAACATCGTCTGTGTCAATATAAGCATGTTACTTACATGTGCAGGTTGCTCTGCTCATGCATATTACTTTACATTTTTTATATTTTGTTAAAAATATACAGAAGAGTCAAAAATGCATTTAAAAAATATCTATTCCTAATTATCCATCCTTCCAGTGTTTCTGTAGCTCTAGTAAAAGGCCATGCTTAATGATCAATGAGATCATTACATGAGTAATAATGAGATTTGCTTTCGAAGCACAGCAGCTTAGAGAAGCAATCAACTAAAGACAAGCCTGCAATTTTGGGGTTTTAAGTTTAGCTGATAACTTTTTTTTTTCCTCTGCTCCTGGCAGCAGGGAGCTTTTGTGTGTACAGTGAAAAGCATCAGCTGAAAGATTCATCTTCAAGTTACTAGATGGAGAACCATAAGGAGCTGTCAGACACAGTTCTTCATGTTCAGAAGCGGTCTCTTGGCTTGACTCGTAAGTAGGAAGGTTCAGAGCTGTAGGTGGTTATTTACATGGAAGACCCTGATCCAAAGTCCAGTGAAGCTGGCATAAAGACTTGTGGGCTCTCATCTCAGGTGCTGGTTTTGCCATTGGGAATTTGGGCAGGATCATAATGGCTCGTTTAGTTGGAGCATTTGGAACTACCTTCTGGTGCATCTGCCTCAGCATTTCATGTAAGCAATGCTCAGTCCTGAGCTAGCTGGCAGACTATTTGCTTTATCTTAGTACTTCTATTTATGAGAAACTGGCCAAGGTTTAAAAAGCCAGTTACCCTATGGAATGCATTTATCCTGGTAGCTGTTTAGCCTTGGCAGAGGAGTGATGACGCTCTTCCCAGCTCACAGGCAGTTACATGCATACATGACAATTAAGTAAAAATTCTTGATGAATAGCCAGAGGACTCCTTTATTCAGAAGATGCAGTTCAGCACAGAGACACTGAATGGAGATCCTAGGTATGTCAGCTGATGGCTGACCCTGCCCAATTGAGGTCCCTATACTGATGCTCTGTTTCCCATTACATCCGGCAGAAACTCGTCATGGAAATGAAAAACCACATGGCCAATCCAGAGCTGATCAGCTGCTTTTCTAATTTCAATTGATGTTTTTGTTATCCCTGTTTAAAAGGGAAGGAAAAGTTAAGAAATATATAACTGTACAAGTTGCAGAAGATAAGAGAGCTTTGTTCCTCATTTTGTTCATGTGGTCACAGTATTGATGGAAGCTGGAGATGCTGTCTGCTTACATTGGATAGAAAAATCACAAGGTTTCAGCCCCTCGTGGGCCCTTGCAATTGTATCACGTTGCATGAACAACTGTGTAAAGGAATCAGATGTGCTTTATGAGCAGGAGAATAATCTGTGATTCACAGAAGTAGGTCAATGCAATTAGTGAAATGTTAAGACTGATAATGTAATGTAACATGTGCTGTCTGCCTGATTCCATCCACATCGGTTTCAGCAAGGATAACATTAGACAAATGTGTTACTTAACAAGCAAATAAAAGCTTTTGAAGGGAAGCCTTCTTAAAAACATGAAGCCCCTTCATCTCATGTACAAGTGCTGGATAATCTCACTAGGAAGCCCCCAGGGAGCCATGAGCAGGCACAGGACCTGTTCACAGATATGTACTTGGAGAGATGGAGGAAAAATCATTCACTTCAACATTTTGAAATTTGAGACTTCTTAAGAAAAATAAATCTCTTCATGCCATCCTTTATGATTCCACAAAACAAATCATTAGATGTCACAACTGCTTTCAAGGAAACTAAAGTGGATTTAAAGAACATGGTCCAAAAACTTGGTTGGGTTTGGGTGTTGTTGGTTGGTTGGTTTCGTTTTGTTTGTGTTATTTTTTTTTTTAAGTTCTTTTGGGGGGAATCTGTGTTCTCGTTTGTTTATTGTTGTGGGATTTTTTATTATTTTTTTTTTTCTTTTCTGAATTATTGCTGTAGAAGTCTTTGGTTCCCAGAAGTATGTGAGGCTCTGTCAAAGTGAGTGGGGCAAAAGGATCAATGTCTAAGTATTAATGTTGTTGTCCCATGGCATCAGCAGTGACTTTGCAGCACCAACTGTTCTAATCACAATGGAAACCAGTACTGGTGAATCCAACATAAATTCACTAAGGGAATGCTTTTATATTTGTCTAGATGACAGAACTTAGCCAGTTCCACAGCCAACCCACCTCTGAAACTCACTGTGTCCCCAGTGCATTGGTATGGTGAAGGAGGTTAGAGGAATTAAAATATATATTAAAAAAAAAAAATCCAAAACCATTGAAAATACCAGGTGACAAATTAACTTGTCTAGCTAAAACACTGGATTCTTTCGATTAAGGAGAAATTTCCAGGAAGAATTAACACCAATGGACTGATGTAGTTCTTAGAACTTATTGCAGAGACAGGAGGAAGAAGTGGTAAATATTTTTGCACCAGAAACAAATTTGAACTCAAAGACCAGGGAAGCTGGAGTGTGGAAGTCATTACAAGATTAACATAATAGAAAATTGCCTTGAATTTATGAACAAGAAAATGATTTATGTGTTCTTTTGTGCTTAGGGAGAAAGGGACTCTGCATATTCTGCTTCTCAAAAATAATCTCACATTTGGATTGCTAGCTGTTCTTCCTCCTCCCAAATTAAGCAATAGTGCTTAAGGGAAGTTACACAGATGTTCTTTGTCTGAATTTATACTGCCTATGGAAAAAAGTAAAAAGTAGGGAGGTAAGAGTGGTTTAGTCTCCTCTGTTCTTTGCTCCTTCCGTGTCTCTGGTGGTTTCTGAAGCTCTTACACAAGTACAGCTCCACCTCTGTGATTCCAGATGATGTGACTGTGCAGTTCATGAGCCACGCACAGCAGGAGGAGACACTTCTGTCCGGATGGGGCTCTCAGGGACTTCAGCTGACGTGTGCTGCCCTGCCCCATGCTGCAATCCTTGAACTGACGGCGCAATCCTTGGCCTCAGCCTTTCCTTCACATCCTTTCCTGGGGGAATGCTGTGTTCAGACCTGCAGACATGTCTTGAAGGGTTCTTGAAGTCAAGGTGCCATCCCCAGGTAACTGTGTGTGGTAGGCAGCTGCAATCCTAGTTTGCCCATAGAAAGCAAAGGAGCATAGAGCTAGGGGCAGAGACCTGGAGGCCATTTCTAAAGCTAGTTATAAATATTTTGCTTTTTTATCTCTGTCTTGTGCTTCTCTGCAGTAGTTGCAGGCCCGGAGAACAAAGCAGTGTCTTTTGTTTAGTGGTTTAAAGTGCAACAGAAGGGGAAGGGTGCTAGCATTTTGTTGATGTTAGACAGATGTAAACTAGGAAATTAATTAAAACATTAACAACAACCAGGCATGATTCAAATAAGAATCATCTGGGAGAAGTTCTTCAGGGAGAGCAACAAGGATTGCCTCTGGCTTCAGACTCTCTTCTTGCAGCACTGGAGAATGGAGGAGTGTTTGCCCTTTTCCTTTTTCTCAGATGCCAGAGTGCCTCAAATAGCTATGGCAGCATGTTCTGGAAGGGTGATCTGGATCAAAATGCAGTTCCCAGCAGCAGCTGTGCTCCATGTTTCAACTCTGATAACCAGACATGGTGGTCAATATGAAAGAGTAAAACTGCACTGTCTCTTCACGTTGCTTCTGTAGAGACAAAACAGAAGAAAATACTTTCTTTTCTATGCTCATTTTAGCTTTGGGGAGATATTTGGAGGTGTTATCAAGTGCCTAATACATTGGGTAGACAAGATGTGTCCATCAGCAGCAAGCAACCAGAGATATTTACTCATAATGGTACAGTTTCCAAAGTGGCAGAGATGTCACCAAGCCGAGTGTCATAGCTGGAGAAAGTCTCTTTGAGGTAAAATGAACTAATATAAAACCAGTTGAATGTCTGATTTCTACCAGGGCAAAATTATTCATCAACTTCAGTGATTTGAGATTTAATTCATATGAAGACCAGAGCTCACTCTGTCAGGATTCCTGGATTTGCCTTTTTTATTTCTCAGTATAAGAGAAAATAAGGTGAAGTGCCTCCAGCTTTCAGAGATGGGACTCTTAAGGTCAATATCAGTACTTTTATTGCCTCGTCAAGGGAAGCCTGAAATGATCAAGATTCCTGTCTGGTGAGTCATTTCTAAGGGTTTCTGGGTTTGAGTTCTTGGTACTCTGTTAATCATGATATTGTGAAAACATTTATTTCTGCCCACCCTTCTCTTTCCAATGCTCTTTTCAGGAGATACAGATGGCGTAACAGTCTCTGAGAGACATTGAGACTTTCAAACAGCCACTGTTCCTTCAATTATTTGCTCTTGTCCTTTTCTGCAGACATTCAGGTGTTAAATTAGTAGAGAGCCTCCAGCTTTTGACAGATGCTGCCATATAACTGACTTCATCCATTGAGCAAATGCTGACTGTGACATGGTAAAGGTCTACACATATTTTGTCATTAAATTCATAAAAGTTCTTGTTGTTGTTGATTTCCAAATACAGAAAGTCTTAGTGACAAGCTGCAGTGGTATTTCCAGAGCAGTTCCCTCTTCCTGTTTGCTGTAAGTAGCATTGAATGACTTAGACGATGAGAGAAGTACGATTGCACTTCAATAGAAAAGTTTCTAGGTTTGGGTGCAAGTGATTTGCTAGCAGAATGAAAAACAAAAAAATTGGAAGTGCACTGAGTAAAAAGACCAAGCTCTGTTCTATGGTAGGCTTTGATATTTTTGTCATTGTCTAATACAGAAATGAAAAAATCTTTGGATGTTGAAGTAAAATACTTGTTTTGAACATACTTTGGACTATTCTGTCTATCCTCATAAAACTGTAGGAAAACATAATTTGCTTGAACTACAAGTTTTTTGATGTTTATCCAAAAAATGTGCTGTAATCTTAAGGCTTTTGCAACATCATCTTTATCAGGAAGTGTTTTTCTTGGCAAAAATAGATTAATTTTTTCCAGGAGTTTTAAGTACCTGTGTAAGTTACCCTTTTCTCCATGACGGTTTTTTATTTTACTGTTTCTATAACTGAGATTATTTCTTACCTGCAAATTGTGGTGATGTTGTGACCTATGTAGTGATATTTTACTGCTGGCACATCATTTGATATACTATTTTATGCCCAGCATCAAAATTGTGGATATACAGCATCCCATGAGCAATAGAGAGCTCCCCCCAGTCTCTATGTCTTAAATAATCGCTGCACTTCTGCAGGGGTGCAATGAGAAACTGATAAGAGATAAGCTGAGACAAGAAAGTGAGACAAGATAATGTATCCATAGATTTTCTCTTTTGGAACTTTTCTTGGAGTCATGGTGGAATCATTCATTTGTCCAGACAATGTTCCCTTTGTTTCCACTGATTCAGAGAGCACAGGAAGAGAGGAGTGGCCTGGAGGAGCTGGCTGGGTTGTCGGGGTGGGGTTGAATGTCAGATGTAGGTCTGCATCTGCCTGATTTTGTACCTAAAGATAAAGCAGAGGTATTGGTCCAACCCCAAATATGACACTGTCAGTCTGACAGGTTGCCAAAACAAAGCTTTTTCACCTTTTCACCTTTTTACCCATCTCATGACCTGTCTGAATGAGTGATAAGGGAATCTTTGCTCATCCAGGTAGTCTCCTGAATTTGTCAGAGGTTACCCAAGCCAACCTTGTCTCTCACCCCTCTCCTTCTCCCTGCTGATCTACACATAGCAAGGGCTGCGTCTTTCCCCTCACACAGCAATGGCAGTAGCTCAGACAGATCCCTCCTGGAAGGGGGTGGTTGGAGTTGCTGAGTCACAGTCTCCAGCTGTGGCTAAGAGAAAGCTGAGGCATTTTAGGAATGACCCTGGCCTGTATGCAGACAGGGTTGTAGGTTTGGTGTATGAGTGGGAGAGAGACAGAGCTCACGTACTTCTGTCTGTTTTCAGATGAGATTTTCCCCTTATCCTGTTCTCCACATTGCTGTTTCCCAACAGGAAAGGATGCTGTAATATCTCCTTCTGTGCCTTGTGTGAAAAGCATAGAGTCTCCTCAAGTGGTGAACAGTCTCTTGATCATTGCAAAATACATGCAGAAAGCATTACGGAATGTGTTCACCACACTGTGTTCATCTCCTCCTCCACAGTAAAACCCGCCGTGCTGAGTATTGTCTGGTTTGAAATTTCTACTTTTGCTAAGATTTTGCTAAACTTACTAAGTCCCTTTCACTTTTTAAACTCTGCTTGTGTACAGGCTTCCAGTAATACACTGCTGGTTTTCCTCTAAAGAAATAGCAAAATCACTGGAGAGTTCTCACTTTTTTACTGCAATATTAAAGAAATGGAAGTAGCTTTGTGTTCTTGATATACCATACTTTGTAGAGGAAGTAGCTGAAATTGAAGATATACATTCATTTCAGAAAGTTGCTATAAAAGCAAGAGGAACTCTGTTGTCTGCCTACACCTTGTACTGCTGCTCTATTACCAAAATCAAGCATTATTCTGGCGACAAAGGACATGAGAAGAGTCCACAGATTATGAAATTCAGCTAGTGAGGTAAGGATCCTTCTTTTCTGAATTGTCTCTGGAGGTTTTTATCCCCAGTAGAAGCTAAAAAGTGACATTTCTCTTTCCAGCCTGAGATGGATCAGTTACCTTCTGATAAAAAGGATTTCAAGGACTTGAGATACAGTACAGTGCTCTGGAGTAAAAGTACAGTAACAGTTTACCTGGAAGTAGCATGTATGTGCATGTTAGTGTTTGAAGGCAAGGTAAAATTTTGTCACCTTCAGAATATCATTTGTTGATTTAGTTACTCAGTGGCTCAAAAATGCATTTATTTGCATTCTTAGGGGGAAAAATAAAGGTAACAAATTTTAGTACACATTCTCAAAGTGTAGCACAGTTGATACTTTCTCAAGATTTATTTTGCATAGATCTTTCTACTCCTGAGCAGAGAACTGAACTGAAAGCAATCACAGGCAATGCAAGGATTATCTCTTTTAGCAGAGCAAGTTACTGGAAAGAGGATTTGCCCTTTGTATGACTTTGGTTGCAAAGTCATACAAAGGGCTTTAGCTGACCACAAAAGCAGATGACATTTTTGTTCCATTGCTGAAGCTGTCTTTGACCTCGTTTTCTCATGTTATCCCCAACTAGAGGGTAATCAATTAGAACTATTTGGAATCACTTTTAGCCCAATGAAAACTGTAGGCCATCCAAAAATGATGTTACTTGTGCAGAAACATGGCAGTAATAAAATGACTTTATAGAGTTGCTGCTGCAGATTATGGTGTTTATGGTAGAGTAGTTTAGGTTGGAAGGGATCTCTTGAGATTTACTAGTCAAGCCATTCTGCTTAAGCAGGGGCAGATCAGGGCTATGTCCAGTTGGGTTTTTAATAGCTCCACAATCCGTTTCTGTCTCTTGCCACCTTCACAGTTTAAATGGTGTATCCTTGATAGAATACAGAGAGATGGAATTTCATGTGCTTTGCTGTATATCCACTGTTTCTTCTCCATGCTGAACAGTCCCAGCTTTTTCATCCTCTCCACATATGATAGGTGTTCCAGTCCCTTAGATGTAGTTGTGACCTTGGGCTGGTCCCACTCCAGTAAGTTCAAGTCTTTCTTATACTGGGTTGCCCAGAATTGTGACTGGAGATGGTGAAGGCACACTCACACTCACTGGAAGCAATGGTCTTAAACTGTGGACTTATGCTGTTCTCTGGACAAAGCTGGAATACCTAAGTAAATTATACAAATGTAGGACTTATTCCAGGAAGGTGTTGTACAATCTGCTTTTCTGCAGCACTTGATATAAGCTCTCAACACTCAGCATAAGACTTTCGAATACTACACAACAGAAATGTGGAAACATCACGGCCTCTTCATGATTAAGTTAGACTTAAACCCACTTATTCCTACATTACACCCTTACAGTGCCAAATGGTGATGTTAATTTTTCATAAATTGAGTAAAGAAGACAGTTCATTGATGTTAAAATCCCTGACATTATTACTCATAGCTTTTTTTTTTTTTTCTTCTCCTCTTCCCTTGTGGGGCACGGTACTGAAAGTGGCCTTTTCTCACAGTTTGAAATTGGTGGCTCTCTTCCCAGTCATAGGGTGGGAGAGTTATGTAGTGAGTCCTGAATGATTCTTTGATTCCAGGCAGGAGCCTGGAAACAGAGTTTCACATTATTATGGATGTTACACACAAGGAAATGTGATTCTCAGCTTATGAGTGCTGTATATATTCAGCCTGATGAAGGTTCATGAAAGTGGTGTTGTAAATAGATTTACCAGAAGAAATATTTTAACTTATTTCTAGAGATAATGTTGATCAAGCAAAGAGAACAAAGAGTGCTAAGTAAGTAATCCAGCTATGTTAGACCTCTATGCCTCAGAGATATATTGAAAATTGATATTTAAATAAAAATTTCTTCTAGTAGCACATAGATTAAAAATACAATAAAAAGAAATTCAACAAATCCCTCCTAACTCAGTGGAAACTATCAGTAATTTGGTGAGTCCAAGTCTTTACATATCCTCATTCCAGAATAATAGTTTTTATCTTGCAGAAGCTAAGGATTCGCCAAATTGGCTTATCTAGCCTCGGGTGTTCAGAGTAAAACTAGTTCTTTCAGGCTGTGTTTTCCAGTGCTTCCCAGCTGGCATTTACTACACTGTTCCTGTCCCCCTGCTACTGACACCTACCCCTCCTACATGTAGGTAGGGCTCTAGTCAGCATGTCAAGCACAAGAGTCAGAACAGAGACTGGATGTGGCTGGTGTCCCTCAAAGGCAGCCTGGCCACACTCAGGCACAGCAGTGTGCTCCTCACCTTGGCAGGGACATATCTGCTGCAAGGTGTTTTCCTCCACGTGACCTCAGCTTACACTCTTGGGGTTTTCAGTGGCCTGACAGGTTGCATTAAGGCAATCTCTCTCAGGTAAGGAATGCAGGTAGATAGAGCTTCTGGGGCCTTGTGCTTGCACTGGAGAACAGAGTAGTAGTGAAGAAGTTACAAGAAGTGTAGCATTTATGGCAGGATCACTTTCCAGGAATGGATAGAAATGAGACCCTGACCAAAAGACACAGACTTACCAGGGAGGATGTGAAACACTGTGGACTTCAGCTGCTTCTGTGAAAAGTCAGAGGAACTCCTAAAACATAAGACACTGTAAACTGATTTGAGACTAATATTTCCACCTTGAGTACTTGTGTTCTAAAAAAGTTACTTGGCTTCTTGAAAGCCAGCCAGTCACTTGTAGTTCCAGCCATTCCCCTGACTAGCAGGAGGGAGGGCTCTAGTCAGCATGTCAAGCACATCTTGGGGCTGGTCAGATTGACTGGCAGGAGATGTCCTGCCTGACAAAGGCAGTGGGATGCCTTTGTGAGTGTCCAAATGTGGTTGAATGTGCCCTGTACACCGACAGGGCTTTAGGACTCCAAAACCCAGCTTATGCATTTAGAAATTATTCAACCATCAAAAGCTGCCATCATATCAAGTAAATAAGATAATAATGTGAGTGAGAAGAGACCTAAATCCACTCTGAATTAAAAGGGGAAAAAAGTAATTCTGTAGGCAGCAAGATATTCTATATCTGCCTCTTTTAAGTCCTAGTGAATGTTCTTTGAAAGAATTGGTGATGGTCAGCATCAAAAGCAGGATACTGTACTCTGGGTGAAGATCAGCTCTGACTGCAACTTCTACAGCTTGGATATGAATAAAGAATAGCTTCAAAAGAGAGGCAAGACAGGCTTCTATCAGTTATTGACATCTCAAAAGTAGGGCAAGGTTCATGTCGTTGTGCCACTTCCAAAGAATTTTTGTAAATCACAGAAGAAGAGAACAAGGAATGAGTGTAAGGAGTATCGGATAAAACTATACATAATTGAATCTAAGATAAAAAAAGTCAAATATTTGTTATAGGAACACTTAATCAGGAAGGCTAAGACAAAATACTCTTTGGAATATGTCCATGGCAACTGGGACAAAAGTTAATATAAAAACAGGAAAGCAGTTTTCCAGCCCACATCTCTTGCAAATACTCTCTACAGGGGGAAAGATATATGCATATTTTTGTAGGGTTGAATCATAACAAATTCTTTCCCTCATTGCTATGTTAGAATCCCATTTGTCTGAAATCAATGTTTCTAATTGTATATTCATGGAGCTGCATTTCTAACTTAAATACATCATGGCTAAGTGCTTTACTGAATCTAGAGGTAAATGAAAAGCTTGATAGAATAAACTATAAATAACTTCCTTAAAAATCAACTCCATTAGGAAACTCGTGCTTGAGTGAATGATGCCATTTTCCATAAACATCCACTCACATTTACGAGTTGTGTGGAAAATTAAATCATTATCGCACAGCCACAAAAGAGCCTCATCATGGCCTAACTTTTCCACATGTCCAGCATGTCGTAATGTCTGTACTAATTAATTTGGTATTTCATGCTTAGTTTCAGTTTCCAGAATACCTCACTGCACTGAAGATGCTTCTGTTTTCAGCTCTGAGAAGACCGAGCTCTTGTGCTGGGAAGTTCCTGTGCACTAGCAAAAGGTGATGCTGAGGTTGGATTTGTGGATGACACTTGTCTCCCTGTCACGGGCTGTGAAGGCCCTGTGAAAGCAGGGCTTTTAGGCACTCAGGAAAGGCCCCCTGGCCAGTACAATTGATCATGCTGCTTTGGATGGTCTGGTGAGCTCATTCATGGCGCTGGTTTACATGTGCTGCATCTCTTAAAAATAATGCTGTTTTCCGTTCTTATTGTGTGTGGCTAATACAAAATATCCTGAGTGCCTGCCATCTTTTGAATATCAACGCAATATATTCCATAAGAAGCACATAAAATGACTAGGCAATGAAACAATTAATTGATTTTATAATGAAGCATGAAATCAAATAGACTTTGAGATAGAGTTGAGAGAAGCTGGTGTCTGATCTGATTAAGATCAATGTTATTTTCCGCTTGTTAGAGCCCAGGGGCCACTGGTGAAGTAATTTGGTCTTAGCTTAGTGGTCATAGAAAAGTTTGTCAGGTTTGACTTAGTGGTATATGAGTGATAGCTCAGTCTTGGGAGGGTCATCAGTGCAACAGGGATGTGGTTGTTTTGGTGTGACCAGATTTATATAGTGGGGAGGAAAATGAGACCACAAATAGTTCAATGGGTGCTGTACCTTTTGACCACATAAGAAGTTTTTGCTGAGCTGGAATGGGTCCCTTTGTGGTTAAACCAATGAGTGTATTTTGCAGAAATGTTAGACATCAGTAGAATCACAAATTTCTTGTGTATAAATCATTACCGCACACAGAAGGTCCAAAGAAATTCAAGATGCTCAGCTGCTTTTGCTCTGTGGCATGGCTTGGTTCTGTTTTCTCCATGGTGTTTATCCATGCAGTTTCCAGCCTGTGAAAGATGAATTTAAGAGGGCAAGACTTCTCCGCCAGGGGAATGTTTTGCATCCACCTGATTCCCCATGGACTTACATTTGCACAATCAGGATGTAGTTGATAAATGTCCCTCAAAGACTTCTTTGCTTTGGAGACCAATAGGGACATTTAAGCTCCAGAAAAACTGCAGTTGTATTATTGAGTAGTGGTCTGGGTAAAGAAATGTTCCTTACCTTAACATATAGGCAGAAAATGTTCACAGAAGAATTTCTAGGAGAGTAATAATTACACTCACCTGATGCATGCTACAGAAATCTCTGAGATTTAAGGGGACTATTATGAGGGCTAAGCAGGATTTAGAATTTACCTCTGTACAAGGAAGTCCCATATTTGCATGCAGAGCTTTGCTGATATAAAATCTTCATGTTTCAAGGCCTTTTCCCGGGGATCAAAGTTCTTAAAAATCAGGAATTTAGCAATGTAGAAGTATTTTCAATGTCAACAAGTTATTTTCGTACTTCAAAGTTTGTGAAATACACGACTTGAATTACCGAAAGGGACTTTTTTAACTTCTCTACTCACACAGATTTTGCCATTTTCAGTGCCTTGGAGGGTGGCCAGGGGGAAAAACATTCTTTCAGAAAAAGATTCTTACAGCAATTCTTCCCTTAGCAAATAATTTTCTAATAAATCACAATCTTTTCTATGACTACCACACATCAAGCAGTTCAGGCTGAGAAATACTGGTAATGTCATCCCTGGATGAGAATGGGAGTCAGTATGTTCCCTTTGGGTCAGAGGGGAAGGTAGCTGCTGGTATGTTATCTGCCAGAAATTAAGTCGTGTCAGAAAGCTCAGGAAAATTAATTACACTAATTTCTGTACAAACCAACCTGAAATAAAGTAGGGGTTTTGAATTTTTTTAAAATATTGTAGCCTAATACAGTAAATTTCCCATATAATCTGTACTTCCCTGGAAAATAAAGAGATCTTGGTTATTTCTGTGTGATACATTGAACATGTATTCAGGCCTTGCTGAGTTCTTGATTTTAGCAAAACTTTGAATGTTGATTATGTTAATAAATCTCTGCAATATCACAATGATTTTTTTTTCCATTGCATTACTAACTAAGGTATAACTAAGAAGCAGAATAAAATGTTTTAAATTTTTAGCCAGGATAGGAAATGTGAAGATGAGCAACAGGTTAAGTAAAGGAAATATCTGTCAGTATATTTTGGAAGAATGCCTGAGTTCTCAAGTTGGCAAGGTAAAGTGAAACAATTTTCACACGATCAAATATGGCTGCAAAAATTAATTCATTTAAATAATTTCTAGCATGTTAATACATCTGTAGATATATTAAACTTATAGTGATCCTAGCCTTGATTTACCAGCAGTATTTTAATGTGAGGCTGGATGGCATTTTGGCACTGGGGGACAGGAATGTGGCATCGACACTGGATGTGAACTATTGCAGGAGCCCCTCTGCTGAGGGGGATATCTGTTAGCTAGCTAAGTATCATTTCTGAAGGGTGGACCACAGAGTGAGTAAGGTGTCAATTCTGTTGTGAAATGTCCCTCTGGAGCAGTGGCACTAATTTAAGATCAAAATGTGGCAGACACTTTACTATGGGAGAAGCCAGTGCTCCATAACTCATTGTCTCTTCATTTTTCACAGGTTTATCAAAATTCAGCAGTTCTCTATAGCCTAGTGAAATCATCACCGATCCATTTTCTCCAGCTGAGTCATGCTGCTCTGTGTTCCTGTTTTGAGCTATGGGTGAGTGCAAAGCAGTAGGTGAGTGTAAAACCATTTCATGTAGACCTTACAAACAGCATTAGCTTTGTTAGCAGACTTCCCTTGTTCTTTATACTAAGCAACAGTCCTGAGGGTTGAAGCATCATGTAAATCTGTTAGCTACCATAGGCTAGCATGTTTTGAGAAATCTGGCTTTTACTACAGTAGTATTACCCTAAAGTTTTAAGCAATTTTTTTGTTTAGTAAACATTAAAATTTTATATATGGATACTTCTTTGGTTTAATCAAACTTTCATTCTACAAAAGCTACAAAATAAATCTACATGGTAAACTTACATATTCTATAAACTTTTGGAAACTATTGATCCCTTTGTGGGAATACTTTGCTTCCTATAAAAGGTGAAGGATATCCACTAGCTAGCATGCTCACCCTCAGAATTTTTGCTTTTATACTTCTCTCTAAAATCTACCAAATGTCCTTTTCTCCAGACCAGCAAAAGTTTAGTAGTCTTTTTTAACTTCAGTTAACCTTAACCAAGAAATTTATCTCCCAGTATAAGCACACAAAACCCCATTGTTTTGGAAATTAAATCTGTATCTCAGGCTAAGTTTCCTCTGTACATATTTCTCATACCTTGGAGCAAGACGTTTTTGGAAAATATTTTTCAAACAGTATTTGTAAAACTAAAATTAAGAGTTTGCTGACACTCTGGTTGTTAAAGGTGCTAAGTGACCTCTTTTAAACAAAAATAATTATGAATTATTACATTTTCTAAATTAAAAAGTTAATCAATGTATTCAGAGTTTTTACTGTAGTAAATCTTTCGATGAGACAACTATTAAACCAAATCACTGGCTGTAGTTGTTGCACCACAAAGAAAAGAAAAGGATCTCTTGAATTCCTCTTCTTTGACTTTAATTTTTCGTTTCAGTTGTGCCTGAGATGCATCTTTCCTGCATGATAAGATGTATGACATCACTCAGAATTACCACGTCCAGAGGAATATGGTATCAATTCAACCTTCTGTTTCCTGTCCAGAAGTGACCACTTCAATTAGGTGGATGCTGAGAAGCTGTGGGATCAGATAAGAGATTACAAAATTCTCTGGGGAAAGCAGGAGGCTCTCTAGGTAACACGAATCCAGTGGTGATCAGGAAGCAGGGAAATAGTAATGCCCGGAAGTGGATGTAGAAGTCATTATTGGTGCCAAATCTGTTAAGACTAATAATTAATATTAGCAATAAGTTACGCAGTTATCATCAGATCACAAGGAAATAGTGACAGCAAACTGAACAAGATGTTTATGTAATTAATCCTTTGGCTGATGTTTATAAAGTGCTACAATGGTAATGAACATGTTGTGCCTTCAGTGAGGCCTCTTAAGTGAAATAAAACAAGTCGGTGCATGGCTCAAATTGAGGCTGCACGGTTTCGCCCCGTGCTGCCCTGCACATCATGCCATGTTCCCATTACACCAACTCAGGGTCGGGGAGGTCTGGAGCAAGAGGTGCTGAAAGGAACAAGAAAAGGGAGAAGATACCGCCTCAGCTGTAGAGGGCAGACTTTGGCCTGTTCAGGATGCTGATTCATCTGCCCAGATGGCCAAGAAAGCCGATGGCATCCTGGCCTGTATCAGGAACTGTGTGGCCAGCAGGATGAGGGAAGCGATTCCTCCCCTGTTGTCAGCACTGGTGAAGTCTCAAGTCCTGTGTCCAGTTCAGGGTGCCTCTGTTCAAGAAGGACATGGAGGGCCTGGAGCATGTCCCAGGAAGGGCAACAAAGGTGGGGAAGGGTCTGGAGCACAAGTCCTTTCAGGAGTGGCTGAAGTATCGGCGATTGTAGAGAGACAGGAACACTGATTCGTGATCAGAATTCGATTTTACTGAGGTTTCCAAAACTCTTATATACTATTCCATAGGGTTAGTAATCTCTAATTACAGTCATTGTGTTAAACATTACAAAAAGACAAACTCATGCATTTTACAAAGATCTCTTGCTTGCAGAGAGTGATTCAATCTCCTCCTTCCTGGCACCTGAGTCTTAACCCACTCAGATTGTAATCTTTCAGATTTCTGTTTGCATCTGCCAATGCATCCTGCTTATCAGACTGGATATGCTAATAAACTCACAGTATTTTCTGTCTAGTGTATTCCCACACTGAGGGAGCTGGGTGTGCCTAGCCTGGAAAAGAGGAGGCCTTAACACTCTTTACTGGCTCCCTGAAAGGAGGATGTATTCAGGTGGTGATTGGTCTCTTCTTCCAGGCAACCAGTGAAAGGACAAGAGGACACAGCCTTCAGCTGTGCCAAGGGATGTTTAGGTTAGATATTAGGAAGACATTCTTAACAGAAAGTGTAATTAGATATTGGAATGGAATACCCAGGGAGAAGGGGGAGTCACCATCCCTGTAGGCGTTTAAGGAATGGACTGGATGTGGCACTTTGTGCCATGGTCTAATTGACAAGGTGATGTTTGTTGGACTTGATAATCTCAAAGGTTTTTTGCAATCTAATTGATTATGTGACTGACAGGGAACAGCTCTGTGTTGGGCAGACTTTTAAAAAATGAGCCGAGGGAAGGATATAGAACAAGAAGGGCCAATCCTCTCAAAGTAAAGGCCAAATCCTGGTGATTTGTGCCCAGAAATAGCTCTCCTTAGAATGTACAGTGAAGGGGGTTTTTTAATCCATGTATGAAGATGTTGTACCCTAACACAAATAGATAAGCCAAATTGAGGCTTGTGATATAGAAGCAGAAGTTGGTTCCATGACTAAGAAAAACTGATTAGTTACACAGGACCAAAGGCTGAAAGAGAAACTGACAGGAGGAATAGTAAAACTGCATTTGTATCAACAGCTTTCACTGAAAAGCAACTCAATGTTTCTCTTGTGTATTACACCAAATGCGAATTTGCTTTTATTCAGCTCTAGAAGTTTGAGATGAATGAACTTTTGAATTTAATTTTTTTATCTTTTAATTTACTAATAACAAACAACTATGGCAAATCTTGCCATTTGAGCCCAGTAATCACTCCCTCCTCGACTGCTAAAGCTACACCATGGCTGTGATGCTGAATGAGGTGTCTTATGTGTTTCCTCAGCATTAGCTGCTGGTTCCTGGCAGAACTGCAACACCAAACTTAATGGTGTAGCTGGACAAGTGCTGAAATTCTAAACATACCTGGAAGCTCGCAAACCTATGCTCTCTGTCTGACAGAATCTGCTATAGGCTGCTTTGATGCCTCTGAAGCAAAATGGATTATTTCTTGTATTCCAGTTATAAAAGTGAATGGTTCCAGTCATTACTTGAATGGTAATATGACAGTCTGCCTCCTGGAGCTGGTAAGAGAGAATGGATGGTCTAGCTAGATTTTGTTTTCCATCTCTGAATTTTTAGTTTCTCACTGTTCTACTCCTTTGTTTTCATCTAAAAATTACTTTGGATAGAAGCATAGCTGGTGCTAAAATGTTTGAACCTCTAAGTCATGTGCCTTGTTGCCAGAGTGTAGCTCTGACAAAGAAATATTAGTTCCTATTTGTTGTGTAATTTGGGGAAAATGTGGGGAGGATACTTGGCACTATAGGGAAAAGCTTAACAAGAATAAGGAAACTCAATAATTTACTTAATACTGTTCATCTGTTGTAATATGCAGCTATATTTCATGAGTTTAACTGTAGCAAAGCTTACTTTATGGTCTAACACCCCTTTATGCTTCTAAAAGAACAAAGAAATGCATTTTTTCTGTAGGGCAGCCTTCTGCAGCTTCCAGAATAAAGGATCAGTAAAGGTACAGTTAACTTCAGCAATGAGGACTGTTCCATATAGGAAATGTTTTTAATTGAAATTAATTTTTATCAAAGTGTGTGTATGTGTGCACACGCATGCAGGCACTCCCAGAAATTGGGAGTTTGTGATCTCACTTGTCTGTAGTTCTAATGCAAAATTTTCTGTAGTATTTCTAAATAAAATTGTGGTTAAAAAAAAAAACCCCAAACGAACACGCTACTTAAAATGTTTAGAAGAAATACAAAACCTCTTCCAATCATACATGAAATGGTCCCATCAGTTGTCCTAGGTAGTTCACCACATCCCCTGACAGAAATGTCCTTTTACCCTGCTGTTTTAATATCTTTTTTTCTGTCTGATTCTCTCTCCTCCGGTTTTTAGCTTTGAGGGAAAGTATCTATTCCTGAAAGTCCCTAGAGCAGATAATTGTTTTCACACTCTGGCTATGCCGTATTCACTGCATGTTTGGGGAAAAAACTCATTTCAAAGCTTTCTTTGTTAATGATTTCTAGACAAAGCAAAACTTTGTCTCCTTTTCAGGAGACATGTACATTTGTGTTATGGTTTCTGTTATTATTATTCTTCTATTGAGAAATGTGGGAAAGAAGCTCCTTGTGAGAGTACCTGTTGCAAAGGGAAGGAGGACACCAGGTGGGCAAAGAAGCACAGATTCCTGAGTCCTGCTCCAGCTTCTTTCGTGGTGCTCATCAAGTCTCCTCATTTGTATGCCGTGCTTTCATTTTCTCTCTCATTTGCTCTCAGGCAAATATTTTATTTAAGTGAAGTGCTGGATTTTTTTAATAATACTCATTTTGATGAGGAATGTAAGTGCATCCTGATGACTTCTGTACCAGATGGGAGAGGGATTACAGAAACTCATGTGGCATTAGACCAAGAAAGCCAAGAAATTATCTCAGTTTGAAAGAGAGGGAGTTTTAGACCAGAGAATTTTTGGTGAAGGGAAGAACTGGGTTTTTACTCATGTTTTTTTTGTTTGTTTGTTTTTGTTTTTTGGGGTTTTTTGGTTTTTTTTTGTTGTTCTTTCTTCTGGAGGAAAACCTAGTAAATCTAAGTATGAAATCTTTATCTGAGGTATTGCTTCCAAATACAGTTTCCTTCTTTTTTCTGGAACAGAATTGAAATTTTTGAAGATAAAAAGTCAGAGATTATCCCATTTGAAAGAAAGATTAGACAACTTGGGTTTATTTTCCTTTACTTTTAGCACCTGCATTTGAAAACCAGTCTCAGATTCACATGTCAGATTGTCTTCCAGAAGGTATTAGTGATGGCTTCTTTTTCTATCAGAGATGAAATTCAAGCTGCTTCTCACCTCAGGATGAATGTACTACTATGCATCTAATTCAATTACAGGAATACTATTGCTTCTGTTTTCTGAAGTAAGAATCAACAATGGTTTTGGTATTTGTTACTGAGTCTTGAGGATATTCAAGACTCAAGCCAAATTTTTAAACAAGTTTGTAGTTTAGTTTTCATTTTTTCTTCTGGTTCACCCAGTGTTTTAATGCAATGCTATCTGAAGAGCAATTCAAACCATAGGATTATTTGGCCTGAGACAGCTGAAGAAATTATGGGGTTTTTTTGCATCATAATACCTCCTGAGATCTTCTGAAACACATTGCCATCTCATGCCCATCACTTCAGTGGAACCTGGACTTTAATTCCCCTGGTTTAGGGGTGGCTGGTGGGTATGGTTCCCAGTGAAGGTTCTGGGAGAGCTGGAACTGGTGTCTGATCACTGAGGGCAGGGCTGAGCTCGGAAAGGTCACACCACACACACTTCCCTCACCATGCTCTCCAAAGTGCCATGGCTGGAACAGGGCAGAGCATCACCTGGAGTACACACAGAGCCCCAGTCACCGTGTCAGCAGGGACCATCAGAGCCGTGTTAGGGGCTGTGCTGGAGCCCCCAGAGCCAGCACTTAACAGGGCACAGCACTTTCTGCTAAGTGTTCAGGGCAGCAGCACGGCTATTGCCAAACTGTATTCCTTCTGGGTTGTAACACTTGTCCCTATGGCTCTTCAAGGACGTGTGGGTCATTGTTGCTTTACATCCAAATATATTCTTCCATCCTTTGGTGTATAGGAACTGAATACCTGTAAGGGCTGTCTTGTTTCTATGTCTCTTTAAAAAGAGTGTCTGAAATAGGGAGACAATACCAAATTTGGGGTTCTTTTTTTTAACCTGCCTAAGCATTGATAGGACTCTGATTCATTCAGCTGCCAGGATGAAATTCTCCAGGCTGGCTTTTTACACAAAAGGGTTTTGTTTTAAGCATTTAAAGTGTGAAAATGTTTCTACTTATAGAAATAAGTCACCTTTGACCAGAAATGGAAAACTTCGATATAGAAGATAACAAAACAGCAACAACAAAATCTGTGTGACTGTCACTGCCATGACTTTGACAACAAAAGTTTGTGACTTTTAGGGTTTTTCCATAAGCTGTTGGAGAAAACTCTGTGATTGAATGAGGTCAGAGAAAGAACTCGTGAGTTAGTAAAAAAACATAATGTCTTTCCTGTGGAAAACAATGGTATTATGAAGTGTTTTTAAATTGAGTGTTGAAAGTAAAAGAGATTGTATTTTGAGTAAGTTTACAATAGTGGTGGCGTAGCAAAATGTTGATCTGAGGTCCCTGTTCCAGGACAGGTCCATTTCCATTCCAGTTCAAACAGCCTTTCCAGAGGGTACATAGCAGGGCTGGGAATGGTAACTAAGAGCCCAGATTCCTGCTCCTGAGCTGAGTGTCTCCTCAGGGCATTATGAAGTTGAATTCCTCCCTCAGGTCATTTGACAGTTTCATTTCTTCCCCCACCATTTTGTGTCTCCAGCAGCAATACCATTTCTTGGCCGTGGCTTGATACCAAGGACCCTCTCCTTGGGAGGCAGGAGCTTCAAAGGCCCTGAACATTATAAGCTATAGCTAAAAATCCTTTGCTGAAAATAAATGTCATCAGCTGAGAAATGAGACTGGGTGTGGCTCTCAACGGGGTTGTTCTTTCCATGGGAAGGATTCTGGGTAAGGGTGAGCCTGGGATGAAAAGTTGTGTCTGAGTCCTGGTAACTCATTGCTGCTGGTGGAATAAGGGAATAGGAGGGATACCAGCCTCTGTGAGGGAGGGGGCTTGGGGAAGGGGGAGGAGTTATGCTGAAGCCCCTGTTCAAGCAGGGACCACCACCTCAGGTACCTTCAGCTTCTCACTCTAGAGTGAAAGCAAGCAAAACTTCTCCAGGCTTGGCAGAGGTGAAGGAGAAAGAAAAGACAAGTGCCCAATTAATCATTGCCATTGGCATATGCTCTGTTAGTGGGGGAGAAGAGGTAAAGAGTCAAGCTTGTACAGATTTACATTTTTGCTAGTGAGTGACCTGTGCATAAAATGTGTCTTAGCATTGTTGGGTCATTTTTGTCCCTCATGAACAACTGTAACAGAGAGATTTGCATTCTATTTCTGTGATTAAGTCTAGCCCATACCTTGATGTTAACTGACTGCATACATATCCTAAACCTTAGATTATACTTAGAGGTTTAGTATTTGAAAAACTGTTGCTTGTCTTAATGACTAACTCTACCTGAAAAGCACTTGCCTGAAGAACTTCTTGAGAGTTTTTCCAAGCCCTAAAGTTTCTATTGTTGTTTCGTTCACACTCAGCTGGCCTGACCCATGCTAACACTTGGTTTTCCTTTGCAATTGAAATATTTCAGCTGCTCCGTGAAATATGTGAGACTGTCAGAAGCTCAGCAGGATGGCATTGAGTGTCTGCACAGCAGCTTATAACAATCCCAAGAATAATTCCTGGATCAAGCTTGTGGCTATTTTTAAAACAGTGAAAAATATGGATTGCTGAATAAATCCATTTTGCTCATTGGCATATGATTCTTTTCCCACTTTTTATATCACTGTTGGTTACTTGATAGCTCGAAACACATTTCCAAACATGCCTCTCTTCCATCCCAAAATTAACATTTGACTGTGTATTATCCATCAGACTTTTGGTGCGACATATATCTGGAAAGGGATTTCAATGTTATTTCTTTTCTTTTTAAAGCTAGAATTCACCAGTTCAGTGGCCATGTGTTTAACTTTCATTGAATTTTTTTCTTTCTTCCAGTTTTTGTGGTTTTGTTTATAGTTTTTTAATAACCATGCTATCTTCAGCTTGTTTTTTCCTCTTCAGTGATCATAGCAACATAACCCTAAGAGTATATATATCATCAGTAGCTATTATTGGACAGAAAGAGGACTGAGATCCCTGATGTGGCTGTGAGACAAGGGGAGTGTGAAACTCGCTCCCATCCCACTGAATCTGAAGCCCAGAGGTGCTTTTCAGTGCAATTGCCTTTGCCATTATAGATAGAAGTCTGTAATTGAATTTAACCTGCTTTGCTAGCCTAAATGTTCAGAGACTTCCAAGGAGCTGGTCAGGCTGTTGTCAGACCCATGTGTCTTAGGAAGCAGCACGTGTGAACAGTCTGGTATGTGCGAAACACCTTTGACACTTTGTGTGTTGCCAGAAGTGCAGCTGCAATGAAAGAAGGATGACTTTGGTGAAGGCTTAGATCAAAATTGACTGCTTCAATCAATTGAAAGGTGGTTGGTTTAGATTACATATAAGAAAGACGTCTGTTACAATGAGGGTTTGTAAAGCTCTGGAACAGGTTGCCCAGAGAGGTAATGAATCACCTGAAAACACTCAAGAGGCTCAGATCTAGTTGAAGATGTCCCTGCTAATTGCACAGGGGTTGGACTGAATGACCTCTAAAGGTCCCTTCAAACCTAAACTATTTTATGATTCTACATTTTGCAGTGTGCAGCATCTCTTGTTTGACCACTGGGTCTGTTTTTTTGCCTGGATGTTTACAGTCAATCTCTGCTCACGCACTGTCTGGTGAATGTAACACTCAAGTGTTGCAAGGAGGGGGACTGTGGCATGTGAAGGCACCTCATGCTGAGGCTGGTGCCCAGAGGAGCTGGGTCATGAGAAAGCCTGCCCTGGGCATGGCAGCTCTGCAAAATCTATGATAAAGTCATCATCACCAGTGGTAACTGGAGAAATACTAGCAGACTACTTCTAACAACTGATTCATCCAGGACTCAGCACCAGTTCCAGCTGTTGACAATTATCCTTTCCCTATGGCTTTGCTGAAATGTGGTGTTTGTCACAATAGATCTAACCTGTTAAACAGATGCTGCCTTTTGCTCCAGCAAGGATGCATTTAGTGACAGATAAAATGATTCCAGTGTACGGAGGACAGTGTCCTTCAATTTGTTAAATTTGCCAACTGCTTTGGGAGCCTGTGGGATGAAAGGTGTCATAGAAATGTGAAGTGCTATTATTCATTCTAAATCACTCTACTCTGTTTTAAAGAAAACCCCAAACAATCATGTATACTTCTTTCTTGCATTTTATTCAATGTTTGGTTGGTTCCTTTAAATCTGCACACAGAACTGCTACCATTTAGTGCCTGGATCTTGACTGTGTCTCATGCATTTTATCTGACCTTTTGTTTTAGGCAGTTATTTCCCTTACCTGTTTCTCCAGTTACTTGAGTAATCTGTTTTCTGTGACTAATTTTAAAACACTAATTTTCAGTGCTTTTATTTAAACACACAGTGAGTTTAAGCATGCAAGTGCAGTCCAAAAAGCTCTGTGAGTCCAAAACTCTTTGTCTGATTGTACTCACTTGATTGGTTTACTGTATTTTCCCATGTCCCAGGATTAATTACAAACAGCTGAAATAGAAAGGCCTAATGAAGAACTAATCTTGATGTGAGAGCAGGAAAGAGAAATGTGTGGGACAAGAATTCAGTAATCCTGTGGCTGAAGGTTTAGTTTTACCTAAACACTGTCATTTGTGGAGCCAACTTAAATTGTCAGTCAAGAACTTGTCAGTCTAAACAAGTCTGAAGCATGAAGAAGTTTGCTTTAGTTGGCATTTAACTTTTCCCTTAGCATCCAAATCTTAGCTTTAATCAGAATATCTCACAGAAGATAGGGTTCAGTTTGATCCAGCTATGCGAGGTATTGTATGTAGTGGCTTGTCGTCAGAGAAGTTTCAGCTCCAGCTTGCAGACATGGGAGTGAACAACACGAGCAAAGAAAGCAGTTCCTCAGAAAGGACATCTAAGCAGTTTTTCAGGTCTCAGGTTTCAGAAAGCAGCATTTCCAGTATTTTACTCTGTAAGGAAAAGAAAAAAAGGGAACCCTCCTGAGCATATTAGAGGGCAGATAATTTCTGTGATCTCTATTGCCATACAGAAAATGTAAACCATACTGGAGGTAAGAAACATTATTAGCCAACAAATCATAAACCAACAGGTTCTAAAACTATCATGTGTATAGTAGCTCCAATATTGTGTATAGAATTTTCTCTGAAAGGCAGTATTTATGGAAGAAAGTTGTAAGATAACAAAACAATGTAACTGTTACAATATCTAATGTATGTGTAATTTGTTGGATTTGAACCTGGAGCATATAAAGTAATGGAAAGAACTGAAATTCACTCCCAAACAGGTCTACAGCCGGCAGATCACAGAGATCAGGTCAACAAGTGGATCTAAAAGGTAATGCATCAAGATGCCAAAGTACAACTGTCTGAAAGACAGCAGTTAACAACTGGGCATCTTCAGAGCAGGGAAGCAGAACCTGCCAGGTCAAATGATTGAATGGAAATAAGGTGGTTCAGGAGGGACTGAAACTCAAGGATGAAGTAATAATGACAAACAAACTGGTATCTAAATTATGAATGACAATGATACAGTCATTTGAGTTTTATAATACAATGCATAACACCATATTGTGTTTTCACCAAATAGGGTTTGGGGTTTTTTTTTCTGTTCTGGCTGACTGTTCATAATATTCTAACATATTTGTCATGTCTTTGGGCTATTAAATGCCAAAGCAAACTTTTTTTTTGAAATCTAGGCCTCCAGTCTAGGAATTTCAGCGATATTCTACAGCATTTGCAGATTATCCATGTGGTGTATGTTCACCATTTTTGTAAGTTTTATATCTGCAGTTCAATTTTTACTATCTTTAAAATCATCAGTCAAAAGGGTTACTCTGTGGGTAGAAATAGTTTTAAAATTCTCCTGAGGAGCTGTGACCACTGTATTCCCTAGATGGAGGGGGCATGTAAGTCCCTCAAACTTTGTTTAAATTGTAATTTTTACCTCCTTTTTCTACTACTTTGAACTTTTTGTTCTCCAGATAAAACTCATTCTCATACATCCTTTCCATTCCCACCTTTTAAAGGGGGAACACTGAAACCAAGTATGTGGAAAATATTAATACATTGAAAATAAAAATTATATAGAGATAGAAATCTAACTACTTTTCCGATGTCTTTCTTCCCAGAGTGCAAGAGAGGCTCTCAAAGAGCGTACCTGCCATCAGATCCCTACTCTTTTCATCATGTTCCAGTGCCTCTGAATTTCTCAGCTTTACAACCATGACACCAACAAGTTGCTTTCATGTAAGAAATTCCTGTGACCAATTCACTGCTGCTCACTAAACACTCTGTGGCTATTCAAGCACCTCAGTAACAGGAAATGCTTAAATGTTAAGGCATATTCTGCAAATAAAGTTTTGGTAATTGCAGGCTGAGCTGCTGGGAAGTGACTCTTCTTTTATACCCTTTTTTTGACAGCCCTGCAAGAATCCCAGCTATGGCTTAGGCATATTGCTGCTCACTTGTGCAGCAGGGCAGAGCCGCCCTAACCCGGCCAAGGGCGCTCATGGGCCGTGGGGATGGAGCACAGGGTGTGCAAAGGGAAAGCTGGAGCCAGGTTGGAGCGCCGAGGGGTGCCCAGCTGCTGTTTACAGCCACCTAAAGGAGGGTTCCTCTGGGAGTCAATCCCTTTTAGAAACATTTATATATGTGTGTGTGTGTATTATTTTTTAAATTGTGATGTATTTGGGTGCCGATAGGGTTTGTTTATTTGTTTGTTTCAAGTCATCTTTTTGTTCTTGGAACAGCAGTGGTGTGGCCAGGGAGGGTGACTGACGGGTCGTGTGGCTTGCTGGCGGCTACGCTGTGCTTCGATCGCTGCCGGGGCTGGCAGCCCAGGAGGGGCTTGAGAGCGGCTTTTTAAAGCCTGGGAGATTTCCAGCGCTCTTCAGGATGAGTCGCAGCTCGGCAGCCCTGCACGGAGCAGATGTGCGGAGGGGAGGGAAATGCTTTCGGCTGAACCCAAAAAGTAGGTGCTAGGAGGAAGGCTTCAGGAAGTGGGAGCTGGGCAGGGAGGAGGGAAGGGAGCATTTCTCTTCTGCTTTGTTTTCTAATGAATAATTTAAATTCTTCTCCTCTAGAAGGAAAATCTCACTGAAGTTATTTTAATGTGAATTTTGATATTTATTTTCTCTGTGTGTGTGTGTGTGACCCAGCTCTCCCCAGAGGGAAATCTATTTTGTGCTGTTTTGTTTAGATTTTTAGGATTGATTTGCAGTTTTGGCTGGTGGGAGGACTGGTTGTGCAAGGGATTGATGTAGCAGGAGGTTGCTTACAACGGTATTTGTCGCATCATCAAGAGCTGATTGATTAATCCTTATTGTGATCTGATCCATAATAGCAGGAATATTTTTATGAGAAAGGAAATATAAATGAAGTCCTAAAGCAGATTTCAGAGCTATTATCCTTTTGTGGAGCCGATTAATAGAATGCAAAGTGACCTAAATGAAGTGCTGTAGAAAGGCTTGTCAATAGTTTATACATTAAGCTAGGATTATTTGAATACATTCATAATGAAAAGAGGATTTTCTTGTACATTACAAATTAGTTATGATGACTTGAGGCAGAAGACTGAGATAGGTCAGCAAGCTAAATATAAAGAACTTGTGTATCTCTGTCCTCATACAGCCCCATCCCTGTATACCCTGATCTTATACCATTACAATATTTTGTAGAGATTTTAGGACAGAAGATTCACTGCTAATCTTTGATAACTTGTGTGGACTTAGTTTTACTAGCCAGCCCAGCCCTGGCATTCAGTGAAGTTTACCAAGAATATTTGTTTCTAGTCTGAAGAATGGAAGAGAAAAGGCTATGGGAATGCTGTGGGAGAAACGCCCACCTGGGAGGGAAACTGTGGATTTGTTTCATTGCAACAGGTCCTGGAATAAGTGAGACAAAAAAGTTGGGGCAAGCTTTTTATAGAGTCCTTTTAAGTAATAAATAAGTGGCAAGTGAAAAGGAATTTGAGCATGTAACTCATAACTCCAAATTATTTACCAATATTGTGTTCTGGCAGTGCTAAAGGTCTTAATTTTCGGTTTGTCTTTTTCATCCTGTCTTTACTGCAGTGACCCTTTTTGTTGTTAAATCTTCTCTAAAGTTTCTGAGGAAATCCAGGTTTTGTTCCCCATTTGTATTTATTACATACTCACCAAATTTTCAACTAGTTCACATCCTGTATTGCTTTCTCTTGCCACAAACTTAGCTGTGCAAAATCATGTGTATATGCAACTAAGTTGATCAAGGGATCTGAAGTTGAAATTTGGTTGACTTTGTTTGGCTGCCTTCAGAGGTTGCAAATTTTCCCCACCTAGGATGTCCTGTGTTTCCAGTGCCCTGAGGTGCCAGCCTGGAGAGAGAGGGTGGCTGCTGAAGATGATCTGTTTAGTCCAGCAGCCCCTGGCTAATTCTGGGAAGCAGAATTCAGTGCACAAGCAGGACCCAGAGCAGAGACGTGTGTCCACATATCGTTGCAAGTGGTTAAGCGAGGCTGGTCACACTCCTAAACCCCCAGGGCATGACAAAGCAGTGTTACTGCATGAGATGATTCAGCCTTTGGTATCAATGCACCCGAGAGATTTTCAATGTTATGCAAACTTAATAGAAGCATGGAGTTGCAAGACATTGCAGCTGTGGTATAAGTCAAACTCTCTCAGTCCTGAAAAGCAGGAAATCTTAGCATATAGGTGCAAGGGAATTTAAATAGCTACTCATAATGCAGCTGAGAGGAAACACCAGGCTGACTTGCATAAATTGATTGCATGCTGCTAGACACTCTTTATAAATTCTGTAATGAGGACAGCCACCCTAGGAAAGGTTTAAATAAAAAGATATTGTTCAGATTTGACATGCAGCTTTGGTAGGCACTGGGACTTGGAAGCGTGCTTAGCAAGTAAGTCAGTCAGCAGCCAGAAATGCCTGGTACAGAGGGTGATCAGTAGCTGAACGTGTGATGTGGCACATGCAGAATGCAGGGCATGGTTCAAGGATGCAGACTGGGGCTGCTGTGCAGCTGGATCACCCTGTGTGCCTGGGCCAGTCTGTTGTAGTGAGGTCTGAGCTGGCACTTACAGCTGATCCTGCTGAGAACAGCCCAGGGAATGGTATCAGCAGCTTCACTGACAGCACTTTCAAAGTTCAAACATACCCTAAGCCCAAGAAACAGGGACATGGACTGTTCTGATTCTTGCTGATCCCTCTGGACTGACTGCCATCAGCACAGCTGTGCTGCCAGTGAAAAGATTGACTAGGTGAAACCAAGCCTTTGCCGGCTGCATGATGATATGGGCAACATTTAAAAGCTCCAGCTAATCTAGACCTACTGAAGCAACTGGAAAGAGCTCACTTTTTGCTTTGTAAAGTTAGCAATGCCTAAAAAAGGATTTGATCTCAGTTGAGAAGGAAATTTGTTTGGGTTTGAATTTAAAAAAGGACAAAGTACTTTCATCTAACTTTCTGCAACCAATAATGTAGTGCTCAATAAATCACTTGCCTTTTGTTGAGGAAGAAAAATGTGCATGGTTTCTTATATACCTGATATCTTTAGCTAAAATTTCTGTACAATTTGTGCAAGTACTCAAATGATGTAATGACTTCACCATGATAGGGGAAGGGTCAGCATGGCTTAGAAACATGCAGTCTTGTTGTCACCATGCAATCGCTGTCATAAGAGGTCCCTCCCTCCATGGTGCTGCAGAGACCATTACACCACAGCTGAGTGACAGCAAATGAAAGTGACTTCAGGAGCAGCAGGGAGACTCTTAGTGGATCAGTGCTGGCGCTTTGGAAAACTCCAGTGGCACTGCTGTAGGTAAGTGCTAGTCAGTTACTCTTCAAGCAGTTGGTGAGGGAAGGCAGGGTGGCTCAAATGCTGGAGAGCTGCAAGATCTGCAGGGTTTGCCATCCCTCCTCTACAGCACAGGAGGTAGCAGTCTGATGGCTTCCTGGGTAATGCTTCAAAAAACTTAAATAACCCCATTTGTAATGGAATTATTTCATATTTAGAATAAATGGTTGCCAAATTGCTTTGCACTCTGTCATTAGATCAGTGTTTGATACGACAAAACTAATAGCAATAAACTTTTGTTGAAGTTCAATGCTATTTTGCAACTTATAGTAACTATTTGTGTTCAGTGGGCTTTTACTCCGGGAGAAAACTCAAATATCTCTCTTACCCCCACAGCTGTTGTAAGCAAGTTGTTCCTTCAGCCATTTTTCCATTGAGAGATGCTCTTTAATGCAATGCTTTTCCAGAGTTGGGTGGACAGAGGAAGGTCCAGTGTGAACTCAAATCTGGTATGGACATGACTTGAGGCACAGTGCTCTGTTAGACTTCTGTTCAGTTTTTTGAGATTCTCTGGTGCATTTTACTTTGCTGACTTTTTAATATGCTTTTTAACATAAAGGTTCTTTTCTGTAAATGGCACTTTTCCTCTGAACTCAGAAAAGGGAGCTGCCTTGTGCTGAGATTTTCTGTTCTGGTAGTTCATCCTGATTCCAAGCCAATGTTGCCGAGGCAATGTAGGAGACTCTTCAAATCTACCCCATATCCAGAGATTATTATGTGGATGAGAGAAAGATGATATTTCCCAACATAGATGTGCTAAAATTTTTGTTAGTTTTTGTAGTGTCTTGAAAAGTGGCCTGTAGAATTAAAATAAGGGACTACATTAAAAGAACTGCATCATCCCTACTTTCACTGGGTTACACTGTCCAGTGGAGAGGCAAAGGATGAAATTTCCTTCACTGCTGTATCAAAATTGTCTTGATAATTCTCCAAACTAAACTGAAGGCACTTGCTTTTGTGTAAGATATTGTTTCTCCTCCCAGGATAAGCACTGCCATGAGATCATTTTCTGAGAGATACAGACTTTACTTATAACTATACACACCTATTGCCACCAAATGTGTCAGTGTATGCTTTGTTAGTTTACTGTTTTAGAAGTCTACAGGTATTTTGATTGCTGTAATTTCTCTCTAATTATGCTCATATTGCACTTTTTTATTAGTTTGCAAGTGTTGTTTCAACGTTTGAAACACTTCAGTGCTGCAGTAGATTTCTAATTGTAAATGGAGCAGCTGGTTTCACTTGCTCATTTGGAGACATTGGTCTCCTTTCCTTTAGCAATGCTAAATCTACAAGAAATGTGTAAGCTCTTCAGCCTCCATGGGACTAGAAAAGAAATTATCTCCTTCCTGGATGAGCGTTTGTTTTACTCTTGTTTTAGAAAGTTACGGGTAGTTGTGCTCCTGCCAAAAGGTTTCATTTAATTTCATTTCATTTTGTTTCGTTTCAATAAAGACTTGCTTTTTGCCACAGAGATAGGTCTCCTTGAACATATTTCACCCAGTAACTTCTTTACCTTCCCAGTCATCTTCATTATCTCCATTACTTGTGGTGGCTAGGTGCTTTATGCTGAGTGTCCAGTGGGAATCTCTTAGACTAAAATGCATTACGGCATTGAACTTAACATTGCACCATTGGAGTTAGATTCTCTAAAATTAATCATAAAATACTTCAAAGGCAGATTTTAGTGATGCTTAGGCACTTAACAGTGCAGGTAAACGCCAGGGAGTATTTTCAGCACCGCAGGAAAACACTAGGTGTTTTGCCAGCAGTGCAATCAATAGGTGTGAAGTGCCTAAGACCTCTGGAAATCGTTCTTTTAACGTGGGATTTAAAACCAAAATAGGAAAAAGAGTTGCAAATTAAGTGGAGCACTTAATTGCAGCCTTCCCACGAAAGAAAGATGGTCTCTGTGGAGGTTATCAGTTGAAAGTATCTAAAGTATCTGGGTGTAAAACAGCATTTAGGTTCACTTGGCCCTTTATGTCCCCTCTTTCCTATGAAAGTAACAGAAGATAGGTAGGAAAAATTTCAGTTTACTGAGACAGAATGCATGTCCTCAAGTAATTGAAATCATATTTTTTTTTTCACTGATGGCTTTAACCTTTATTTATTAACTGTGTGTTTTGGAGGTTCTATTGCTAGTAATGTGGAATATTTTATGTTGGAAGGGTGGTTGTCAAGTCCTACCACCTGCTCCAAGTAGGGCTGACTTCAACATTTTGACATTCTTTATGTTCATTCTCTGTGCACTTCTGAGAAGTATCTGGCTCTGCCTTCTGCACACTCCACCTTCCATGGAATATTAAACAGAAGCAAGCAGATATAATATGGAATAATCCTCATCTTAGAATGATCAGACAATTATTTGATCTAAGTGAAAACTGAATTCTACAGTGTTCATACTAATATCACAAATGTGTTTGAAGTTAGCAGATTGAGAGTGTTCACTTGCTCTATTCCCCACGTTCTTCCTCTTAAAAGCATCTGTTGCCAGACTCTACCAGGTGAGACACAGGTGATTGTGGGGCTTTGATGTGACCACTCTTAGCAGTTTTCATGTTCCCAAATGTACATGATAGAATGATACAAACGGCATCAATAAGTTGGGTTGCCCTCCATCCCCACCCATGTTACCCATGACCAAAATTTCTTTTTGAAATATGGACATTACCCTAGTTGGTGAAGAATGTCTCTGCTTTCAGGCCTTCAGCTAAGAATATCTCCTGCAGAAGAAAAAGTGAGTTTTTTACAAATAACTGAAAAGTAGAGAGGATAATCTACAGTTCTTTATGCCTAGATAATAAAAAATATAAAAAAAACTTCATTGTAATGTAGCTAAAGAAGTGTAATTCTACTATTATTATTTGTATTTCCTTCATCATTCACAAAGGTGACAGAAGAAGTCTAGAGCAGAGAATCCAGCAGGAACCAAATGACCACATGGGTGAAAATTATTAGCTGTTAGTATTTTAAAAGTTGCATTAGAAACACCATACGGGATTAGCAAAAGTTAGTAGCATCTTTCCTTAACTGATTTATTGGGATGTGCTTTCATTTTGTAATCAGCCTTTGAAAAGGCAAAGTCAACTGATGGGATGCTTTTCCACAGTCCTTAAAAATAAGCACAGTATTTCATGGGATCTATTTAAACTGCAGGGCACTTTTCTCAGAGCAGTTTCCATGCACAGATCTTCCAGTAGCACTTGAGTGGGTCTCTCCAGGAAGCTGAATAGTGGAATGAAAAGACCACTAACATCTAGACAAGGTTCATAAGGCCAGAGATAGCTGGTGAAGGATGTGCTTTCAGTTATCAAGAACAAGGAAGAAATTTATTTTTAATTAAAAATATAAAAGTTCAGCTGTCCAGAGGCCAGAGTATATGTTGAAACCTCAGAGCAGAACTCAGAAAACCACTGGTAGAGACAAGAATTTCAGTGGGTTGCCAACAGCTGTGGACAGACAGACATTTCTCCATGTATCTGTTAAATCCAGTAATGTGAGCCTCACCTGGGAGCTGAGCTCATGCTGCTGGGGCTGATGGAGTAGGAGAGGGCTTGTTCCAGGCAGACCACGGGTGCTCTGGCATTGCCTTGTCAGCAGCCAGCAGTGGCTGATGAAATGGCTTTTGACATGTGGTGGGCAGGCTGGAGCAGGAGCATCGTGGTATGAGGCATCTGTGGCTGATGGGAAATGGGAGCAGCCATCATCTGGTAGCCTGGGATGAGGGAAACAGAGCAGCATGAGCTACAGGAGCTCAAAAGGAGGCAGTGGAGGGAGAGAACACAGGTGAGGAGCCCAAGTTATCCCCAAGGGTTACAGAGCCAAGTGAGTTCAAAACACTCTCACCACCAGGTGGCAAACATAGAGCAATGAGATTTCTTTTTTAGGTGAACTTTGTGTGATTGTTAAAGAACTCAAATTAGCAGCAGGATGGTCAGAAGGAGAAAAATAATGCATGAAAATATGCTGCATAATAAGATCAAAACAAATGTTTGCTGTAGCTTCTCCCTGATGACCGCTAAATTTCTTATATTGAAGGACTTAACACTAATATGCTCCAAGGCTTTAAAATATATATGTCCTGAGATTTCTGCCTACTGCTTTGTTGTTGCACTGTGCTAGCAGTCATCAGTTCCCTCATGGCCAAACAAATATGCACTGAACTGTGATAGTCCAGCTAATTTTGATGCAGTGTCAGCATTGATTAGATTTGTTCAGTGTGCTGCCTGCCCGAGCGTGTATAGCTTGGGTTGTGATTCGAGGTGCATTTGGACACAGCATCAGATAATTTTGATGTCATTTATGGCCAAGGGGACAATATGGTGAGTGTCTCAGGGGTCACATTAAGGAGCTGTCTGCGCTGGCTTGCAAGCCTGTGAGAGATGATAGGGGAAAGATGGACAGAGCCCCCAACTCAGTTGAATGTTAGCAGTTTCTGATAGCGGGTTTCTATTTCCTTGTTTTTGAAAAATTTGTAAGACATGGTAGAATTTGGTTCTTTTAGGTTTCAGATGAGAACTGGATACATTTAAATAGAACACATAATTTCCGTAGAAGAAAATGTTGTGAAGACCTTGTTAATGTCACCTGTCTTGATCATAAAAGTACACTAATACTGGAACAGAAATGTTCTCAGGAAACATGCCTTTGGTACCTGGATTTAAGATTTTCAGGTCTTGAAGTTAAAGCCCATTGCCTCAAGGTTTGATTCTAGTGGCATGGAGTCAGGAAAGGAAACCAAGTGCTAATTATTTTCCAGGTCTTCCCCACAAAGCAAGGCTGGGCTGTGCAGGCACGCTCCATAGAAAAACTTGTAGAACACTGGACAATCCCTCACATCTGCTAATCCCTCCCCAAGCCATGCAGAGAGCACTCAAGCTGGAACACAAATTTGATTTTCAGCTGGGCTGATATTTGGGGTTGGATTTTTCTTTCTTTTGTGCTCTGACAAAAAAAAAATGTCACTGATTTCAACACTGTAGCTGAAGGTATACATAGAAAGTGATGTCTCTATGCTTTCCAGAAATGGCTTTACATTTTAAAGTTCTTTTAGTCAATCTCCAGAGAGATGAAAATATGCCCTTTGAGAGCTTTGTAACTAGCCGACTTAAATTCTTTTCAGTTTAATTGTCTGCTACCAATTGCTTTTTTCAGAAGCATCATTTTAATATAATATCACTAATATATATTAATATAACATCATTAATTTAGAAAACATCTGAATTATTAGTATCTATTGCTTATACTGACTCATTAGGCTGGATATGTAAAAACCTGAATATGCCTATTTTTAGTATCTATCTTGATTTGTTCTTGTACTGAGAACTTGGTGAGGTTTTGATAATTTTCTCTTTGGAGTATTTTTTTGGGGGGAGGTGGGGGGGTGAGGATTTTTTCTGCTGTCCCCAGCCATGCCTCATAAGATTGCTTGCAAGAAGTTTAAGCACTGATATTAAGGGCCTGAAAGAAAGCATGTCATCAAAGCAGAGGCTATGCTAAACACGAGATTTTAAGGATACAAATGAGTCCTGAAATCCAGTGCTTTTTTTCAACTGACCAGAAGCAAATTGCTGGAATGGAATCAACTAGATACGCATTTATTGTAGGAAAAAAATCTTGAGGTTTCCCCAAAAATTTATGACAACAGTCTGGGAGAACACTTGCCTGGTCTGGGGCAGATGCCTGACTTTGCTACTTGTCCTGTTACACATAGGCAGCTCCTGTTCTTCTTTGTCACTTTTGGATGGACTGCATGGAAGTCACACGCATTGAAATCCATTGGCTAAACCAATTTTCATTTTGATTAAATACATACTGTAAATGTGTGTTTGAGTGCTCCTGCCTTTGGCATGGGAACTGACTGGAACAAGTGTGGAGGAGGACTGTCATCCAGAGGCTGATAAGGAAAGCAACTTCTCCACATGTGGATGATCACATTTTCACTTGGCTTTCTGAGGGCTGAATTAATCTGACCTTACTGTGTGGTGTTGGAACACAGTGCTGTCAGCTGGAACAAGCAAAGTTGTTGTCTTGATTTTGTTTGGGGCTTTTTTAAAAGCCCAAAGATATTAACATTTTCCAAAAATCTTCATTTTAAATACATCATCTTTTGTAAAATATCTGAGGATCACTACTTCTGCTGTAGTCTCTACACAGCAACAACCTTCTGTTTGCTGCTTCAAGAGTTCCTACATACAAGACATTTCATTAAGCCCCAAATTTTGTTGTAATTTCAAACCAGATGGTGCTTCATACTGAAATTACCTGGATTATATGGACTATCAGTGAAATTATCAGGAACTTGGAAAGTATTATCTGCTAGCTGGCACGCTCAGATTTCTCCCATCTCAACTAACATACCTAAGCATTGTTTAGTATTTTTCTTTAAAATTTTCAGGTGTAACAGTATCTACAAGATTTTGAACAGTGAATCAAACTTCTATGTTGTGAATCCATGGAGCAGTTCAACACAGGGAGGCTGCTATGTTGTTAATTTGTTCCCTTGCTACTGCACATTAATCCCCATGTAAGCAAGCCCTTCCTTAAGCTCATTTCAGTGTAAATCATTTCCACAAGATGAGCTTGCACCCATGAGCAAAACCAGAGGGTGAATAAAGCTTTGGATAATCTTATATCCACCTAATGCCAATCATACAACCATTTCAGTTCATTATTTTCTACCCCTATCCATTGAATGGGACCTGCGCTTGCCCTCCTTTTTTAACATTTTTTTTTCACATTGATTAATTAATTTTGTCTTCTTTATTGATCTTGGCATCTGAAAAGCAGAAAGAGATGGCTCTAATTATTTAGCCATCATTTTATCACTAAAAATCAAATTACAAAAGCTTTCCTAGAATGACTTTCCTCATCTGTTTCATGCTTTTCATCTTTATTTGGGGAGAAATATGGGAGAAAGTTTATTTATATATCTGGTGCCTGCTTCCTTTGCCAGATAGTTGAGTGACAACTGTTAATTGTTTACCCTCCATTTGCCTTCAAATCTGTTAGGGACCCTGACAGGAAAACCCTCCAAGCAGCCAAGTAGGTGACAGTGTTTTGATGTTGTAGTCACTTCATATATAAGGGTAAGGCCACATCATAATTTATGCGAGTTGTCAGGTCCTCCAACAGCTCATAGAGTCAAAATGCAAACGATTGTAGCTTTAATTCAGAAGGAGTCAAACGTAGCAAGCACAGGGTCGGCAAGTAGGCCAGAAGCTGGCCCTGGTGCGATTGTTATCATCTTCATGGGCTGCTTGTTTACATTTGGATTTTTGACCTAAACAATCACGTCATTCCGGATGATGCCTTTGAAATATTCACTCAGGAAATGGATATGTCTTCAGCAGGGTGCTCAGGATTCTGTCCCAGTACCAAAATATGGAGAGAGGTAAAGCAAGTCTGGGGGGAAAATGGACTGGTGAACTCATCTCAAGTAAGCACTTGAAAACTTGGTTCACCCATTAAATATTCAATACATTCATTGAATAAAATGTAACGCCTTCCTTCATTATCATTATGTTAAATCACATGCTTAAAGAGAAGGAGCAAGACAGGCTTATACAGAACAGGCTTTTCACTCTCCATTACATGGATGTGATGCTACTGAGTACCCATAATGTATTTATGCTGTATGTTGTGATAGGTGTGTTGAATCCAGGTCAGCTATATATCACCATAGCAGTGTGAAACAACTGAAGGGGAACTTCTCCCAGTGTGTCTTTTAATTTTTTAAAGCTTTTTCAGTTGTATTCTCAAGAGGTCTAAGTTTGCAGTTAATAAAATAAAAGTGATCAGGCTAAAGTATAAAGTCAAAGTATTGCACAGTACATCTCGGTGACATGAGATGCATACAAAGTCTGCGCTTTACTAAGTCTAAAAGGCAGGACCTTCCCCACAGTACAAACTAATCTTTGGCTGATCCATGGCAGCTGTCATTGACCATTTGATACATAATTTTGGTGTTAAGAGAGGCTAATACAGACATAACACAGTAAGACTCATGAGCTGTCTATAGTGAACGCAATCTGCTGTATGTAGCTGCTGTCCTGCTTACCAAGTTATCTGGAAAGATTTGTAATAGTTATTTAAGTTCTCTTGGGTTAAAAACACTCAAAGTAACCTGGAATATTCTCCTATAACAGAATTTTATTCTGACTAGTTGTGGGAAACTAATAGTAAAAAAAAAAAGAAATGCATAGAGTAGTAACAGCTTTTGAGAAGATCTGTAAAAACTAGCTTCTCTTTAAAGCTCATCACTAAGCTTGTAATTTCTTTTTCATATTTCTAGCCCTCATATTTATTATTTATTAAAACTGATAAATATTTATAGCTTAAAATATTTACATTGGCAGGTATTTAGCTGATAAAAGGCCAGCTTCTCAGAGTTGACACTGTAGGAAAAGAGAAAAAGCCTACATTTAATGAATATCCTAAAACGTTGATGATAGTGCTACTTGTCTCCAAGTTACGCTTCTCTCTGGAGGTTATGCCGTGTGGAGGATGGGTCTGTATTAGAAAAGCAGCATTTGTTCACCATAGTTAATTTTAAATTCTCAACCTTAAAGTGGTTGAATCTTTAAATTTGAAAGTTTTCTGTTGTGAAAATATGCCATATTGGTGAAATATATGAGTACAATGAGGTATATATTGTCATTGATTAGCCTACAGCTGTTCGTACTGGTTTAGCCTGTCTATTTAGAAATTTTCCACTAGTTTAATGAAATTATTTTTTATCCAAGTTGAAGTTTTCTGTTAAAATATATCTACACACACACACATAGATATGTACATTTTTCTTCTCAGATTCAAATGACAGTGTTATAAATGGCTTTTGGTCTTTGTCAGCTTGCCACATTTCATACAGCTTGGGTGCCTGCCACATCCTGCTCTCTCAGGGTAACACCAGCAGAGGGAATGAGTAGCTGTCTTTCCAGTCAGATCTGAAAGTTATCTCACTGCTGTTAACATTGCAGCAGAAGTGACCGTGGTATTCATGGACTCCCCTGGAGGCAAGATCCAAAGTCTGTGTAATCTTAACATCCCTCACTTTAACTTTTCACTGAGATTGAGGGCTCTGTGTAATCCTTGGTATTTATTGCCTTCCAGATTCCACTCTGTAAGCATCAATAGTTTATATTTCATCCAGTATTGCCAGCAAACTGTAAGCTGAGTTTACAAATGTGTTATGTGAGATATTTTTCAGCTTTTGACACAGCTCACCACCCGCAAATGAGTAAATGAGGCCGAAATGTCCAAGTCAGCTTCTCTTCAGCAGAGAGATAAGGTGAGACACCTTTGGGTGTGAAATTCATAGTCCATTTCTCAAATGTATTTCTGCAACAGTGAATTCCCATATGTTGAAGTAAAGCATAAATCATATGACAGGCAAGTACTACTTGCCCTGAATTACGTTTATATAATAGCCCTCTATATAATAAACCTCTAGGTAGAGGCAAATCCTTGGCATGCCTAACAGATAAGCTGGAAAGGAAGAAAAAAAGGAGCCCTTTTCCTTTCTCCCCAGTTTAGCTTCTTTGGTATGCACTCCCAGAAATGTGGCAGAGTTATAATTCAGTGCACACACACTGTTATGATTATTGGGTTTGAGAGAGGAGAAGAGGCATTACCATGCTTAACTTGCATGTCCAGACAGCCCTGCTCTGAGAGCACGCTGCTGGCTCTCCCTGGTGCCACCAAACAGCCATGACTGCTTTCTTTGCTGGGCCACCTCGCCACACTCTGCCATCTTACATGACCTCTCTCACCTTTCTCAAGAGTAAATGCTTGAGAAACCATTTACAGGGTGACATTTTTTATTGCTGCTTAAGCACTGGAAATAACAGTCAGTTATTCATATAACCAGCACATGCTCGCTTCCATTTCTTCCTGCTTTGACAGCGATGGGATCTCTGTATGGTGAAGTACCATATTGGCAGTAGCCATCCTGTCAAAGGTAGTTTTCAGATGATTAAGAAGGCTTGAAAGCACCTTCCTGCTTCGAAGCCATAGCTTTTGTACTTTTTACTACATCGCTTTAGTCCAGGGAGCTTTGCTGTCAGCATTTCTGCCCCAGACGCACTGCTGTGTGGATGCCCAGTGTGCAGTGCCCTTCACCAAACCCTCCCTACTGCCAAATGCAGGCTCCCCAGGGCACACCTCAGGAGGGTCGCAGAGCTGGGGGGGATAATGCCCACAGTTAGGGCTGTTGTACAGAGAGGGAGCTGTGCTGTGTGCACTTCACAGATGAGTGAGGAATATAAGGCAGAAAGGAAAAGCAGCAGTACAGGAGATTAGGAGGTAGCAACAGGAAAGAAAGGATGCACTTACCATTTTAAAAATGGCTGCTTAAATACTACAAGAGGTTATCATCATCTAGTTATCATATTAACCTGTTCTTCACCCAGCTCCTGTCTCACAGGCCAAAATCAGCCTTATCACACACTCGACACATTGCTGAGCTGTGCAGTGGAGAAAGGGGGTGAAGTGAAGCAGATGCCCAGCTGTGCCAAGGTGCCACACCTTTGACTCAGCTCTCCAGGTCTGATTGTGAGTGTCAGACTTAGCTGCTTGTGACTGGGTAAATAAAAATCTCCACGAGGCAATTTGGACTCTTCTCGTTGCTAATGCTAATGTGAGCTGAGTGGATTAGCTGTAGGCTGCCTTGCTGCTGAATGTAGCCAGTGATAAATCTGAATTTGATTAAAAAATAAATACAGAGGGACCCTATTCATGTGCTGAAGATACAGGGCAGTGAAGGAGGTGTCAAGACTATTTAACGTATATTTTCTTACACAGGCAGGGTTAGCGTTGCTGTTACACCTCTTGTCTCATCTCTTCTGCATGGGGAATTCCCAGGTTTTGTAACACTGAGTTAGTGGATAGTGAACCTGGGGAGACCCAGGGGATTTAACATTTATCAGTGTGTGATTTGATATCATTGCTCCTAAAAAACCCCAAAATGTGACAGGTCATTTCTTGCTGGCAGTCTGTGTTGTCAGACAGCTCTGTGCCCCAAAGTGCAGCAGCTACCCAGAGTGAGTTTTATGCTCATGCTTCTTTGCCTTTTTCACATCATCATCATAACTTCCTTAGTTGTCTTTTCCAGTCTGCTTTCTTTGTTGCTCTTTTCTTAAGATAAATGTCTCCTGTCAAAATTATGAAAGTTACCTGAAAGAAACTTGATTACAGGGGATGTGAAAAGCACTCAGAAGTGTGTATTTGATTTGCATGAGCTGTGGAAGTGAATGTCAGCTGACTAAGCACGTGTTCCACGGACTAAGGGTCCTAAATGGGCTAAGCTTTCCTTTTCCTCTGTTTTCCATTCAGGGTGTGAACATGAGTACCCAGCCACACACTGTGACCAAGGTGGAGATCCCTGGCCATGTTCTTTACACCGTAGGAACATGTGTGCTCATTATTGGCTCCATTGGCATCATTGGAAACCTCCTAGTCCTCTACGCATTTTACAGGTACAAAAATTGATCTGCATGGCCTTGAGTTTCACCTGTGCCCATGAAATTCCTGCATTGCTTTCCACTTGGATTAAATCTAATGGCAATAATTGCCGGGGGGGAAGAGAGGAGAAGGCAACCCTACACACACGGAAACGCATCCACGTGCATCACTGACAACCTCAGTGTAAATTCCTGATGTTTTAAAGAATCAAATAAAATGAGAAAATAATACCTTGTTCTACAAACAATTTGAACGTTTAAAGTTTTTTAATTTGAAAGTTTAAATTGAAAGTTTAAAGAATGGTTTAATACTTCTAATGATAGAAACCACAGTCTCGCAGCTGCAGACTTCTTCACTTACCCTGTAGTATTTGGAGAAATATTTATAAAGAGACACTCTTCCCAGGAGCCCAGTGGTCCCAAAAGGACCAAGAAGGCAATCTGCTACATTAAATGAGTTCATGCTACTAATTTCTGGCCTGAGGCAGGTCATAGGATTTCTGTCAGTTTGTGTGCTCTCTTGACAGTGTAATAGAGAGCCAAAGCCACTGCATCTAGAGTATGCAAAAATCTCACGGAAGAAAGAAATATCTGCCCTCTGTCCCACACTATAATGCTGGATTTCAAAATCCTCCTCATTCACTACTTGCTGTCATTATGCATGGTAATGCAGTGAGGCCTTACAAAGCTAGAGACACCAGTGCAGTTATGAACCAAGTGTTAGTTTCCTATTCTTAAATGTTTAAGACAAATAAATTAGTTATTTTGAATAACCAGCTTTTAATATGATGTAGAGAAATTTAATTCCCTGAAACTGTAGATACCTTAATGATTCTTCTAAATGCAGCACAAGCTCTGTAGTTGTCTTGAAATATGTGTGGTTTAGCTGGTGTAATAAAAGCATTAAATTGTCAGAGTAGGAAAACCTGCACAGGCAGATGAGCATCTGGGAAGGTGTGAACTCTGCACTCTCTCACCCTGTTTTTGCAGGCAGTTATGAGATCCAAGGAATTTGATAGAATTGCAACACCATTGAGATGGCTTTCTCAATTTCTTTTTCAGTATTTGTTTATCAACATGAGGAAAGAAATTCATGTTAGGTGCAAATATTGATATTGCGAAGCACATCAGAAAAGTCTCCGTTTTTTCCTTGGATAAGCTTTGCTTGCAGACCTCTTCTTTCACACTCCTTGTTGTGGTGTTTAATGTTGCCTGCTCATCTTCAATTGAGAATTTTCATTCTCTCTTAAAAGATGTAAAGCACGTTTTCCAAATCTCTGTGTGCTCTGCTCATGCTGTAGCACTTTGCAAAGGGTCATTTAGTTACTGGTTGTCAACCACTTCAGGCCAACTGTGCCAACCCGGCACCTCAGGTCAGCAGTTTTTAAAGGATCACCAGAAGCAGATCCTTTGGCTCTGTAACTTTCTTCAGGTCTTCCTCATGTGCAGTGCAAGGCAAAATCAATATTACAGCACTCCTAGGTAACTGCTCTTCTGAAAAAATCCATATTTATCAAGACAGCTGAAACTCTCCTTAGCTTGAAGAGGAACCGATCCCTTTTACTGCTCCTGCTGTTTTCAATCATTTTGAAATGACTACAGCTGTAGCTGCAGTAATTGACTGATGATTAGCAATTGATTCACTGTGAGCAGCCATTGATTCCAGCCTGGACAGTATTTGTTTATGCTAGTAAGCAAGATTATAAAGTTAACTTTTCACTTTGTCTTTTTAAAATTATGTATTTCTCATGTTTTTAAGCAACAAGAAGCTGAGGACTCCCCAAAACTACTTTATAATGAATTTAGCTGTGAGTGACTTCCTGATGTCGGCTTCTCAGGCACCCATGTGCTTTGTCAACAGCTTGCACAGAGAATGGATACTTGGAGACATAGGTACCTTTCAACACTAATTCACACCTTGCCAGCTTTACGCTGCCTGCGCCCTGTTTCAGCCACAACAGCCTTGGCTTGTGCCACCGATAGAGCAGCACAATCTCTTGAGTCACACCCCAGACATCATCAGTAAACATGGTGTCACATGTTTTGTATTATAGTTGTGATTCTTTTATCTTATGTATTTTGGAAAGGAAGGAGTCAACATCCACATGTAATCATGTTACACTTCAGCTTGTAAGGGAGGTGTTATGGCTGAAAATAGGTAGAAAAGTTTTAGTAAGTTGTAAATTGTTTTCTGTATCATTTTGAGGGCTAGTTACTACTTTTATTTAGAAATGTGTGTTGATATCCATTGGCATGTTTCTAGGAATCTCATATTTAATTAAGAGATTTAAATTACAATAGTCATTTGTGGACTTGGCAAATTCAAGCTCCTTTCTTTCCAACTGCAAGGAAGAGAAGGTGATCTATGCTGAAATTATAGCTGAAATGTGCATATAACAAGAACCTCAGAAGGCTCAATGCTATTTAGTGCTCCTCATTATATTATGGATGACAACTTGCACCTACTGGTGGCTGAACAACGGTGGAGCAAGCTCAGCAGCACAGAAGGGACTCTTCCACTGAAAGGACTCTTNCAACAGCTTGCACAGAGAATGGATACTTGGAGACATAGGTACTTTTCAACACTAATTCACACCTTGCCAGCTTTACGCTGCCTGCACCCTGTTTCAGCCACAGCAGCCTTGGCTTGTGCCACCGATAGAGCAGCACAATCTCTTGAGTCACACCCCAGACATCATCAGTAAACATGGTGTCACATGTTTTGTATTATAGTTGTGATTCTTTTATCTTATATATTTTGGAAAGGAAGGAGTCAACATCAACATGTAATCATGTTACACTTTAGCTTGTAAGGGAGGTGTTATGGCTGAAAATAGGTAGAAAAGTTTTAGTAAGTTGTAAATTGTTTTTCTGTATTATTTTGAGGGCTAGTTACTACTTTTATTCAGAAATGTGTGTTGATATCCATTGGCATGTTTCTAGGAATCTCATATTTAATTAAGAGATTTAAATTACAATAGTCATTTGTGGACTTGGCAAATTCAAGCTCCTTTCTTTCCAACTGCAAGGAAGAGAAGGTGATCTATGCTGAAATTATAGCTGAAATGTGCATATAACAAGAACCTCAGAAGGCTCAATGCTATTTAGTGCTCCTCATTATATTATGGATGACAACTTGCACCTACTGGTGGCTGAACAACGGTGGAGCAAGCTCAGCAGCACAGAAGGGACTCTTCCTTAGCTTGAAGATATTTTTATTCTTGCTCATCCCCTTAGACAAACTGAGTGCAAATTATCATGCAAATGAAGCATTTGATTTGGGTTGAGTGGGATTTGGTCCTTAGTTGCAAGTTACTTGCATAGACTTTTGAATGCTGCTTTAAGGTTAGATCTGCTGGTTTTGGTGCCTGTCATTCCTGGTGGGCTCTGATCTGTAACCACATGGGGCAATGCAAGATTTCAAGGAATGGATTATCTTTCCACACAAGTTGCTCCATTAAATTCAGCATAACTTTTTCCATCTGGTAGTGCAGTGCCTGAATGCAGAAGGGTTAAGAGGTCTGTTTAATGTAAAAAATGTCAGTTCTTTTAAAAAGTACTGTCATTAAATATAGGAGTTGGAGCTATGTTTTACAGCTGGTCTCTTAGTCACCAAATTTAAACCACTTCTACATTTTTAAGCCACATAAACCAAAGTAATTTCTTGAACCACCCATCCATCATTAACAGACAGACGTCTGCTGCAGCATGTTAAGATCAATATATTGGGCAACAGTCCAGGAAAATATAACTTTAATTAGATTGGATTTTCTTTGAGGCAGTTTTCCATTGACAAAAGGTTCCCAGTTGCAGCCTGCAGTGAAGTAGGACTCATTTAAATACACGTATTTGTATTTTATAAATATTTGTGTTTTTCTAATAAACATTTAATACTTATGAAAACGTGAAGCTAAGAAAATGCTTCTATTGAGAGAGAAGTCCTAAGCGAGGAAAAAAAATAGGGAGATTTATTACGATGGGCTCTGAGAGAAAGCATGCCTCTTTTCAGGAAAACCCCTGACATTGCTATTTCCTTCTTCAGGCTGTAACTTGTACGCCTTCTGCGGGGCTCTCTTTGGGATAACCTCGATGATGACTCTGTTGGCCATCTCTGTTGACCGCTACCTGGTGATCACAAAGCCCCTGCAGTCCATCCAGTGGACCTCTAGGAGACGCACCGTGCAGATCATCGCCGCAGTGTGGCTCTACTCCCTGGGATGGAGCGTGGCTCCGCTCCTCGGCTGGAGTATGTTGTCTGCTCTCTCCCTCCTGGCATTCCCTGTGTGCTCTTTTTAGTAAAAAATGAGTTTTCTCATAAGTCCTTGCAAGGATGCCCTGCCACCGCCTGTTGTAGCACACGTCTGCACCTACTGCACTGTACAAACCCTCTGCCCCCAACACCAGGATGTACTCAAGCAGAACAACCTGCTGATGGAGTATTCGGTGTGTACCTGAGAGTTCTGTAGTCAGGATGTCCTCTCCACGTGGGCACTCATTTCTCAGCCCACATGTATGATGTGTAGTTTGGCTGGCACAGCTCTTGAAGACCATGGATACAGGACAGGGCTTATTTTAAGTGCTTAGTGGTTGGATTAACACCTGCACTTAGTTTGGGTGCATGTGTGAATAACGTGTTCCATGTATTCCATAGGTTCCTATGTGCCTGAGGGCCTGATGATATCCTGTACGTGGGACTATGTAACGTACTCCCCTGCAAACAGAAGCTACACCATGATTTTATGCTGCTGCGTGTTTTTTATACCTCTGGTAATAATATTCCACTGCTATTTATCCATGTTCCTGGCCATAAGGCGTACTGGCAGGTAAGCAATCTAGCTGACAGAAGGGCATGTCCCTTTTTGTGTAATAGAAGATTTTCTCAGTTTCTTTAGCTGCAGAAAAATCTGAATCAAAAATTAGTCTGAGTTGAAATTGACAGCTGTAAAAGGAGAAATATTTTTTGCTGGAATGGATGTATGAATTTCAGAATAGAATTAGTCATCTTGTCTTATTTTGCTGTAGTAATTATTAGTACATCAGATAATTGGATTGAGTTATTTGTATTTCAGACTTGCACTACGAGAAACAATGTCCTTGTGTATTCCAGCAGTTTTCGGCCTCAAGGGATAATAAAAAACATGTAGTGATGGGAGAATCATCTGCCTTTGAGGAGCTCTGTAAACATAAGTCCTCATATTTTTTGACAGTTTTATTTAAGGCAGCCATCCCAAAAACCATTGTGCTTCACTCAAGCATCACAGCTACATGCACAGTATCTGTCTGTGCTTGCTCCAATGTTTTTCCCCCAAAAATGTTTGATGTATATTTGAAATTAAAAATCAGCAGGTTGTTAGATCTGTAAACTAACATCATTCTATCAGTTATCTTTCTGCTAATGAGCGTGTGGCTTATCTTTGGTCTGATCCAACACCACCTGGTGCTGTGAGTCCTTCCTGCTGCTCAACTGTGTCATCAGTTCCAATGGCTTTTCTCTGCTCCTGTGTGCAGGCACTTGCTGAAATAATTTGGCTTTATAAGCCTAAACTCCACTTTTATAAGTACATTTATATTTGCATAAAATTAAGTTCTTTCTGAACTCTATTTTTTGGCCTTTGTCTTCATTCTTATTGTGCCTTGTGTATGTATACTTGATACCGAGCAAAGGAATGCCTCCTTAAAATAACGGTGTCCACCATGGAGCACAGTGGACATAAATTTTTCTATGCCTTTTGCAAGGCCAGGCTGGGTGGAGCTTTGAGCAACCTGGTCTAGTTGAAGGTGTCCCCGGTCATGGCAGGGATGTTGGAACTAGATGATCTTTAAGCTCCCTTCCAACCCAGGCCATTCTATGTTTCTATTATTCTATTCTATATTTACAGGTACTTTGTTACCCTGCTGGCTGGTAATTAATGTCTTCAGCCTGAAATGTATCTTCATTTAACTACACTAATATGTGGGGTTTTTTTATTTCTATGCTAAAGAATATAAAATGCCTACCTATATACAACTTTTTAAAATAAAATGTGGGGTGTTTGTTGTCAGAAGAGATTTTGATTTCTCACCATAAAAAGAATAGGACTGCCTGTTGTACATCCCACTGAAAATACTCTTTAAAAAAAATAAAACTGCAGGTAAGTAAAAACGTCCTTGCAAGAGTTTGGGACAGGTTTCTCAAAGCTGTCAGGGTATTCTAGCATGTATTACCTCATGAATTGGAATTTCTGCAAGCAGTTCCTCCCTCAAAAAGGATAAGACATAAGACTTGATTTCCCCATCCAGTTGTGCATTTTCTTGTCCCACCTCTAAAAGAAACAAAGGGCAAGAGATACCAATTTCTCTATCTTTGCAACCTGAAACCCTTCTTATGTTAGGTATAAGGACACAGTAGTCCTGTCCTGTAGTCCCAGGAGTCCTGGGTCAGTCTCACAGGCAAACATAACACTTGCAACCACATTAATTACCTTCTAGGGTTTTTAAATATTAGAGGAGAAGAGTTAAGCGTGGTGAAATACAAAATTTACTTCCTTTTGCATATTGCTGAGAATGTATTAGAGATACTGCTTCTTCATTGTCCTGCTGAAATATCTGTATTTTTTTCCCCCTCACAGAGATGTTCAAAAGTTGGGGTCCTGCAGCCGGAAATCCTACCTCTCGCAGTCCATGAAGAATGAGTGGAAGCTGGCAAAAATTGCTTTTGTGGTCATCGTTGTGTTTGTCTTGTCCTGGTCTCCATATGCTTGTGTCACCTTGATTGCCTGGGCAGGGTAAGTGGAAGAGGAATCCAAACAGCAGGGGTTATGCAAATATGATTAGTACTATCATCCACATGAGACAAATCTCCTTTTTGAATGGGCCTTAAATAGTTACTACATTATAGGTGCTATATCCCTGTAAATAAAGCCAGAAAAGGGATTATTTGGCTATGCATTTTGAAACTATTACGGCTTTTTAGTCTTAATATTTGGTACACAATGTTGTCTCTACCCCATGATGCTTTCTTTGTATTAATTGGAGGAGTTACCTCCTTTATCTCCTAATACCCTCCTTCCTTCCATATACTGCCGTCTCCTCTGCCCATTCTCCACTCCAAAGGGACCTGGTGTCTTGTCAATGCATGTTCTACTCTTCAAGGCCAGGTTGGATGGGGCTCTGAGCAAGCTCATCTAGTGAAAGATGTCCTTGCCCATGGCGGAGAGGTTGGGCTAGATGAACTTTAAAGGTGTCTTCCAACCCAAATCATTCTATGATACCATGATATTAACTGTGCTTATGCTGCACTGATATTGGTCACACCTGACTGACTGTGGGTGCTCAAAGTATAGAGAGAAATATTGGTTTTAAACCACTTCCAGTCCTCTCTTTCTTCTGCAGTGTTTGGAACTGAGTCACTGACACACACTGCTGTGCAGCACACATGCTACTGCTAAAATAATTTTTGATTCTGCNAACTGCGCTTATGCTGCACTGATATTGGTCACACCTGACTGACTGTGGGTGCTCAAAGTATAGAGAAAAATACTGGTTTTAAACCACTTCCAGTCCTCTCTTCTGCAGTGTTTGGAACTGAGTCACTGACTCACATTGCTGTGCAGCACACATGCTACTGCTAAAATAATTTTTGATTCTGCTTTCTTTTCTATCACCATTCACTTTTCCCAGATGGCCACAATGGGGAGTTCTTTTGTTGGGTCTTTTTTGTTTGGTTGGTTTTTTTCCTTTGTTTTGTTTTGTCTATTGCAGAAACAGGGAAGGTGATTCTTTGTGTTCCTAGTCATCCTAAAATTACTTGCTGTATGTCTTTGATCTTCTCCAAATGAATGAAACCAAGTACATGCTGTCAAATTCAAATGTTTCCGAACAAAGAAATGTTGGTAATGAATCAACCTTACAGGTGTATTTCTTATAAAAATGTAATAGCACAAAACCAAATTAAAAGAGTAATATATTTTAGTAATGTAGTATCCATATAATCCTTGGCATAGCTGTGTGTAATGTTTTTGCTTTGTTTTAGTCAAGGCAACAGCCTAACACCATATTCCAAATCTGTGCCAGCAGTTATTGCCAAAGCTTCTGCAGTCTACAACCCCATCATATATGCAATAATTCACCCAAGATACAGGTACAGTAAATACATAGGTATGTGTATAACTGTACAAGCAAATGTGGATGTTTTACATGGAACAAACAACCCTCATTGCTTCAGCCTCACCCTGTGCCGTGCATGTTGCTGTGCTGACCAGGCCATGATGGGCTCCAGGTGGTCAGACCCAGTTGGTACCTGGCAGCTCCAGATATGGCCTTGGGAGTGACCAAAAGAGAACCTTCCCTTCACCTTTCCTCTCCCTCAGAGCCCTGCTCTGCCTTGTGGAGCTGCACAACATCGTGACTGAGAGGAGAAGACAATGCTCAGGTCACCTTTCATCATATCAGAGACAGCCACTACAGGGCACTCTCTAGATAAAAGGTCCCAACCAGCAAGGCTCAAAAAATTACATCCTTACCAATTTAGGCTGCTATATATGCATGTGTTCAAGGTTTGGTTTTCTGAAGCATTTTTTCACAAAAAAATTTGAAACACTGGCAGCAAAAAATACTTTATTATATAAAGGGGATATACTTGTAACAGAACTGTTATCCAGCGTACCTGTAGAATTTTTTGCAAGTCTTTCAAAGCATAGCTACCACAAAGTGATGCTGTGTTGAAAGTTCTGAGAAAACACAGGGATGCCGTGGTGGTAAATGTGATAAATGCATAAATACCACTAGATGGCAGGGTTAGTCATTGATACGAGGCTTGTTTCACCCAAGAAGTGGAAAAGCTGGTAAATTCCATTGCCTGACAGCTAGGACTTGGGAGCTGGAAATTGAGTTCATTGTTTAGGATGTCTGATACAGGACAGTGTGGTTTTAAGAAAAGTGAAGATTCCTGAGAAGGCTGGTCAAAACACACCCAAAAAGCGTTAAAACCTTTCACCCTATGATTCTGTAGAATCACAGAATGGTTTGGATTGGAAGGGACCTTAAGTATCATCAAGTTCTCACCCTCTGCCATGGGCAGGAACACCTTCCACAAGACCAGATTGCACAAAAACCCATCCAGCCTGTCCTTGAACACTTCCAGGGATGGGATATCCACAGCTTCTCTGGACAGCCTGATACTGGGCCTCACCCGCATCACGGTAAATTTCTTCCTAATATCCAACCAAAATCCTTCCTCTTTCAGTTTAAAGCCATTCCCCCTCATCCTATCTCTATATGCTCTTGTGAGAAGTCATTCTTCAGCTTTCCTGTAGCCATCATTCAGGTACTGGAATGTTCTCTAAGGCCTGCCCAGAGTCTTCTCCTAGCCAGACAGCCCAACTCCCTCAGCCTATCTGCAGAGGAGAGGTGCTCCAGCCCTTTGCTTGTCTTCACGGCCTCCTCCAGACATGCTCCAAGAGGTCAAGATCCTTCCTGTGCTGGGACCCCAGAGCTGGTGCAGCTCTGCAGGTGGGGTCTCACCAGGGCAGAGCAGGGGGGGCAGAATCCCCTCCCTGCCCTGCTGGCCACGCTGCTCTGGATGCAGGACATGATCCAGGACACCGCTGGCTTTCTGGGCTGTGAGTGCCCATTGCCAGATCCTGTCCAGCCTCTCATCCCCAGCACCCCCAAGTCCTTGTGGGCAGGGCTGCTCTCAATCCATTTTCTGCTCGGCTGTGTTTGTGTTTGGGATTGTCCTGACCCGCACGCAGCACCTTGCACTTGGCCTTGCTGAATTTCCTGAGGTTCCCGTGGGCTCCCCTCTCCAGCCTGTCCAGGTTCCTGTGGATGCCATCCCTGCCCTCCAGCGTGGCAGCCGCACCACACAGCTTGGTGTCATCCCCAAACTTGCTGAGGGTGCTCCTGATCCCGCTGTCCTTGTCACCAGCAGTGATGTTAAACAGGGCTGGGCCCACCCCTGACCCCGGAGGGCACCACTTGTCACTGAGCTCCACCCGACACTGAGCCATTGACCACAGCCCTTGGAGTGTGACCACCCTGCCAACTCCTTATCCACCAAGTGGTCCGTCTGTCAAGTCCCTGTTTCTCCATTTTGGAGAAGTATTTTGTTTGAAAATGTCTGCTATAATAACTAACACCTTTTTGCATCCTCCGAAAACCATCTGAACTTTTTGAAATCTGTAGAGCATTTTAGTTTAGCGTAGGAGAATGCCTAGTTTCTGGTGGGTTGCAGAAGTTCAGTGAGAAGGTTTGCATGCCTGGCTGATGGGTTTAGGACCCGCTATGTGTTTCCGAACCAAAATTATTGTGTTTAGTTTATTATTTTTGCAGGGAACAGGTTGCCCAGAGAAGCTGTGGATGCTTTTCTGGAAGTGTTCAAGGCCAGGCTGGGTAGGGCTTTGAGCAATCTGGTCTAGTGGAAGGTGTCCCTGCCCACAGCATCAGGCTTGGAACTAGATGGTCTTTAAGGTTCCTTCAAGGTCCCTTCCAATGCACACCCTCCTCTGGCTCTGTGACAGAGAACTGCTTCAGTCAGTCTTTTTCCTATCAGCATTGGATCCTTAAGACTGTTAAGAAAAAGACTGGAGTCCACAACAAGCTTTCAGCCATTTTCTTAATAAGTATCTTGTTTTATCTTGTTTTATTTTTTCTCCTGCTTTCTAATCTGTATTTCTAGACATGTCAACATGAGAAATTTTTAAGGACTTGTTGTGAAGACATTTCATACACTTGGGAGCAATTCATTCAGGAAAAGAAATAATGTTGGGTCCCTTGTGATGAATCAAGACTGCAGTTTCAAAACTGAAAAAACCCTACAGTACACCAATAAGTCAGCTGGTAAAAATATGTTGGCAGGACCACTTTTGTTTAAACAGTGAATAATGAATATATATGTTAAGGTTATTGTTTCTGGATAATTTCCAAATCTTCTAATTATTCACATTATGCCTTGAAAGTAATTTATTCAAGCACAGATAAATGGGCCAGTCTGCTCAGGCCAAAGGGTTATGGATTTGAACAGGGGATAATTTGTCATTTTATATTGGAACTACTGAACCAAATTACATCTAAGTTATTTTCCAAATCTTTCTAAAAAGAGGCATCCAGAAATCAGGATCAAAAGCACTCAAATCAGGCTCAATCCACTAGCAAAGCAAGATGCTTTTTTGTACAGAGAGTTCCTGATACTGCATCTTAACGCCCCAACAAAAACAAACCTTTTTGTGGGGTTTCCTTGCCTTAAACAACGGAGGAAAAAAAAAAAAGGAAATTATAGTGAATGTAACTAAAAATGTAACAGGGATATTTGTGCTAGCACTTGGCTTCTAAGAACGGGTTTAAAAGTTTATTATATTCCTCCTCATCTATCCATCCCCCTGCTCACCCACTCCCCACCAGCAGAAAGGAGAAAAACACTCTCCCTAACAGGACTCACAGGAAATATCAAACGTAAGTGAGGAATGTACTCAGAGTTTTAATTTGTGAAATGCTCTTTTGTGGGGAAGAAAGTTTCACATCTTTAACAACTTACACATTGCTGTGTTACAGTTATTGCAGAAACACACATTTTGGAAGTTTTAGGCTTTGGAATCATTCTTTCATAGCAAACAGGAAATTCTGCAACTCCATGTTTCCAACTGGCTCCCAAACAAAGCAGAATTGCACAAAAAATATTGGTTCAAAACTCTTACCTCATAAATAACGAATAATCACAAATAACTTTGAGTTGCAGTATTTTTTTCAAAGTTGCTTACAATTGCAATATAACTATATTACTCTTACTATATAAAAGTAAGAGATATTATATATATTATATTTTATATATTATACATACTATATATTTCAGATTATAGAAATATCATTAAATAAGTACCTCAGTTTACGCCTTTTATTTCACACATACAATATTAAAACTCCTTTCAAAATCTGTACTTTCATCCCAACAAGCAAAATGTCCCTCAATAGTCCTCCCGAATATTAGTAAAATAGAAATTCTGGTCTCTCAAGACATTCAGAAATGTTCGTATGTTTTCCTTGAAAATTCACCATCAGACATTTATTTCCTGAATCTCCATCATTAGGAGACCTCTGCACCAAATCCCATATGATAAATGGAATGGTGTGTTTTGCACCAACTTGAATTTGTCAGAGGGAAGTAGTTCAGCTTCTTAGCTGGGGAAAAAAGCTGGCAGCTGCTTTTCAGCACCAGACTGAGATCTTCAGCCTGAAAGAAAATTTATGGGGTCTTGACATTTTCTCATGTCCTGTAAACCATTTCTCAGGACTTTTATTTTGTGTACAACATTAACCACCTTTTTTTACCCAGCACCATGTGAGGAGCCTTCTGCCCTAAGCAGCTCTGTGGGCCCTGCCTGGTCACCGACAGGCATTTGGCAGGACCAGGAATGATGGTGCAGGCAGCTTTTGTGGTCCTTATCTCCAGAGTAGACACAGAACTGCTGCTCACTTGCCTTTGAAATTACAGAGGGAAAAGATCCAGAACTATTCTGAGAGTGGTGATGATGCCAAATGTTGATGTTTGGTGGTGATGGGTTTCTTTGTCTGATTACAACCAAATGACTTCACTTCATGATGCCATGTCTCTGGAATTTTAACATGTGCGATCTTTTGTGAGAATAGAAATGATGATTTAAAATGTACTGGTTTTTCAACAAACCTGGCAACTACAGAAGCAAAAGATTTTACAATATACATCTGCTTGACTTGCATCTCAGTGTAAAGTCCATGTACTAACATCCCCCAGCGATCCGTGGTCCCCCTGCATCAGTTCCTTGCTATATGCCTGGTTGCTGCCTCACTTTTTGACTTGTTCAATTAGGTTTTTTTCCCCTATTATTGGCTTCATCTGTTGGGCAGAAATAATGGACTGGGGTGGTGTTACACCAAATGAAGTGCTCTGACTAGCACTGGCATAGCAAGGAGAAAGGCCAGTTGGCATTGCCTGGGGGGAAGTTCTTGGACACTTCTGCTCCATCCATGCAGGGCCATGAATCAGGAGAAATAGAGTCACACAACCATCACTGAGATTTTTATTTCATGGATAAGGCAGATTTGGGGTCTAGACCATCTTTCTCCTCTATGCTTGTACAGTGTTAATTTTCAATAGGAGTTTACAGTAGCTGCCATAATACAAATAAGTAAAAACATCTGATTCTTCTGGCCCTCTTCCCCTGTTTCTACTCATTCTGTGCCTCTGCACACTGAAGACCTTTGTACCAACTAGCCTGAAATTTTCTGGGTTAACATTTTAAATAAACCATATGCAATCATGCTCTTGAAGATATTTTCAATTCTTACCTATGCAGCTCTTTTGTGTGTGCTTTGACACAAGGCCCAGGAGGACCTGTTATTTTCTTTTCAGCCTGTTGAGTTGTTTCCTCCAGCTACCATGCTGTTTGCATGTAATCTCCAAGACCCCATTAATCAAAACAGAAGCTGTGTTGAGGTGATGGGAAGAGACAGCATTTTCACCACATGAATTTCAAAGCTGTGTCTTCAGTGTGACAGGTTTGGCGTTTTTTTCTTCTCACATTTTCCCTCAGAAAAACCATCCACAAAGCTGTTCCCTGCTTGAGATTCCTGATACGAATATCAAAGAATGACCTCCTGAGGGCATCCATAAATGAGTCATCGTTCAGGACCTCTCTCTGCAGCCACCACTCTCTTGCTGGCAGGACCAAGAGCACTTGTGTTTCCTCTGTTTCTACTGGAGAAGCTGTAAGTCTTTTTTTGTTTCCGTGAAAGAAAGTGGGTATAACATTTCTCAGACTCTAAATAAGCAACTCTATAAATACATATTCAAAATTAGAGAACAGAAAAGGGAAGGAGGAGAGTGTAGCTAAATTTTTTGGGTCATGTAAGGTCATCTCTGCAAAGCTGGAAGTTCATGCATGATGATTTACGATCAGGAAAAGCATTCAGGCCAGCATATCTGTGTGGTTCTGATGCCTGCTGGGACCAAGGGTGTTCAGATTAAGTCTTTAATGTGAACTAAAAAGAGCCATTGTCAGACATTTCCTGTGTCACCAACTACTGGCTATGTTAGGTATCTTGCTGGTCTGGAGGTCAAGAAAACAATCTTCCATCCAAGGTTTTATAACTTATCCAAAAGCTGTCTTATTATTTTAAAAGAAGTCCATTTTCTGCGGGATGGAAATTTTCACTTCTTTACCTGGATTTTAAGCAGGAGGAGTGATATGCTCCTGCCCCTGGAGCATGGTGGGGTGTTTTGTAAGAACATACCCCAAGCATCAGTAAGGCTGGTGACTAAGGGAAATAGAAACAAAAGAATCCCTTGAGACTCTTCACAGCCTCTCTCAGTCACAAGAAGCTGGCCTTGGCTGCAGAGGTGCTGGGAAGGTGGCTCCTTGGGGTGTGGCAGCTATGGCAGAATCTGCTGGGGCTGGCCCTCCTGGGGACCTGTGCTGCTCCTCCTCAGTTTGGGCATCAGAAACCTCCCAGAGCAACAGCTGCCACCAGTAACCTCTCACAAAATTATAAATTCTAGGTACATATTTTATAGCTTTAGGTATAAAAACATACATTTTCTCCCATTACTCCTTTGTTTGATGCCAAATGAAGTAATTTCAGCTGCATCATCCTGATCCAAGAAGCTTTCTGTTCTTCACTATTGGTCACTACTTGGTTTTGGTTTGTTCATGTTAGCATGAACAAATATGTATGTCGATGTGGGTGCTGCTAAAATAGACAGGATAGTGACGTAAGAGGCTTCAGCTCTTGGCACAGCTTTGGCTTAGGAGTCTCAGTTAAAACCCATGATGTTAGCAGTGCACAGTACTGTCCTTTGCTGAGTTGATGCAGCCAAAGGCACTAGTCCTTGGGTCAACTGACAGCTCAGTGCAGCTGTAGAGGTTTTAGCTGAAACAGCAGCTGCTGAAATAAAAGCTAAGCTCGATGGCTTTGGCATGACAGCAGGACTGACTGAAATTTTTGAATGCTCCAATAAAACATTGGTGGGCAAGAAATGACACCAGGAACACTGTAAAAGATGCAGCTGTTGCCACCAACATTTTCCTCTGTGTATTGCGTACATATTAGTGAAGGGAACAAAAATATTTGTGAGTCACGTCAAGGAACGTTTCATTCAAGGAGTTTTATTCAACAAATGAGGGGAAATAAACAGGTGGCCACACAAAGATGTACAAGCAAGGTGATGCAGAGCAGTTATGCACTGTCTTCCCACTTGTGTGGAGCCCTGTCTGCCTGTCTGGCCTCTGTCCATATCTAAAAGATGGTGCTGGAGTGGAATGATCTCATCATTGATACTCAATCAAAAAGTCACTGCAAAAAAGGGATGACAGACAGCCTCACCCCAAGCCTGTAAATGGAACAGCACTTTTGCAGTGTCCCATTTGTGCTTCATTACTGACACGTTCTTAGAAAATCAGAGCAAAGCCCACCCACTGTCTCCCATGCACTAATGATGGTTTGTAGAATCAGCAAGCTCACGCAGATTGAGAAGCCCTAGGTGTTCTGGATATTCTGCTGGGATGTATGCAAACATGGTTTTGGATGTGTCCAAGTCCATGGTTTTGTATCAGCTGGTGGTCACAGAGAATGTACAATATGTATTAATCAGAGAGATTATACTGGCTCCCATCTTTAGAATTCAGATGCTCTGCAGGTGTAAGTATAGCATAAGCAATGAGATTAAATGGGCAAAAAACATCCTGGTGAAAAGAGTTTAAATAAATCTTCAGTATTTTCAAGTTGGTTTTATTTTTGGCCAGCAAGAAAATAGCCCAGGGTAAGTGACAAGATTGAAAATAAAGCCTCTCCTCAGGGGAGTTTTGAGTGTGAGACCTATCCTAGAACAGCTTTAGTTTCCTGTAAATGTGCGTGGGTTTTGCTAGAGTTTGAGAACTTACAAGAATTTGAGACAGTATGCAAGTGTCTGAAATCCTTCATTAATTTGTGATTAGACCTGGAGCAATGTAGAGCTCGACCCTGTAGAGCCAGCTCAAGAGAAACTAAAGCCGCGGCGAAGTCATTCATTCTCCACAAGTCGGACACAAGAGAAGAGAGACCTGCTCCCAAAGACCCGCAGCTGCGATGCAGCCACTGCCAAAAAGGTAAGGAAAAAGGTCAGCTGAGGACTCTCAGTGCTAACCTTGCTGCAGTACATCATCTCTGGAATGATAATTCAGCCTTTTTGCCCATCAACTTCATCTGTGGGCTTTATTTATACTGTTTCAAACATCCTCTTTGCTGTTTTTTTTTTTTTTTGGG
>VXBU01009396.1:1350952-1453064 GCA_013400315.1 Bombycilla garrulus | reverse complement strand
GGGGTTTGTGTCTGTATGTGTGACAAATGAGAGTGCCAGTAATGCCTAATTAATTTTTTCACTGATATTTGCCTGTTTCTGGAAAGCCAGCTCTGCTTATAGCTCTGAAGCTGCATTAAGGCATCAGATGTAAGAAGATGAGTTCTTTGCCTCTTCGCCTGTATATCTACCCCAGTTTTGGTTCCTTCCATCACAGCCCTTGTGTCCATACTGTGGCAGCCTCCTTTTAGAGTAAAGTCAAGTCCGCAAAACAGAGTTTGACATGATAGAAGCCATCTTTTTCCTTCTTTTCAGTGTACATTAAAATGTTCTATTTTTGTTGAGGGGGAAGATGAGAAAGAAACTCCCATTTCTCCCTAAGGGTGGGAGAGTCTGGCAGCTGCCACCCTTCCCTCACTGAAAGAGGAGACGGTGAGTACTCAGCACATCCTCTGTGGATGCATCACCCTCACTGGCCAAACCACTGAGGTTTGGGGTCCTGCTGTTGAGGAGTACCCCATTCCCTGATGGGAGCAGTAGTCACCATCTGAGCTTCTGGCAGATTGTAACACCAGTTTCCAGATGAGTACTTGTATGGGTGGCACAGTGTCAGGCATAACCAGTGCTGCCTTTTCATTCAGGGAAAGACAGATGTGGCTTACAGTCCCCTGTCTGTGGCTGGACTGAGTAGTACCCCCTTTTCTGATGGAGGCACCCTTTCATGGGGTTACTCTAGTGCGTGTGGACAAACACCCACACCTCGGGCAGCTACAGCATCTGCTTCTGTCTCCTGTGCTCCCTTCCAGATCTGACGGTAATTGTCTAGAGACAGCATAGCTTAAAGCAAGAACTGCTCTGAACATTTTCAGCCACCCGATGACCCAGTTCCTGCATGCCTCTGTCCTTCTTCTTTCATATGTGTCATCAAGATCAAGTCTTGAGAAACCTTGTTCTTTTCTTGTAACTGTTGTGAAGAGTATTGATGGAAAAAAAGTACCTTCAAATGTGCTGTCAGGCAACGTGGACTCAAATCTACTACTTAAGTTCTGCTGCCTTCTGTCAGCAGCCAAGTGTGTCCAAGGTTGTTGGCAAGTGGAAAAGGCAGGCTGTAGGCAGATGGCAAAGGATATTATCTCCAGGTTCTGGAGAATCGCTGGCTTTCGGTCTTACAAGGAAGGAGAAGGGAAGTAAATCTCAGGTGGTCTGCATAAACAATTCAGTAATAAAATAAATATATCTGTATCTGGGATTTAGCAACTGTGTCGCCCACAAGAAGGCTCATGTGATATACTTTGTCTTAGAAAGACATCACTTGAATTGCTTTGATAAATCACCCTTTAGACTTTCAGTGGCATTCACTGAGTTACGAGGAATTTATTTAAATTGGAGGTTCAAAGCCTCATTTACTTTTCTTACTGCTTTCAGCAGAGGTTGCTTTGTGTTTTGAAGGTCCTTTGTGTGTTCATTGCAGCTAAATGCAATGCATCCCTATTGATACTATGAGAATAAATATTTATTTGTCACGCTCAGTTATAGTGTTTCACAATGAGACCACCTATTTATCCTCAAGAAAGAAAAACAAACAAACAAAAAAAAAAAACCCTAAAGAAGCACCAGTGCATTTATTTTAAAGTTTTAATAGTGTTACTGGATTGTCTTTGACTGAATTCCAGTTAGAACACTTCCAAAAACACTAAGATGTGGACAAGCCAGTCAGTGTCCCAGGCTTGGTGCATTCCAAAGAATAAAAATGTATGTGACTGTTTTCTGTGCTGCCACAAAAATATGATCCAGCCCCATGACTTACTGCAGTTATGATAGTAACAAACCTGATGTAGGCTGACACTTGGAAATTTAACATGGCAGTGAAGAAACTTTTCTGGAAGTATTAAAATGTGGGTTTGGATACTTGATTTCAGAGGAGAGCGGTCAAATGTTGTAAAAACATCCAGATTTTGTTCAAAGGGAATTACCTGATGTGAAAACTATTACAAAAAATTTCAAGTGGGTGTTGTGCCCACCAAGCCACATACAAAAGGAACCTATCCTTCTGTCGCAGTGAAAACAGCACTTTAAACAGGGATGAGTGGTTTTGGAGTTTGGAGTTGGATTTTTTCATTCTATTATTATCTTTGATATGGAAGAATGAACTTTTCTTCTCTGTCACACTGATTTAAACCACTTTTTTTAGCACAGTGTGCTTCCCTCTACTTGGTAGGTAGAGCAGCTGGGGAAATTATTATCAATAGGGATTTGTAAATAATTTCTGCTTCTGGAGTAGAATGGCACAAAACTATGGGAATTGACATAGTAATGAAGTGAAACCTGCACTTTACTCTAAACGCTGGTTTTCCTGAGAAAGGAGGGACTTCCAGCTTATCTCTATATCTGACACAGTGATTTTATCATCTTAATTGTCTTTTTTTTAAGGAAACCAAAACTGGTAACTTATGCCTTCCCTTGTCTGTGTATTTGAATATTAACTGATGATTTCAAAGCTTAGTTGACTCTGAATTTGTACACTGTGCACAAGACTTATGGAAAGAACACAGAGGCCTTGCCATCAGAGCCAAGTTAGAAATCAGAATTCTCTCAAAATAGGGAGATAAGAAAATGTTTGCAAAGAGAGTATTTCTTGCTTCTTTCTTGTAGGAAGCACTTTCCAATGTGTGAGTTCAAGGCCACCAACTTCCCTGAGGTTGTATCAGGAGCCCTTTGGAGAGTGACAGAGATTGTCACAAGGTTGACAAAACTTTAGGAAAATAATGAAGTGTACTTGAGTCTTATCAGACATCCGTTCTATGAGAAGGGAGAGAAGTGCAATAATCTAGTACCCTGATAGCCTGAGATGTGTTAAAATTTAAGTAATACCATTATTTAATGATTAAATAACTCAGATATAGGAATGAGCTTTTGTTTTCTTTTTTTTTTTCTTTTCAGTTTCTGCTGACATTTGAATATATCTTCTTTTGCTCCATTTAACATTCTGCTTTCCAAGCCGTATATGTTAATACATCATGATTTTCCCTCAAGTTAATGAGTCAAGTGTTTAGAAAATTGGCCTGGTGGCTCAAATACTGACTAGTAGCAATGAATATTTCAAATACTGTTTTCCGCAGCCACATGGTGTCTGACAGTGCTAAATCTTATGTCTCTACTCCAGGTTTCACTCTCCTTCAGCTGCTTGGAGAAAATGCTCGGGCAGCCTGTCCTACCCAGTCCCTCTGCAGCACTCGTGACCAGCTCCCTGAGAGCAACTTCTCTGCCTGTCAGATTGAATAGCAGCAGTGCCACCAGAGGAGACTCAAGCACTTCCCATATGGCAACTCAAGGAAGTCAAGTGAATGGAGTTGTGGATTCTGTCATTAGCAATGCAGTCCCTCGCATCGTCATCATTCCTACCTCAGAGACCAATCTGTTTCAGGACGAACTGGAAGAGGAAGAGACTGAATTATTCCACTTTCATGACAAAAAGGGCAATCTGCTGGACTTGGAAGGGCTTAGCTCATCCATGGAGTTCCTTGAAGCTGTTGAGAAATTTCTATCATAAGTTTATCAAAAGAAAACTTTCCGGTAATTATTTTCTTGGCTTTTTCTCCATTTAATTATACCAAATAACTGAAGCCTTGTAGGTTAGATCATGAGATTTTTTTGGTATGTTTATATGGTGGTCACTAGGCAGCCTTCAGATTTATCTTTGTCCAAACCAGCTCAGGCATGGAAACAGGCTTTCTTTCAGATCGTGCTGCAGGAAATGAGCAGTGGAAGATCTGGCAGCACAATCTAGCAGCGTTGGTCAAGGAGGCTGCCTGATTTGTTGCCACTGATGGAGGTGCCAGCAAAAGGGAAAATGACTGACTGAGAGCAGGGTCAGCTGCTGAATGCTTCTGCTATCTGCACATGGAGCAGCATTCCTGTTTTGGCAGCTCTGCTCTGGACAGTGATGGGAAGCATGGCAAGACTGCAGCTTCCACCAGCCGCAGCAGTAAGGCAGATGGCTACATGACCTCAACTAGAGTTCAATCAAATAATTCTCAGCATTGTTTTTGCTGTGTTTTATTTTTTAAATAGGCAGCTTGCTAAACATAAAGAAAGAAACTGGTGGTTTTTCACTGGGAAGTGACTGTTTCCCAGCTTCCAATCCCCTGAAGTTTAGTGGTAGAAATCTGGATTTTACCTCAGCATTAGCATGGTCACCCAAATGTCAAAATGCAAGGTGCTATATGCTAAAGCATACACTACTGTAGAAGCATTCCAAGTATGTTCAGAGTTACAGTCCTGATTAAATATGTATGTATCCTAATGAGTCTGTGATTGAAAGGATGAATGCTCACAGCTGGCTTGACATTTTGTCATTGACAAAAATAAAGCCTTGGCTGCTGTATATCACTTGTCTGTTCAGAGGAGGTTCTCATCTCCTCTAAAACAAATCAGCAGATGTCTTTTACAGGTCACTTAACAGAGGCCTTCAAAGTGGGTAAAAACATCATCTTGGGGAGAGAACCACACAGTACTGTGGTGTTTGCTACAGGGTCTGCACTTACATCATTATCTGTGGTCAGTAATTGTGCTCATGTTATCTGTTGTTCACATTATGGCTCAAGCTCACAGGACTCTCCTACCATTTTATTCCTAACTGCACTCTTCCTTGTTTTACTAATTTTCCCATTTGTCCACATCTTCCCTTTCAGTCTCTGATTTTCAAACATAGCTAACAAATTGAACTACATTGTTACATTAGTAGAAATCAGGTTCTCCTCTGAATATAATAGTGCAAATATTTGGTCCAGGGAGACTAATAGCATTCAGACATTCATCAAGAGAGTGAAAGTTTATGTTCATAGTCTCAGTTTATTTCCTTGGCTGTATCCTAGATTGTGCAGAGACCACAGAGAATTTCCAGGTTTTGTGTACTGCACTGGCTGATCTTGGGAAGTAATTTCTCTTTGCCTGTTTTCCTGATGCAAAAACCAGATGGGAAGTGTGGAAGTGTTTTTTAATTACTTTTTTCACTACAGAAAAAAGGCAACACAAATCTTGTTTGTAACAAGCTAGACTAAACCACCACTAAACAACAAATTAAAACCCAGAACAGCACAGGAGAGAGAAGAATGCCTCCAGACTTGCACACCTGAGGCTCTGCAAGGTGCCAGACCTTTGAGAGGACTGAGACAATTGCGTTTGATACAGACTTTACAATTTTTAGAAAAAGAAAAAAAATAAAGGCACTGGTGGGTTACAGAGGTGATTGCTGTGACAGGCTGCCTGATGCATTGCTGACACTCTTCATGCTGCTGTGATTTGAGGTGCTCTGCTGGCTAGAGACCCTCACACTCCCTTACTGTGGAAAGCAGGGAGGAAGGGCGGGCTGGAGCCCCATCATGCATGTGGGTTCCTGTGTGTAGCCCTGGTGCGTGGCACTGGGGGACCAAGGCTCAGCTGGGGCAGCACCTGGCTGTGGTTCTTGCAGCCAGGCTGCCAAAGCCTGTGCCCACTGAGTGCCGGGTTTTCTGACAGGGCCAGGAATCCTGCCAAGGTCATCTGCAATGAGCTCAGCAATTCCAAGGGCAATTCCTCCATTTGAGGACTGGCAGAGTAAGCAGACAGTGCCGGACAGCTGCTGGGGACTGGGACAGGGACGTGCTCACTTGCAGTTCCACAGTGCCAGGTTTTTGTCCACTGCATAGTGTTGGCCACAATTAGTAATCAAATGTTTATTATGTATTATGTTCATGGGAAATGGGGCAGGCCTAGTCCAAGGCTAAACTGTCCTGCCATTTTGGATTCTTGTCCTTTTATTTTGCTGCCCTCCCTGGTTTTTTTTCTACACCAACTGTGCAGACAGTGACCTTACTTCTTCTTGCATTTAATATCCTAAGCTGCTGCATCTCTTTTCTTCTCGAGCCAGATGTTAGGAAGCAAGTGTTCTTTCAAGGCTTCCAAGCCTTAGACCTGACTCTTACTGTTGTAATTAGTCCAAATAACAATAGAAAATGCATGTGGTGTTCCGTGTTATAAAAACACGCCCTGGAGTAGATTTTGCACTCAGATTATGACGGACTCATATTGGGAAGACTGGAGGCAGGGTATTGCCATAGATTCTGGCAGGATGAAGAACAGAAGACCTGAAGTCATAGTCAGCAAACTCCTCTGTATGTGAAGTTTTGCATTCTATCTGTTAGCCTACAAGAAGGCTCTCCAGTGATCTCTTGTATGTGTTTGGTACTATTACTGTGCTGGTACTGTGTGTGTGTCAGAAAATTAGCAGGCTTGAGGTATGTGCAAACAATGTTTCACTTTTATGCTGTTAGTACCATTGCTTGGGAAGCTACTGTCAAGATTACTGCTTATTTAAACTGATGCAGGCTAAAATACCAAATGGTATAATGGTAGAGAGATAAAACTTACAGTTGTATGAAATATGAGATAGACTTACTGCAGTCACTGTGAGACTTTTGCAGGAACATCAGTCACAGAGTAAATTAGTCTCAAATTGAATGCCACAATACAGGAGAACTTTGCAAGCTTCTCTGTTGCCATATTAGAATAGATGGCACATAAAAATGTACACTAAGTAATGTTGCTTCACATTTCACAAAGGAATGTATTGGTTCACTCAAATGGAATAAAAAAATTCCTAGTAGTTAAACTGAATTATCCATTGTTTGTTTTTCTTATTTAACCATTATTTTTGGACCCAGGAGGAGAAATAAAAAAGTTGAGTCAAAGCTTTTGAAATCTGTGCTCTGATTCAGTTAATAGTAAGATACATATATATATAAATGACTTGATTTTCAAGTCATTTAGACTGCTCAGGTGCAAGCACTCACCTGCTTGAGTGCATAACATCTGAAGTTAGAGTTCACTGGCTTGGTAAAACCTGAAGTTGCGCAGCTGCTTTTGAAATACAATTAATTCAGCTGAGATGTCAGGTATCAGGTGAAAAAACTAAAAAAAAAATAACCAAAGTCAATACATCAAAACTCCGATAACAGACTTTGATCTTTGCCCTAAATCTGAGTGAAAGTTAATGAGTAATTGTTTGTTTCTGCTAGAACTCTGTGTAACACAATTTTAGGATGTGTTCCAGTTTTCATGAGTAACAGAAAATCCAGACCACAAGTGTGGTCTTTTCTTTTATCATGGACAATGGTCTTTTTTAATAGTTACATAAATTGTTAGATAAAGTTTTCAAATAAGAAAATTTACTTACTTGAATCTTAATGGATCTTGCAGCTTTGGGCTGGTATGAAACCTGACCTAATACTACATTCTTCCAGACATCCACCTATTTCCCTCCTTTCAGGAGACACACCTGGACAAGAAATTTTGGCACCAACATCTAACCTTATTTGATTTTAATCCACATTTTTTGGGTGTATTTTGAATCTTTCTGGGTTTGATTCACTTTATTCACAGAGACTTAGTTTCCTCTGCCCTTCTGTATTTAAACCAGATCATAATTTTTCTCTCTAGTTTAAAATATAAAAACAGCAGTAGAAAGTTGCACCACCCCTAAGGATGCCATTTTATTTTATTTTATTGGTGCTGCCTTATGGCAGCAGGCAGCAATCCCAGCACCAGGGCAACACTAGAACCCTCACAGGAGGACAGGACCACCCCAAAAAGGTAGGGATGACACGTACAGGCTGGAGAGGAACAGGCAGGGGCTGGGGGTCACACACCAGGAGCTGGGGGTTACAGGACACAGCAGCAAGTCTGGGTACAGACAGGGCACAGTAGTTAGGGACCAGGTCAGGGTCCAGGCTCCAGAGCCAGGGGTCAAAAGCCAGGTGCCAAGGGTAAGGGGTAAAGGATAAGAGTTAAGGGGGTTAAGGATCGGAGGGCAAACATTAGGGGTCAGGGTTTGTGATGTGCAAAAGTGGGAAAATTCTGCATGGTAAATATCCTCTTTTTAAATTTCTTTACTTTCCCCCCAGCCCGTGATTTTTTTGCTTGTTTGTTTTGTTTTGTTTTGTTTTGTTTTGGGTTTTTTTGTTGTTGTTGTTAGATCTGCTCTTTACTGCTTCTCTGTGCAGGTTATCCTTGATATTTTTTGTCTGGGTCTTTCACAAATACATGGAAGCAAAGCAAGCTAGTGGGGAGATGAAAACTTGAGTACATATTACACAGTGGGCTCAATTGTCACATAGGAGTAATCAAAACCGCCCACAGTGCTTGGGATCACTAAGTGCGTGGACCGGGTGACCGAACGATGAAGCCTGGAAGGTGGAAGCAGCTGAGATGTATCTCCTGGATCATCTCAACACAAGCTGATGATCAGTTCTTGCCCTTCCCCTTATCCATAGCCTCAGTCTATAATTAGTGTTCTGTCTGCACCTTGAATGAACAAGTATTTAGGTGAAAAGTTTGGTACTGGGATGCCTTTGTTGTACCTGTCTATTTTACCCAATGTATTAACGCACACTTCGGCTTACTAAGAGTTCAAATGTATTTCACTTGCTTTATGGTGTGTCTGCATGGCACTCTGTCCTTGTTAGTGCTACAGGTTGTAGCAGGACATGAAAAGCTACTGCAAATTGTCAAAGTCAGATGTAAATCCACTGTTACTGATTCTCCCCTGTGCCAGCACGAGGAGAGGACTGTGTGTCGGCAATCCTGGTGCCAATATTTCGTGGTAAAATGCCCTGAGAGAAAATTTCTGTAGGGATTAGTGTGTTATACAATATATTGACCTTTCTACTCTGAAAAATTTTTTATGTATGTGATGTACACACGTGTGTAGTACACATGTACACATGTTATGTAGTTATGTACACATTTTTATTTAAAAGGTCAGGTGCATTCTTCACCTTAAAGCAAAGCTCCAGAAGACCCTTGCCATCTATCAGGACCTTGTTCTGGACTGAGTCAGCCAAAGAACACAAGCAATACGAGGTGAGGAGATGGGCTGCTGCTGTTATCAGTGCTGCATGGTCCTTGGGGTGATGCATCCCAGCCCCTTCCCTCCATGCTGAGGAGCAGCTTTGTTCTGGAACAGCCAGATGTGTGCTAGAGGGTGTCATATGAAATTGGGCTTTTCCAGATATTTTATATGGATCTCAGTGTGGGTAGATTTTCATGGGGACAGAAGAAGATGTCTCCCTAAAGTTTCTCCTTGCCAAGTTTCTGGTTCCTTTCCACTGCAAGCAGGTGGCAAATCTCTTCAAAGGAACAGATGGATGTAGTTAACATTAACAACTAATTTTCCACAGGCGTGTTCTTGGAAACAAATGATCCTTATTTCCTGAGAGGGAGAAAATTAAAAAAAAAAAAACAGCCCAGAGCAGACTACAAGTGTGGAAAATGTGAAATTGAACACACTGGAGTTCGGTAAATGCAAAGCAAATGAAAACAGCAGCTTAGAGTGGAAACTGTTGATCCACCAGAAGCAACAAAAGGGCCAATTCCATCTTCATAAAAGATATAAAAAAGCTGTATCCAAGCAATTAATACAACCAGGTCTTTTTGGCTAACCCCATCTATAGACAATCCAGCAGAAGTGAGCTCAGAGTCATCAGCAACGTTTTCATGCTTGGGTTGCTGTGACTGTCTGGGCACCAGCATGTGGAGAAAATGGGGAAGAAAAATTTCTCTTACAGGACCAAACTTCAATCACCTTGTTAAATGCAGCAGAAAAAGACTGAGGGGGATGTGAGTACTCTCTTTGCATACCTGGGATGAAAAAACAGGATATTCAAGTGTCAGTGACAGCCATCAGAGGCCAGTCTCAGACACTGATTGCTCCAGTAGAGCGACAATAAATTCCTTAAAAGTGCAACTACCCACAGACACAAATCCTGCTATTAAAATATGTCTTGAGATTACTTATTTACTGATGGTTTTAAACAAGCTGACATTGTTTTGAGTCTCAGTGCATGTGTGACTGTCAGGAGAGTGTACAAAGCAGGAGTCCTGCTGAAGAAACGCAGTAAATTTTCTGACAATGCACAGCCATTGAACAAGGAACTGCTTCTGATTTGCTGAGGAGGAAAATTGCCAAGAGACAAGTAGGATCTCTGTTATCCTTTCTGTAAACTTTAGTGGAAAAATTGCATGTCCCCTAAGGTATTTTGTAATGTGGAAATAACTTGAACTTCAGCTGCCTGGCCAGGCTGAGCCTGCCTTGTGTGCTGTATTTCCCTCCTCGCTGTCATGCTACCTAAAAGCCACACACTTTTCTGGGCCTGAGAATTGGGGTGGTGTGGTCTTTTCCTCTGGGCACCAAATTGTCTTTCCATCACAAGATAGCTTAAAAGCTTATCTTGCTGCATCAGAGCCCAGCAGCAAGTGTTGCCCTGACAAGTCCCTGGGCCTCTCTCCTACACGCCGTGTCCCCCCAGACTTCAGTCTGCCAGATGTGCTGCTGTGCGAGGCCCAGAGAAACGGGCAAGTGAAAAAAAGACTTCTATGCTTTTTCAGGGTTTTACTATCTTGCCTATTTTGGGAGTGACTGGATGGGTTTTTGTTTTTTTTTTTTTTCTCATGGATGCTTTGGCATGCAGCCCTACTGGCATAGGATGCTTACTCAAAAAGCCTTTGGTTTTGTGCTGGTCTGATTTATTTTCTCTATGTGATGATTATTCCTGGAGCAGCTTCTGAGCAGTGCTGAGGGTGCCTGGCAGATGGTCCTTCACGATTGGGTGGTTCTGCCATACTCCAGTGTTCCAGATGCACCAAGAGATATGCTTTTGGGTGAAGCTCTTCCTCTCTAGCAAGAATTAACAACTAAAATTTCCAGAGGAGAAACTCTCATTATGTTTTTTCAATTTTGACTGATGTGCTGTTTGAAAACTTGTATGAGGGTAGGTTTTAACCATCCTGCAAAGTCTGATGGTTTGAGTCTCTCTTTTTCACGTGCCTCTGTTGCAAAAGAGGCTGTTGTGCACTTCTGGAACATCTCTGCTGTTAAAGTACTGAAAACTCCTTTACCACAGGCTACAGAAAAATAAGCAGTTTCAATAACCCAAGCTAAAAAAAAGGGGAGAAAGTCAGTCAGTAGGCGGGAATCAATGGAGATATCAAGGTAAAAGGTAGGTAAAAGGAAATCCCCTCCATTATGCTTCTAAAATCTGGGCTTAGTAAGGCTCAGGAAAAGTGATCACAAACACTCAAACAATCCAGCCTCTCAACATTATCATCAAACCAGGTAAAAAGCAGAAGACTCTCACAGTGAATTTTCATGAGTCTTGACCTTTTATTCAAGCTTATATCTCCAGCCTGAATAGATAGAAACAAGATTTTTTTTTTTACAGAAAAAAGAAAAAAAAAAAAAAAACCAACCAAAGAACCCAAACAAACCAGTTGTGTCAATATCTTGTCTCCAGCAGTGACTTGTGATAAGTAACCACAAAGAGAAGCAAAACAGGTACCAATACTTTCCTGCTCTGCTCTCCCAGAACTTCTGGTGATTCTATTCTATTCTAATAAGTTTCACAGACCTTTTTGCTTCCATGGATTTGTGAAATCACTCCTGGGACTCATGTGAAAGCCTAACTATGAAAATGTCCCCTGGGCTCTGCAGTTTAATTGTGATTTACACAAAACAGAGCCTCCCTTTGCTTGCAATTTCATTCAGTGCCCTCCAGTTCTTGTGGGGAGGGGGAGAATGGATGATCATTGCTTTGTGGGCACCTTCCTTGGACCTCCCTGAGTCTGCAGCATCTCCACTCATCCCACTCTGTCCATCTGAATCCAGGAGCTCCATCCCCTTGGCACAGAGACACAAGGGAAACCACTGAATACCTTGGGTGAACTGCAAAGCTGCTCTGGCTGCTCATCCCAGGAGGACATCCTGGGTCATTTTCCCTTGTCCTTGCCCCCAACACCCTGCTCTGATCCCTTGCCTCCTCTCCCACCCCAGGGTATCTTTGCTCTTATGACAGCATTCCTTTGAAGCTGTGCAAAGGTCTGAAGGACTTGGAGTAGAAATGTGATGTGTTTACAGTTACGGAGTATTCACAAAATATTTACAGACTATATTTAAGTAGTTGGCAAGCACTGTGAGGAATAATTTATCAATAGGCTATCTCCCAGATCTTCTGAGAGGCAAGAAAATGTTAATTACCCTCATTTAACATAGGCAGAGGCTGGGATGAAGTGTGAGCAGACAGTAGCAGTGTTGTGGCAGTCTCCTCCTCTCTCCAGCCCAAACCCAGACACTTCACGCTCCCTGAATGGAGGATGTGGCCAAAATCACTGAAATATCTGGCTTTCAACTGTATGTATTACATCAGAAACACAAAATACTCCCCTAGATCCAAGCAATGCAACAACTGAAATTTTGGATCCCAACTGGGGTCCAAATTTTGCCACTTAATATTTCTATCTGTATAATATGGTGAATTTCAATGACAGATTCAAATGCACAGCTATAATTGTCACCAAAACATATGCCTGGGATCTTCTCCAGGAATCATGAATAAATAGCAGGCACTGAATTAAAATTATCCTCTCACCTCAATCTGGCATGTTTTATGGAAGTAACCAGAAATTAATATAAACATTGTATTTCTAAGGGAAGGACTTCCAAGTCTTCTCTCTCAAAGAATACAACTTTTTAAATAAGCAATTTGGAAGAAGTGTTGCCCACATTTCTATTCCAGCCTACAGGATGATTCCTTTTATGCTTGTGCTCGTCTCAGTATTATCAAACACTGGCAATGACAGTGAAAGTCCCAGCATCTTGCGAGTGTGCCACATAGGAAAAAACCTATATTATAAAAATACTCCTAGAAAATCAGAATTATTCTTATATTGCTTTTGAAGGGAAAGCCCACGGGGGCTCAGAGGGCTCTCCCAAACACAAGTGAGTGAGTCAGGTCTTTCCTCACACAGGATGGAAAGAGAGAAAGGCAGGGGGAAGCTGCTCTATTTTTAGCTGCCCGAGACATGCAGACCTCACGGTGATGGGGAGCTGATAATTACATAAGAAGTCATACCAAGCTTTGCTATTTAGGTCTATCTGGCCTCTTCCTTATCTCAAGTGCCGTACTAGCAGTTCCCGCTCCGAATATCCGTAATCAAAATATAACGTATTTTCCTGGAATCCATGACATGAAGTAATGGGCTTTTTACAGCGTCCCTTTTCCATGGGCTGTTCTTTCTGGCTAATGATTACAGCTAGGTGCTGCTGCCGTGGCTGTATTGGTATCACAGCATCTGCTGTAGCCCCACCAGAAAACTGTGAGGTGAGTAAAAGAGGGGCATTTACCCTTACTGAGGAGGAGGACTTGTGTTTGAACAGACTTTCAAACATTGTGGTTATTCCCTCCACCCTGCTGCTGCCACCTCTATTGAGAAAAAGTGTTTTACACAGAAAATGCACCTTAAAAACCTTCCAGTCACTAACTTCAGCTCCTGCACCTGAATGCATCCTGAGTGCTTTCATGCTGCTATGGCCCAAAATGCACCCACTTATGTATCAGGTGGCTGTCTGCAAAGGCAGGAAGAGAGGGCCTTGAGTTTAGTTACTTCTTTTCCACGTTATGGGTCTTTCAGTTATTCCTTCAATTCCTCGTGATTAATTTAGGGATTTTTGTGTCATGCCTGAACGCCTATGTCCCACTGAGCTCCTCTCTACATAATGCTCATCACAGATGTCTCCATGCCTACTTCATGGGTCTTTTTGCCAGTAAAAACAGTTTTTCCCAGCTCCACTAACAGCCAAAGAGGGAGGCAGTGGAAGCAAGGAGGCTGGTTTATAGGTAATGGGCAAGGGAAGCTGTAAAGCCCTTTTGTGGCAATGTATCGGGAAAAGCCGTGTATGTTACTGCAATTTGAAGCAGTGATATTTTTTACAGATATAACCTTTTATTCTCCTGCTGCTCCAAAGCACTGAGAGGAAACAAGCCCATTAAAAAGAAGGCCGTGGCCTGCAGCTCCCAGAATGTCCTGTGCCACATGCCACAGGGGTGTTCTTGGATTTCAGGTGTGCAGAGGCTATATCCAGCTCCTGGGCACCAGGGTGAATGGAAACACTTCTCCTCACATTATTAACACAGGGCTACATTCCAGCTGTCTAACTGCAACCAATTGGTTGAGAGTTTGGGGAGAAACCAGAAATGCTGGCAGCAAAGGTTTCTGTCGTATTACACATGAACAGTGCTAGGAAAAAAAAATGGATGAAAGGTCTCTCTATTTTTATATAGCAGAGTGAAAGTATTGGGTATCTGTAGCAACATTTAGTCCGAAGGAAAGTGTAATTGAATCCAAGTGACATAATGAGAAAGTATCTGGCAAAGCCTGGTCCGGGGAAAAAGTAGCAGGGATCATTGCCTACTAAAATTTAACTTTCAGGATGAATATGCAATGGGACTGAAAGCTATGGTGTAGCTAAGAGCCATTGTATAGTAGAAGCACACTGTTTTGTGGGCAAAGCCAGAGGTGTTGGCATTTTAAAGCAGGAAATATATGGACCATGAAGTGAGACAACATTTTAGTGTTGTGGCTGAAAGCTGGAAGATTTGCCCAGAACAAAGCAGCAAGCAGGAGCACAGTAGGGAAGAAGCAAGTGCAGATTGACGGGAGGCAGGATGAAAAACTGCCTAAAACTGGCACAGCATGGTAACTTGGAAAATAATACACAGCTTCTTTCAGTCTTTCAGACACTCTTCTGCTCAGCTTTGCTACCATGACAGGTGTCTGAAGTTAATATCAGGCAGCACCTGAGTGCTTTAGCTTTCCCCTTATAAGCTGGGGCTGTGAGGGGACTCCTGTAAAGACAGAGTTCTAAGTCTGGAAATGGGTCTTTTCCCCTCTAAGATCCTGAAAGAAATCAACAATTGAATGCTTCAGTAAGAACAAAATGAGATGGGTCAAGCAAGAAATCTTTTAAATACACTGCAAAGAAGAATCCAAAAGAACAGGTAAATTTGAGTGGGCAGATAATGTGATTGCAGACATCTTCTCTGCAGCAGTCTAAGGATGTATCTGCTAAAGTGGCCTTTAAATGCTGCACATTTATATCGATATGCTTGATGGATGCAGTGAGGAAGGATCTGTTGGAAGGACTGATTTCTCCCTGGTGCTCTGCCTGGCTGAGCAGCTTGGTGTAGTCATTTTACTGTGAACTGGTTACAGCCCCAGTGGCCCTGGCAGCCCAGGCAGAAAATGTAACTATTAATAAGGTAACTAATTTTTCCACTAATTGCTTTCAGTGTCTTTTGTGGGAGAGAATGCAACTCACCATTGGCTGTGTTCAGAGATACATGGGAGTTTATTAAGAGAAGAGCTATGTGCTAATTGAAGAACAATTGGACTTCTAAAACCAGGCATTTTTGAAGTGGTGCTTATCTCTCTATTCCTAGTTTTGCATGCTCTGACCTGCAGGAGAAATGCAAAATGAGCACAAGCAAGGAAAAGTGAAAATCAAATTGCTGGTTTGGNATATTGCCCAAAGAGAAACAATGCTTCCTTGGGGATTGCCAGAACCCCTTTATTTTCCATTTCTAACTGGTAAACATTCCTTCAAGACCTCCCCCACAATCCCATCTATTACCTAAAGCTGAGAGATGGAGGAACTGGAGGTCAAAGTTTGAGTTCAGCTTCCTGTGAGAAAGCAGAGCAGAGATCCCTTAAACATATTAAAGCTTTTCTTTAAATGAATTGCCTGTCTCCCAGTTGTCATGAAATACTTCTAAAGGAAGTATTTACATTTTTAAATGCATTCTTTCTTGTTTTCCATGCTTCCTCACTGAAGGTGACAGTTAACTGCACCTATGGCTTGGCATTTTTCATTTATTTTTCCTTTTGCTGTTTTTCAGTGTTTTCCTAAACACAGACAAATTTTGAAAAGCTGCAGCACAAAAAAGCAAACTGATGGAAAAGAATCTCTGAGTGTAGCAGAGTAAAGGGGGTGAGCAGAAGGAAAGAATACAACAGGAAATCCAGGTTTTTCTACTTTGACGGGAGAAAACTCCCAAAGTTGAAAAATCTATTCAGAACCGTTTTCTGCATTTATGTGTTTTGTGAAAAAATTGAATTGAACTGATTGAATGTTGAAAAATAGAAAAGAAAAAAAATAATTTTGTGGCCTATCTCTGTCCAGTTCTGGTCCTGTCCATGAAATCTTAGGCCCCCTCAGAGTTTGATCAAGAGCAGATTGAGAGACAGTCTTAAAATGCTGATAGCCTTGCTAGACTTGAGCAGCTGAACTGAACTGCTTGGTTATGTTTTTTCAATATTTTATATACAGCATTGAATGCTCCATGGTTATTTCCCTAATGGAGAAGAGAGTGGAGAACACATGGACCAGATCAATAGGGAAAAAAATTGGATTTTAAAATTTTTTTTCTACTGGCTTGCTTTCACCTAGTTTGATGGAATTATTAATGATTTGTGTTGCCATGCAATATATATAGTTAGTAGAATGATGCCTTAAGTAGGGCTAAAGTGAAAGAACAATGGGCATTTCAAGTGTAGTTTTGGGCAGGGAGGTGAGCTAAGGAAAAACAGTAGAGGGAAACAGTTGCTAAAATTGTGCCTGAAGTTTACTTTACAATAAGCAAAAATAATAAAAGCAGTATAGTATCCCCTTCTCCTTCCTCTGCTCCCTGGGAGGGGAGATCCTGGAGCCTCTCATTTTAGGAGAAAGGCTTCAGGACATCTGGCTGCCAAAGGGGAGCTGTACATTGCAGGGAAGGGAGCTCTGTAGGGAGGCATTTCTTCATTTAAGTGGCAAAAATAGAAAAGCTACACCGAACTTTTCAGCTTTTGTTTGCTCAGCTATGGAAAGACAGAGCTTGACTCATGTACTGTTAATTGCCATTGACAGATAAACCAGGAAGAACCCAACCTAGGTGAGTTATTTGTACTCTTTTTTTCCAGTTCACTCAAACTAGAAATCAGTGAGATGCAATAAATAGAAAACCATGAAGTTATCACTCACAGAGCCACTTTTCCTCGTAGAACTGTGCTTTAAATCAGCAGGACTGTCAACCCTCTGACACGGCCAGGCTGTAAATACTCAGTCATCGCTTCATTTGGGGTGCAGGGGAGTGGTGAGAAAGGAATGACCGAAAGCTTTCCCAGAAATATGCTGTCCCAAGGATTCATTTGTTGAATAGAGGCTGTGCCAATGCATTACTCTGCCAGCCTTGTACCTCTATTGAAATGTCTCTGCTGATTTATTCTCAGTATCTGCATTCCCATGTGTGAATTCTGTACCTTTCTCCGTTTGGCTTCAGGATCTGTAGACTGAGGCTGAATTTTACAGGATTCTGTGTGCAATGGGGCATGGCAAATGCAACTTTGCCCTCTTCCCCTTTCAGTTAGTCCCAGAGTTTAGTGCTCTTCTCTTATACTTTAAAAACATGTTGGGTTTTTAAAATTCTTTTTGCTTAAAGAAAATAATAATAAGGTTTTAAAACTTTATCCCCTGTCTGTAACTCTGCAGGAATTAGTCTGGATACCGGCCCTTTGCAATACATGTGACTGGTCCTGATTGTTTGGGTTGGTATCTGAGGATTAAGAGATTTGGGAAAACTCATTCAGTCTTTCATTCTTTCATGATCCCCTCAGATGCTTTGGCTGATTTTCTGCCTGCCCAAAACGGGGAAATGGAAACAAAGACGTGTGACTCTTTACACCATGCTCCTCACAGCCAGGAAAACTTTCCACTTGTCACTTGGCAGGGAACAGCAGGATCCCTGCATGACAGACTTGCCTCCAGTCCATATTTTTCGTAGCTGTGATTTTGGAATTCATATTGCATAGATTGATGTTGAGTCCTTTATATCAGATGAAAAGTCTGACACCAGGTTTTTCTCCCGCTGTGCCATTGTACAGAGGCTAAATAGGAATAGCTATGTCAGGAAACACAGTTGTATATCTGCTGCTAAAAGCGGTCACTGTTAAATTCATTAGAGCTGCTTTTTCAAACTGGTAAAAAGAGAAGTTTCTGTTCTTAGTATCATTATACACCCACAGCCAGAAGCCCATTTCTTCTACTGAAGATCAGTATGAACCACTTCTTGCACCCCCAGTGGGTTTTATTAGCAGAGCCGGTGGGAGGAGAGGCCCCCCGGGTATTCCTCAGAGAAGCCTTCTCTCCTGGGATATGGGGAAACACTAGGTGTCATCAGTGAGGTTTCCTTTCCCGGCAGTAACATGCGTTTGAGAATCTACAACCAAGACTAGCTTCCCGGGTTCCCGATGCATTTTTATAGGAAAGCCCGGAAGAGTCTCTGAAATCCCTGTCTCAGACAAGTCTAAGCAAGGCTTCAGGCTGTCCAGTAAAAATCATGTCAGGATTAGGCTTGATTCTTAAGGCTGTTTTTAAAGCCCACTTTTATGAAGAATTAAAATATTATTAAAATACCAAATGAAATAGATTTTTTTCTTTTATTTGTCTTTTAGTTATCAGTTAGATCTTGCTGAGGTGTTTTTTTTTTTCTCTTTGCTGTTTCTTTTTCTCTTCCTCTTTGCACAAATCTCACCCTGCAGTGTCCCTAAAATAAAATGGGAATCACTTTCTTCTTCAGAGAGGCTGTTTTCTGCTGTGGAGATGTGAACAGCAGTGTACCAGGTGCACAGGATCCAAGAGAAACTTTCCCCAAAGAGAGCAGGGAAGTCACTAAAATAATTATTTTTAAATGAAACTAAAAAGTCCCCCAAACATAAAAATTACAGGGAAAACAGAAAAATGTAAGAGGCTAAAGTTGCTCCAAAAACTTTCAAAGATGTTTAAACTCCTCAGGCAGGAAAAAAAAAAAAATCTGCTTTGCCTCTGCTATGACTTCACTGTCCTCTAGTGAGTCCTCCAAGCCTTGGAGAATAAAAGGGTCTTGTTTTGACCAAAAGGAGACTACATTTTTTTTACCCTAGACAATGATTCTGTCTCCTTTTCTCTCCCTCCCAGTCATTTTCTGTGCCAAGGTTACAAGGTTGGAGGTCGCAGCCAGAAAGAGGCAAACTCCAAAATAGAGAATTAATTTTATCTATTTTCCACTTCTTTTCATAGACATATGTGAATTATTAATACTAAAGAGAAGAGGTTTTTTCCAATGCATTTTAGGTATACCTAGAATTTTTCTATTTTGTTTTGAAATCTACTCTCAGAGCTGCTAGGAATGAGGGAGTTTCATCTGTTCGTGTTTAGGGAATAAACTTGCCACAGATGCTCCGAATCTTCCATTCAGTTCTTGCAGGTGACAGCTGTAATGGCACTAGAGACTTGCAAATCCTGGCACCCACACAGTCTAGCCACAATTTCAGCTCATAAACTTCTATAACATCACGTTTCACAAACAAGTGTGCATTCTGGCTAAAAGAAAACCTTTTTGCCTCCCTTGCCAGTTTTGGCAATACCTCAGACCCCCGCTATAAAAGAAGTGTGGCTCAAGTGGTAGCAGCTATAAAACTAAGATCTACATTTAAGATAAAATCTAATTTAGCATCTATGAAATTAAAGCAGACTCTCTTCACAGAGTCTGAAAAGTAGACGTATGGTCAAATCCAGATCCCCTTTGCTGACTGGTGTGACTCCTGGATTAGACAGCAAGAATACCCTTATCCTTTGGAAAAAAAACAAACTGAAGAAGCCATTCAGGAAATTGTGGTGCTTAAGGAATTAGCTGTAAGCAGAGAAGATAGCAGCATCTGTGGGAGAGAATGCTGCCATAAATAGCAAAATATGGCCAAAGAGTTGGCAATTACAAAATAGCTTTCTATTACCATTAAGTGGAGAAACAGTTTTTGAGTCAGGCCCATCAGGAAAATAATGATCACGTAAAAAAACACTCACTGACATGATCCTGTGTCATGCTCTGCAGTTAGCATCCAGTTTCTGTGGCTACTTCCTAACTGAAATGATTTCTAAATGGCAGTTTTATGTTAAATCATAGAAACATCAAGGCTGGAAGAGACCTTTAGACCACCAAGGACAACCATGCACCCAGCACTGCCCTGGTAACCCCACAGCTAGTAAACCTTCACCCAGCACCAGAATGCTCTCGCACAGCTCCAGGGATGGTGACTCTACCACCTCCCCAGCAGCCTGTTCTGGCACCTGACCACCCTAACAGGGAGACAGGTTTTTAGAAAATCGCCCAATCTGAGGAAGAAATAGACTTTTCTCCACAGTCTGCTTTACCTTCCCAGCTGGAATGGCTGTAGGTGGTAACTCTCAGCCACACACACTACTGAGCCCTGGCTGTGCCTCACAAAGCTAGAGAGAAGGTGGGAAATGTGGTCCTCAAAATGACTGCAAATAAACACTAAGTAAATTTAGGAAGAAGGTCAGTGCTTCTGGAGGAGGCATTGGAAAAAAGTCATACTTCACTCTTCATGTTTTGTTCTCTCTCAGAGCTGGTCATTTTTTCTGTTCTTTGTACCCATCTCTGCATCTGATCCAGCTCCCTTAAGTAACAATGGGTCTTGCACATCTCTCTTAAACCAAGAGATGCACAAAAGCTATTGTGGACCTATAGGATGCATTAGCTCAGCCTTTTCTCGGTTGCTTTTTTCTCCTTCAAATTCAGTTGAAATAGTACTTATTCTTAACGTACTTATTTCCATAGTTCTGAACTCTGTATATGTGGGGATGACAGGACTGACTCTCACTGAGCTGCCTCAGCTGGAGAGCAACAGACCGTGGAGTGAATCCAACAAATTCATCTACGAACTCCATGATGTCTTCTCCACACCCACATCTGGCACACAAGTAAGAAGCTTAATTTCTCTGATCCTCATCTGCTTCCCCATCTCCAGTCTGTTTCCCTTTCCCTCCATATGTTGTTTCCATCCTTGTGAAACTGTTTGCTTTGGAATCTAAAGACAAAAGAAAAAAATCCCAAAAGCCCTGTGGCATGGTCCTTCTTCTTTCTTACCATTTTTTCTAGTAAGCAGTCCCTGGTTTTAAAGTGCAAAGTGTTTGTTTTCAATCCTTTGCTGTTGTTCCTCTGCTCCCTGAAGAGATATTCTGGAGTTGTTCCTTTTGGAGTGCCTTTACTCATGTGTAGAGTGAAGAAAGCAGTTAGCTCCATTTTTGAGGAACAGCTATGGGAAAATGGAGGACTATTTCAATCCTTTTTATCACCAGATGGCTTTTTTCCACCTCTGTTTTTTTCACCTCTTGTTTTTTCACCTTTGTGGCTGATGGCAAGACCTTGGGAAGAGAACATTGTTCTCTGGAGGAGGGTTCATAACTTAATGTCAGCAGAACAACTCTGCCTGTCCCTTTACACCTTACAGAAAATACCTTTCCTTGCTTTCACTCTAAGCCTTGAGGAATGTGTGCATGCACACGTACATGACCAAAACATAGTTTTGGGTGGAAGTGAAAGATGAGGACAAGCAAATAAATAGGCACTCAGAGACTGTGAGATGTTTTTAAAGCACAAAGGGTCTACAGCTATCTTTCCATTAAATCCCCTTCGTCACTGGAGGTGGCTATTATTAGAACAAGAGTACATGAAGTTTCCTGTGTCCATTACATAAAGGCTGCGAGTAAATCTTGTTCAGCTCCTTGCTGGCCTGTGCCATTTCTCAGTAGAGCAGTTTGGTTGTTGCCATGCTGGTTGTTGACTGGGTCTCTGACAGTCTACAGTGGGAGTAAAATGCTGCCCTTCTGATGTGGGATCTTTTGGCACTTGCTGTGGAGTTCTGTCCAAACGAACGTGCAGGCAGCAAATGGAGCCTCTCAGCCCCTGCCTACGTGGGAGCTTAGATCAAGGAGCAGAACTCCCCCCAGCTGGTATATAAATAGAATTGTATATAAAATCCCAACACCATTAGCTTACACAAATTGCATATGCCAATCATTCTAAAAATTCTTTCCAAGCAAGCAAATCCTCTATAAATCTAAGAGATAATCAAATACATGTCTTGCAGTCACTTTACACCTTTGGTGACCTCATCAAAACATGCCAGTCCTCTGCCAAAATCCATGACTCTCTCTGTAAATTTTAGCTGTTCCAGGAAGTTTGTGCACCTGATGCAATGTTACTTTTATTAAATTTCCTCCTTGTTTTAGTTCTTTCCTTTAATTTCGCTAGGGTCAAGAGAGGTGTGGAGCCACTGGAATGAAGCTGAATGTGAAGAATGATCGCTACTGGAATGATACACCCAGTATCTTGTCCTTAGCTAGAGCAATCGATACTTTCCAAAGACAGGGGGAAGAGCAAAAGGCCATAAACTAGTAATTTATTCCTGATAATCCAGACGTTTCAAGGATTAAAGATTGTGTTCAATACCACGCATTTTTAAGACAAAGTGATAATATTAAATTATTCATACATTTCCTTTATATTGGATTTCTTCTGCTGCAAGGCGACTTGTGTTGCACAGCCTTGTTTGCTGCTTTCCTATTCTGCTCATATCACTCAGTCCTTTGTAAAAAGACTAAACACCATCCAGAAGCACCAGTGAGGCTGCCTTGTCCCAGCTGCTCTGGAGTTTGCTTCAAGATTTCACTCTTGCAAGGCTGCCAACATCCACCCTTAATTTATTCCACCCACTCTCTGGGATAGGAAAAGCCCCCCTAAGGTTATTTATCATCAAAAAGAAGAAAACAGATTTTTGGCATTAGCACAGCCAATGGGACATCGAATACCTTCTGTTTCAAAATTTACTCTGAGTAACTCTGCAAGAAGCCCTTCTACAATCCCATACATAGCTTAACACTTTTGCAGACGTGCATTTCTTTGAAATTCCTATTTTTTGGATGATTTTATATTTTTTTTTTTAATAGCTTACCAGGCAGTCCTAGATCTGATGCTTTCCTGAAGTTTAGGGAGATAAGATCTATTTCATTTCTATAGTCTAGCAAAGGGCCTCTTGCATCTAGAAGAGCTGTGGAGTGAGTCTGACAGCACCGTGGGGTTTTTTGCCAACATGCTTCATTTTGTCCTGGTTTTCATTCATATCTGTACCCACCTCCATCATATGAAAGGCTTATTTACAGTCCTGCATATTTCACGGCTTGAAATAGCTATATATGGCTGTTGAGCTCACCATTTTCGCCACACATTTGTTCTTAAGTCAGACGTTGCTAACAGGATCTCAAGCGACTGGCTACAGTCCCTGAGTGCTAGAGATGTCCCCAGCTTTGGCAGTCACAGTTTGGTGTGCCCACCTTGCTTCAGCCCCACGAGCTGGCACTCGTGTTGAGAGCTGGCAACACAGGGACCTGCACCAGCCCTGGATTCGTTGCGCACCTCCCCAGGGATCAGTGCATTCCTGACCTCCTAGGAAATCACTGGGCAGGTCAGACAGAACACTACACAGACAGAACTGCTCAAATCCTTGCAGAAAGATCACTGGAACAGGGTGGAGGAAGTTATGCAAAACTCTGGCTAGACAGACCCAAGAAAAGAAAAAACATAAACCCACGCCCTCTGTGTGGTGATCCTGATGACTGAGCAACAGTGGAAAGACGTTTATTTGCCAAAAAGAGCTTCCCTGCTCCTTAAAAGGAGCTGTGTACACCCATCCCTGTGTTTGTGGTTCTCTTAAGCACTTGCATCTCCAGTGCAAGGAATGAAAAGCTGGTCAAAATTCGTCACTGGAATGAAATGTGAGTTTCCTGCCGTCACTCATCCTTTCCCTCTTCCTTTCTCTGCAAAGAGATAAGGAGGTCGTTCTCTCCAGAAGGGTTTGTTTGCTTTGTGAGGCATTTCAAGCCGAGTGCCCGAGGCTGTAAGGTTAATGCTGCAGGGCAGAGAGTATTGTTTCTCAAGTCAAGTTCTGATTTGTGTAAGAAGGAAAAAAGTAATTTCTCATGCTGTTTTCCCCTCTTGTAAACAGAGATGGTTAGAAGTAATTTTTGCAAAGGTTTTGGTGAGATATGGAAAATGTTCTCTGCTCTCTCTGTTTGCAATCAGCTCTTTTCATATTTTTTCCTTCTAATCAGCTATTTTGAAATAAGTCTGATTAGCCTACTCCTAGCACATATTTTGGATTATAGCATTGTAAAATGTTTTATGGTGTGTATGTACTTCATACACGATGTATTCTTTTCTTAAATCTATCATCAATTATTTTTTTTCCTTTGGCACTTCCTGTCAGATAAACAGAGATAACCAAATTTGGATGTGAATTGTATGGGTGGAGAGGGAAGGAAAAGAGGAGGTGGAGGGGGAAGGAGCAGCAAATTGTTTTGCAAAGTCTCTGGGCTGGAGCCATGCTTTTGTTTGAAAACATAGATATATACCCAGTGACTGCTAATGTTAAAAATAACATGATGGCAATAATCTATGAGCAGGCCTAAGTTATAGGTCATGTAGCTATTAATGAAAAGCACCTATGGCTCCTAAGTGTCACTTGTCACATGTTGGATTCATGTCTCAGTCCCAAAGGTTTGTGGGATGAGGGAAACCAGCCCATAGAGGCTAATCTGGTAATTCTTGTATGTGCCTCTGTCTCCACAGAAATTTGTCATTTGTCATAATTCCCTGACTAGGCCAGTGAGAAACAAACTGAGGTTAGGTAAGCATTGCTGCCCCGTTAGCAGAGGCCTGGGAGCAGTCTGGGCTGGGGAGAGGAACAGGGTCCATCCTTAAAATGTGGTTGTGCCTCTTTGCACATGGAGGGAGCTTTTTGAGATTTTCCCCTGCTGGGCTAAAAGTGGTGGAAACCTTGCCCACAAAAGAGGGGTGGAAGTATTTTTATAGCTGCTTGTACTTGGGTTTCCCTGGATTATTCATATACTGCAAGGATGAATGCAGTAACACGTGCAAGTTACTCAGCTACTCCGGTGTTGCAAGCTATATGAGGTAATAGAGAAATATTTCATTCATTTCCAGGGACCAGATCACTGGCCCTTTTCCAGCAGCACTGTAAACTTGTAAAACTGATGGATCAGTTTCCCAAGGGTCTTTATTACCAAGACTTCTGACTTCTCAGCAACTGGAACAGCCTTGTAAACTATTCAGAACATGCAAGATGCTTAAAATAAGCTTGCAATTAGTGTTCCCCAGGGTTTTGGGCTGGACTTCTTTTCCCAAAGACTCTTTTCTGTCATATTTAGCACAGAAGAGTTGGATGAGGCTCTCTTGGGGCTTATCTCTGTCAACAGGAAAAGGGCACTTCTAAATGAAATTAAGTGCTACTGCTCCCTTCATTGAAGGTAAAAACCACTGCAGTGACTAAGTTATGTCTCCAACCAGTTTAAAAAATTCCAAAATTCCAAATTGGGATGACTTGGATCTGCTTCCGAAGGGGCTTAGCACAGATATGTGTATAACTGAATTTCAAACATAGTTCTTCATGTGAATTAAACTCCACAAAACACCATTACTTTGACTTTTGCCATATAAAATATGAGCTGGTGAGTGCCTCATGCCTCTCTTAGCTTTTCTACTTTGATAGCCCTGTCCCTCAGTGTCATTAAGGCAACCACTTCCTGAGTGAAGCCATCTTCTCTTTGCTAACACCTGGAGCACAGACCAGGTACATCATCATTACACATGGAATACTGGGTTCATTTTTCATTTTCTTAAAGGTTGTCTTTAGAGAGACTCTGTTTATGAAAGTTGAAACAATATTTAGACATCTACTGATAATAACTGTTATATATATACATATAATGTAGAGTATGATACAAATATATATATAAGTTATATGACATAAGGCTGTACTGGTAACATGTTTTTTTTCACTATAAAGAAAAAAAGAAAATTAAAATTGCCCATGCATTCTTCTGGATGATAAAAGCTGTGAGCTGTGCCCTTCCCCTTCAGTTTCAGGCAAATAAAAATACAACAGGAGGAGAAGAACCACTTTGTTCCCCAGCCCTGCCCCCGGGGTATATAAATAGCAGGCCAGGCAGCCCTGCACCCAAGTGGCTGCTGGAGTTCCACTCATTCCAGGGATCTTTGGACACCCTCTTATCAAAACAGAAAGGCTGACTTCACTGGTCTCCCCTGATTGATTTCATGTTGGAAACAGGTAACACGACAGCTTCCATTGTCCTTGAATTAGCCACCTCCTTCCAGAGGTCAAACAAACAGGCTGAAGGTCCTGAAACTCACTTCAGCTAATTGCTGCCAAAATTCCTTCTCAGAGAAATGAGCAGGGGCTGGAGCAGTCCCGGGTGACAAATGTTCACCAGAGAGATGGACAGGAACCATCCTGAGCAGGCTAACGAGGGGTATCGAGCTACAGGGCTGGGGAAGAGGCGAAATGCGAGACAAAGTCCAGTGCCAATTTTAAACTTAGAAGCCAGAGCCACTGCAAGTTTGTACTTGATTGTAATAGGCTTTGAGGTTTTGGTCAAGCTGAGGTGGAGCTGAGCAGTGGCATTAGGACATGGCTGTCAGATTCAATCCTGGTGCTCTGGAGGCTCAGTTTTCCACTGGGCACCAGCATGGCCCTCTACTTGCTGAAAGCTTTCTGGCATCAACATTTCCTACCAACTTTCTGCTTTTGTATTTTTAGAAACAATATGAGTTTAGATGCAATAGGTGGTGGCTAGAACATTTCACTCTTCTCCCTCTCATTTTCACTGTTTTCTACTTCAAGCTGTTTCTTTAACTAGTCTCTAATATATTTTTCTGTCACTTAGCACAGACGCTGCAGGTACTGCTGTGCAACCTGTGTCGTGCATTTCAATGTGTACACCATGCTTAAAATGATTGATGTCACTGTTCTGCCACTCTCATGCATTCTTTAGAATGAAAGCTTTGAGAGTGAGAGGTCTGTATCCTGTGCCTTGGAGGGTGGTTCCCGTGCAAAGAGAGGGAAAGTGCAGGCCTGTGCCCAACTGATAGGTTGCAGGCACTTCATGTTCCTCCAAAGTACTGTCAGCTCCTGTTTAGCCTTAGATTGATTGATGTGACTCCATGTCCCACCTGCAGCTGCACAGATGCCGTGGACAGGCAGCTCGTAGAGCCGATTGCATCAGGTCCTGCCTCACTTGCAGTTGTTTATATATAGCCTGACCTCTACAGGAAGCGGCTGGTAGGTTTTTCCATAAGTGGGTATGGTAAACAAGCTCAGAAACCGAGATACCCATAGTTTTGATTTATCCATGTTAGGTGACCACCTTGCTCACACAAAGCATGGATGAGAAATACTCCAACAACAGCTTTTTCTTTCTTTTCCTCTTTCGTTAAATTGCCTAAGAGAGTATTTTACCCTTGCTTTAACAGCCTTAAACTCTAAAATACTGTTTTCTCCATCTTTTGTTCCCTGTTCTGTTTTGAAACAAGCAGGGTTCCGAGCAACCTGATTAAGTTGAACATGTCCCTGTTCATTGCAGGGGGGTTGGACTAGATGATCTTTTAAGATCCCTTCCAGCCAAAACTAGTTTGTGACTGTGACTCTGCTAAGTGCTCTGCTTCAGCTGCCTTGCAAACATCGACATAATAAGGTTTTGTGTCTGAGACATCGTGAAATATAATTTAATACTGGCTCACTCTGTTTCCATCTTCACTCAGACCTCTTAGCAGCCTTTGACTCGGTGGCTCTGGTCTGAACATCTCTCCAGACAGAGCTTGCAGCACGTCTGCACTTTCTTCCCAGCACAGCTTCTTGCTCTTGCCAAGGGCAGCCAGTGTCAGACTAACCTCACAGCTGTCCTGCCACTGAGGTTATAAACAAAGGTAATGTGTCAGATTTCATCCATCTGGGCTTCAGGACAGCATCTGATGTCCTGCATCAATCCTTACACTGCCAAAGCCATCATTTTTATGCCAGGTGAGCAGGAAGACTGCAAGAAGAAGTAGGAGGCAGAAAGGCAGTTAATGGAGTTTGTTTACATACATATCTATAATTATATAAATATATGTTAAAATTAAAAGGTCTTGAAAGCTTTCCTGATTAATGTTTTCACAGTACAATGAGGCACAAAGACTGCAAGTTTGCTAATGATATTTGTGGGTGACAAAAGCTGGGAGTCCCTATCAGGAGGGAGGAAGATCTGAAAAATGTTATGGGAAGAACAACAATGTAATGGAGTTGAATTCAGAAGCATAGATAACAAAAGCACACATATGGATATAATTTATCAGTAAACTGAAAATGGGAGAAAAATAGGAATAAAATTAATCAACTGGGCTATTCTCCAGTACCTTTGGAGCACTGTTATGATTTTCTTTGGAGAGGGAAATGTCATTCTGGGACATGTCAGTCAAGGTGCTTCCAATGGAAACATGAAATCCATGGCAGAAGATGACATCAGTAAGTGTCCTTAGGACACTACATATGATTTTGATGTCTCATGCCCATGGAAAATTCAAATCTGAACAGGTGTGAGGAGAGGCTGCTGAGCTCACCAGGAGTGCCATGATCTTTCCTTACAAATGGAGGCCAAGGCAACCTCGGCTTTTTCAGCCCAGGAAAAACGAAGGTTGGCAGGGGATATGGTTTCCTCTAAAAATACCCAGGAGTCAAACAGCAGTGAGGGAGAACTATTAAAACCATATGTGACTAAACTTAGTCTGGAAATAAGATGCAGGTTGCTGGCCATTAAAACAAACAAGGGCAAGAACAGCCTTCCAATGGGAACAGCTGGGACCAGAAAAGCACAAGCACTTCTGAGATGCAAATTCAGTTGGGAAGAAATGCTGTAGAATTTCATTAAAAAAAAAGGCTCAGGCTCGATGGCTCCTGGATCCACCCAGGGAGGGCACAACTGTTTCTGGCAGCGAGGGATGCTTCTATACACCTGTGGTCCCTCCTGTCCCTCTTGCTCATCTTGATTTATACACAGAATTTTGACCAAAAATGTCAGCACAATGCAGCTTTCAGTCTTCTGGGGGTAACGCCCAGATCTGTGTGGCAGCCAGCCTTGAAAAGTCAACAAGGAAGTGGTGTTTTCACAAATAAATCATTGGAAAACAATTCACACATAAATATGATGCTGGTGTGTACAAGTTTGGTTCAAATTCTTAAATTGTATAAATACAAGCGTCTCTGGTGGCTGTTTCTTTTTTTCCTGCTGTTCTCCTCTGTCAGTAAAGTTTATCTGTATTTTATTTAGTGTGGGAATAGCTATTAGTTTATATAATATTTTGTGTGGGCAGTAGTTAAAATAGGATCTCCTGGACACGTTCTCTGATTGTACTGCCCTCATGCCTGATTTGTATTTCTCTGGGGAAAAAAACCCAAACAACTCTGGAGGTGGTTACAAAGGCCTAGAGAGGTTTCTCTGTATGCACAGGTTTTTGTATGGCTTTACCTAAGCAGTTATAAAATCCAGGGCAGCTAAGTTAATGCAAGAGGAAAGATAAGTTGATTTCCCCCCCCCCCCTTAGTTTATTTCCAAACACTTGTAAATGTACTGCTAGACCTGTTGAGACAGTGGGCTGTCACAAGTTTGGACCATGTTCATTTTCGTACTGGTTCAGTCGTGTGAACTGGCTGAAGGGCTTTGACTTGAGGATGATGTGGGGTGGTGGTGGTGGACCCCCAAACGGCATCAGCTGAGCACCCAGGCTGAACAGCAGAACAGACCCTGTAAAAAGTGTGTGCTTTAGTGAGTGGTGCTGGTAGGAATAAAGCAGGGGTGCTGCCTGCTCCCCTGCTGTGCCCTCTGTCCAAACCCCTGTGCCGGGCTGCTCCCGACATGCCAGGCTCTTCGTGCTGCAGCTTGCACCCGCTCCTCCCTCGCCAAGGCAATCTATCATGCACAAGTCCACAGGCAAAGCTGCCTCCTCTCCCATGGCATTAATTAATATAAATAACTGCAAGGATCTCTCTCAAAGTTTGGCTGTTTACCTGCCAAACCCTACTTAATTGGTATTCATGGTGGATCTCAAACACAGCTCAAAGCCGTCACTCAGCAAGCCCTTCCTGCACAGCTGATGGACCGTGATTAAACCACTCCAAATCACAGGTTTCTGCACTAACCGTTCCAGGAAATTAGGGCAGGCAGCTGCCTTCAAGAGGTAAGAACAGGGATAACTGAAGGCATTACTCCCATAATTTGACTATGTCAAAAATGGTAAATATGAAGTCTGATTTTTTTTTTTCCCCTCCTTTTTTCTTCCCATGTATTGCTCCATTTGAAGAAGCAGAAAGGGCTATGTCAGTCTGGGGTAGAGTAATCCAGTAGTTAGTTTTTAGTAGCTGTGAAGGAATTTGGAAGAACTGGTTTCAATTCTTTGACAGCTGATTCCTTGCATGTATAAATGTTTATTGCCTCTGGTCACCATCTGTAAAATGAGGCTAATGCCTCACAGCAGGCCTAAGGATGACTTTGTTCAGGCCGTGAGGTTCTGAGAAGCTTCAGATTGATTTCAGTCCCTAAAACGGGCCATGTTTAATGTGATAAGAAGATAACCTTAAGCTTCTGAAAAGGTTAATTGTGTTTCCCGGAATGAAGAGGTTTAGTTGCTGTTTGGCTGGTTCGGACTCACAAGGTAGAAATGTTTAACCTGTGGCATGAGCTGTGGCATCCACATAGGTGGTCCTCATTTTACCTGAGGAGGAGGGAACAAAACAGGTATTCCTAGCTTAGAACTAGGAATGACCAGGCTCCAATGTGTCTGCTCAGTCACTACAAAGGAGTCCAGTAATAACACACATTTCCTCTGTTTATGCAATTTGCCAAGATTCTGGAGACACTGTAAATAAGGAGTATTTTATTAGTAAATATTACTTTCTCTTTACAAATAAAAGCACCAATAAAGAAAAACTAATGCAGGCTTGATTAGTTAGAAAAGAAATCAGGGTATAAAAAAGACTAAAAAAATCCATTTATAACTTAAGAGCTTCAATGGCTAAGTGGGAACACCAACACTGTTAACTTTTCAATCTCATGAAAACCGGGCTTAAAAGCTGTCTTGATCACCGAGATGGGGAGCAAACTGCTGTCAGAGAGGCCACAGCTACAGAAGAAGTAACACAGGAAAACATGCACAGTGAGAAAATGGGCTGATGACAAGTGAAGATGGTCAGCACAGCTGGGGAGAGAACAGGGCTCTAAGAGGAGAGAGGAAAAAAAAAAAAAAAAGGTGGCAAGTAAGAGAAAACTTGACCGTGAGGGGTTTTTTTTGGCTGACAAAACTGTTCCAAAGTGAATTGCGTGGGTGTAGCTGCCCAGCTGGCTGGATCCCCAACCTCCTGCCAGCCCCTCTGCCCAACCACACAGCTCCTCCCATGCGAAGGAGTCTTTGAGCTAATTGGACTTATCGTGGTGGACAGGATGTATGAGAGATGTATGCAATTCAGCACTGGGTATCTTTCCCAAACAGGGACAGGAAAAAGAAAAACAGAACAAAACAAACAAACAACAAAACCACAAAATACCAAACAAACAGAAAAATAGAAGTTCTTCTGTGATACCAGTTCTAGGTGGTTTAGGCTTCACTATGACCAAAGTCTAACAGCTTGCCCTGTCAAAACCTGATTGCAGCCTCTGCTTCTCAGAAACATATAGAAATAATCTTATTTATTGTATTTTTTGGCCACAGAGTTAGCTTGGAACTGGAAATAAGCACTTATGCTTAGATGATATTCACATTAACCTCTTTAAAGAGAGAGTTACTTTGTGCTGAACACCAGTTATATTCCGAATGTAAATATTTACCCTAGCTTTACCTTTGGAAGAAAAGCAAAAGTGAAAGTAGCGATGCAATAAAAGCACGGCTCGTAGTCCAATGCCTTAGCACACAGAAAGCTAATGTTACATTAAGTACTGCTTAATTAAGAATAATTTGACTGCCCATTGTTAATCTGTTCATAATTTATGGGCTACTTTTCCCATTTACAAATACCTTTTTGTGCTTCACCACCGCAGGTGATATTCTCTGTCAGTTTTGCAGTGCCCATTACCTGGCACCTAAGGCATTTCATCAGCATTTAAATGAGACTTAAGTGCCTGAGTAATTCTGAGATAGGCTGTATCTGCCTGGCTAGCTGACTACTGCATTTAATTAATTTCCAGACTCCTTCCTTCCTTGTTCAGAGAGGAAAAATGCAAGCTCTGTCTAAAATCTGGTAGTCGTAGGAAGAACAAACAGGCCACAGTTCCAGCTGCTGCCGAGGTTTCTTGCCCAACTTACTATCTCTAATTTCCCTATTCATCTTTAATGAAAAGCTGTTTCTCCAGGAGGAGAATATTTGAAAAGCAATCAAGAATGGAGCGATCTCGAGCTAATGAGTTGCCTCTATTTCTGTGCCCTGTCTCTGGAGGCAAAGGAAAACAGACTCATTTGTTACAAACTGATCACGCCACAGAGAAGTGACGACGGACTTTCAGATGAGACTGCCAGCTCTGAGCTGGGAGTGGCACTGGCCTTGCTGCAATGGGTGGGTATGGTGCAGACTGCATGCAGGCTGAAACCTGCTGCAACACCAGCCAGCAAAAGTCTCTCTTTCTAAAACCTTCTTCTTCAGTCATGATGAGTTAAGGTAATACTGTCTGGAGATGCTACATGTGCAAGCTGCCTCTCCAACGGGAAAAGCTGAAGGCTTTGGGAGGACTTAAGTGGAAAAGGATGTTTTTCACTAATATGGCAAAGTGCAAAATCAAGCAGGACCACAGGCTGTGTGCTCTGGTGTGCTGAGAGCAGTCAGTGCAGGGACATGCTGACACTGGAGATATCATGTGAGTCACACAGAGGAGTGGGGTCCTGGAGCTTTTTCTACTCTAATAAATAAAACAGCTTGAGAGTGACCTACAGCCCTTGTGACACAATGAAAAATCCCTGTGTGGTGTAATTTTTACCTCCATGAATTAAAATCATGTGAGAGCCTGTTTGTGTAACAGGGATTTTTAGTTTTGCCTGATTGGAGAGACTTAATAGGAAAAGAGCAGACTAAGGAAGGAAGATTTCTGAAACAGTGGTTTGGCTACAGTAGTGGGGGGTTTAGGTGCTTTTCTTTTTGAGATGCGCTTTGAGGTGCATTTGTCCTAGTATTGGCAAGTGAGAAGACACACTGCTAGCTCAGTGGGACACTGTTAAAATACCTTGTTAAGGTTCACTGAGCCAAGGCTCAGAGGACTGGACAGGGCTTGGTTTCAGGCACACCCAGGCACCTAGGGCACAGGTCTTCTAACCCAGCATCAGCTCTAGCCTGAGGGCTCCTTTTTGGGGTAGCCTGTGAGGGCAGTGGACACAGCAGGACCAAAATCAGACTCAAGGTGACAATAAAAGCAAGGGACAGTGCTCTGGGGCCAGAGGGATGAGCAGGGTGGTCCATTATGAAGACTGTGTGTTGTGTTATGAGGATGGCGATAAATAAGAATTTAAAGCTTTCTTCTGCACTCCTTCTCCACAGTAAATCCATGCTTGAGGAGGGTACTGAAATCCTCTGAATCATACTGATAATGGTACTGTTAACTGGGATGCACATTTCTTTCACAGCCATTTTTACTTGTAATGGCTTCTTGCCGCATGTGAAGTTTGTCAGGAACCTCAAGCCTCATCAAGCTGTGAGGTGCAGCTGAATGTGTTTCACCTTCACCCTGTTCCTGCCTCTCCCAAGGCAGTGGCTGACGCTGGCATGCCCAGCAGTGCTCTCCCAGCCAGCCTGCCCTGCTCCACGGATTCCCAGCTGGACACTCTCCATGTTTAAGAATTAGACCTGTAACAATCTCTTCAAGCATCACCTTAGAACCCGGTTCATTTAATGCATCCACTCCTACAGTGAGGCTGTGCCAGAGACCTTAATTTCTGGTGGATCCCTTCCAATTTAGCAGCTGAATTTTTGCATGGCTACTCTATACCTGTTTGTTCTTGTGCCAGCCTTCTCTGCTAGCTCCAACAGCTCTTCTGCCTCGCCGCCGTTCTCCCACTTTGATGTCCTCAGGGGGCGAGTACATCCCTGTAATTCCTCCCGCTACTCCACATCAAATCAACCAAACTCACTCTTTCCGCAAGGGTCTCCTGCTCCACCTTCGGCTGCCCCCTCGGCCCCTTCCCGCTCGCCCTTGCGCTCCACAGGTGCGCCCGGAGCTGCGTGTGAGTAAATCAGAGTGGGGTGAAAGTTAAAAACAAACCAAAACTAATCAAACAACGCGGCAAACCTAGGCACCGCGGGGACCTGCCTGCCCCGCTCCGCAGCCCCGTGCCGCGGCGGCCGGGCAGGGCTTGGCCGGGCCGGGCCAGGGGAGGAGCGGCGGGAGACGGAAGTGAAAACAAGAGCGGGGGGACGGAGCCGCCGCCTCGCAGACGCGCCGCGGTGTCCTCGCCTCTCCGCGCTGTGCCGCACCGCCGGGTGAGTGCCGGGGCGGCAGAGAGCGAGCAGGAAAAAAAAAAAAAAAACAACAAAACGGGGGGGATTAGATGAAAAGTCAGAAGGCTGGGGGCGGTTTGTAAAGGTCCTCGGTGCTTATTTTCTTTTTAATTTAACTTTTGTAAGCGGGTCGCGGCGGTCGGGCGCCTAGCCGGGGTGCGGCGGGGGCGCGGCCGGCCCCGGGCTAGCGGGACACCTGCGGGGCTCCTCGCCCTCAGCCGAGCGCTGCCGTGCCCTTAGGGCTGCTCGGGTACGGGGCTCCGGTGTGCCCCGTTCCTCGGGTTTTGTGGCACCCACGGGGCTGCACGCCGGGTGTCCCTGGAGCGGCTGGGGCTGTGGGAGCGCCCGGAGCCGGGACCGAGCGCGCTCCTGGGGGAGTCTGGTCCCCAGCCTGCGTTGGCTGTGGGGCTTCTCGTCCCGGAGAGGTGGGCAAAGGGAGGTGCTGGGGTATACGGCGCTTGTGCCGGTGCTGCCCGCAGCGCTTCCTCCGGCACTGCCGCCCCGGGGCAGGAAGGCCCCGCCGGTGCTGCGGGACCAGCAGCTCTGCCCTTGCCGGCAGCGGTGCGATCCTGCTAGGGATTTGAAATTCCCCCTTCCAGACGTAGGTCCACCAAGCGTTTGATCGTCTAAAGGAGAGTTGCACGATTTCATCCTTAGCTGGTTTGTTTGCACAAATGCTCCCCACGTGAAGCGAGGCTGGTGGTTTGCGGTGTTTTCCTTTAGCTGTTGCCCTGGCACGTTTTAAGAAGTTTGTTAAATAAAACTTGGAACGGGTCTTCTTTGTCTGCTGTTCCTTCCTGGTGTATATGTCAGGCTAGAGATGCAGATATACCAGAATTAAGGGGGTGAGAAAGGAAAGATGAGTGCTGCCGAGTGGGATGTGCGGTGTTTCAGCGTGCAGTTTCTTTCCTCCTATTTCTAGTTGCTACAAATGAAAAAGAATAGTATCAATTCTTAATAGAAAAAGTTCTTTTTCCTGGGTCTGTAATTGTAACTAGCTGATGCTCAGTTTAAAAAAAATAAAAGATTAAGAAAGCTACACAGACGCTTTAGGTTCACTTGCCAGGTAAAACCTTCTCACCTGTGTGACAGAACTGCACTGTGTGCTGGTCACTAGGTGTGGCTTACTTTTCTGCAGTCTCACAATTGACAGTGACCTCTTGCTGCAGTGGATTTCGTTCAGTGGGAGTGAGAAGAATGTGTATTTTTCTGCAGAAAGAAATCTGTGACTAGTTCAGATCCTCTTTATTGAAGAATTCGGTGCACAGGGCAATTAAACAGCTTAATTCTTGCTTTAGTGGTGAGCAGGCTTTGTAAGAATCCTAGCTCAAAATTGGCGGGGACTTTTCTTCCTCTCCTCCACAGGAGAGCTCAGTCTTGTGTGTTTCCCCTTCTGTACATCGGTGCTTGTCGAGGTTTTTAAGGGTGGGTTGAGTCAGCGCCTCGGGTCAGAGCTGCCCCTTTGCTGGATGCCAACAGGCAGTGGTGGGTTGGGAATGGCCCAGTTACCCAGGTACCTCTGGTACAAGCTCCAAATTCTGCTTCCTAATATATCTATATCTTGTGCTGCCTAATGCCAGTAGCCCTGCTCTCGTTACCTGAGTGGCCGTCGGTGTGAATAAAGTTCGCTGTTGGGTTTAGAAAAAAAATTGAGCAGTGGATCTCTGCTGCTTTGGGAGGTGAACCCGAAAACGTGCCTTGTGGATGTCTCTCTTGGGGAGCAACATCCCTGCGTCGATGGCGGCTGTGCGACAGCCCTGCTCTCGTGCCCCCTGTGGGTGGGCTGCATTTGGAAAAATCCACCACCTCTGAGAAACTAACTTGACCCCCCTGCAGTTTGCAAACGACTAAAACCGGGCTTTTCAGAGTTTGGTGGAGTCGGCAGTCGCCTGCTGCTGCTTGGCTGAAGGTCCACCTTAAATGTCCCTATATGAGTATGGAATCTGGCTGTGCCCCGGTGTAGTCTTACACCAGCCCGCCCTGGTGTACTCCTGCCAGGCTTCAACTATACAAAAATAGACGGCATCCACTACCTAAGATGTCACTGTAACATTGCTTATCTGAGGTGGAACTGAAGCCCTTATCTTTGACGCTGAACAGCACTTAAATATCTCAGTTGCCTTTTAAAGGTAATTTGTTTGCCACATTTGTGGAGAGGGAGATGCTTGGCTTTTGCCTCCTCAGCACTGAATTGCGACTGTGGATATTTTGCTTTAGTTCACAGCTTTCATTTTAAAGGTTGGTTTTAATACCTGTCTCGTTTGTGGCATTGTTCTGCCACTATAAAGCTATGCTATAAAAATAAAAAAAGTCACGGGGATTTTATTTTCTTCTGATTAACTGCAAAGTTGTGATGCTTTGACATTGTTGTGTTTAGAAATAAGCTTTGAGCTGATGACATGGCAGCATATGATATTAATTTCGTTAGAAACGAATGTGCCAGTAGTGCTAATGTCTTCCATACTTCAGTTTAAGGGATGCTATCAATTCATGCTTGTCTCAATAATGACTTTTTTAAGCTGAGTTTTAATGCTGGATGATTTTTTCCCCCGTGCCCCACACAGTGTTTTGTTAGTAAAAAGCTGTTGTCAAACATTTTGGCAGCAGCAGTTCTCAAAGTTCTGTTTCTTCCTAAGCTATGGAGGGAAACAACATATGAGGAATAAAAGCACAAGTCATGACAGACCTGGTGTGGGGTTTTTGGCTGTTCGGGGGGAGGGGAATAGAGCCAAAGAAAGAAGGCTTTCAGAATTGCAGACAGTGCCTTTTGTTTTTATCATCTTTAAATTAAAACTCTAATCCTCTTCTGCAGGCATCAGTTCTTTGGATTTGGTCCTTTGAATACTAAACATCATGAGCAACTACAGCGTGTCTTTGGTCGGGCCAGCTCCCTGGGGTTTCAGGCTTCAAGGGGGCAAGGATTTCAATGTGCCTCTGTCTATCTCTCGAGTAAGTGCATTTGCTTTTTTTCCTGCATGTGGGTATCTGTTATGCTGTGGCCAACCCACAACCTTCAGACAAAGCCATTAATTGCAGACACTGGGGCTCAGCTTGCCCTGTGGCATGGAGGGCTGCTGGGGGTCCGGGAGGGATAGAGAGGGGAAAATAAATCTTTATTGTATGAAGGCTCCAAGAAAATTAGCTTAGAAAGGGCTTGTTCATTTGAAATGGTTGTTTTATCTGCATTTGTTTATTCAAATAACAAAAGAAATTACCCTTGAATTCCCTTCCCTGCTCCCATCCAGAAAACAGAGATGCAGAGGTTGGAGGCTGACAGGAAGCAAGCAATTTACTTTGCTGGGCTGAGCCTGTGCATTTCAAATGGGAAGTAGTGCAGAAAAATTACTCGTGTTACCCTTGTTTATTCAGCAGCTCTTAGCTGCTTGAGGATCTTGTGGTGTCTGTTATTACAAATCCTACCATTTGTAATAAAAAAGTACTTAAATGACAGTAATTGTAAGTAGCAGTTCATCAATATGTGCCTGAGTGCATGTGCCAGTTTCTCATGAGTGTTTTATAGAGTATGTGCTCTGAACTGGTATTCAAAGGATTTGAGGAACTAAGTCAAAACAAATATGATCTTTGTACCCAGCAAGCACTGTCTAACTAGTTTCCTACTTTGAAACCATGTTTTCAGGGAAGGCTTGTCTTTCAGTGTGGGCTGAGTTTCAAAGCCTTTTTCAGATGGCTGAAGCACTTTGCACATAAAATACAGGATAAACTTCGCAGTATTGAATTTCTAGGATCACTGGAAATCTCTGGGTGAAGGGACTGGCTTTTGATGGCTCTCTACCCTGACACCTTTAAATCTGATTACCCATGTGGAATCTATATACAAATGGCCCCTCCTCTGTCAACAGCTCGCCTCTCCCTCCTGCATTTTGGTGGAGTTTAGTGACAAAGATGAATTATTTTTTACACCTGTTGGGATGGCAGAATTGATACTGCCCTGGGAGATGGAGCAGGTTTCTATTTGGGTTTATGCATCATGGGGATATTTTTAGCTAATCTTAACTAGTGTTTCAAACCCTTCCAGTTCATTTAGTCTTGGCTTATCTTATCTGTTGGTGGATTATGCTGGTGAAATTAAAGTACAGTTTGGCTCTGAAAAATTCTTTTTATATGGCTAAAATAGACTGGAGAGCTGTAGAAATGCCTGTGTACTGATTAGGACAGTTAATATCTGAGACAATAAGGGGTTGAAAAGCAGTTTATTCCTGGATTTCAGGGACTTTGAAGCTGAACTGTAATTCATTTTATTGTTCAGTAGCTAATACACTAATGAGAAATTTGAACTGGGGATGTGGATGGCACTCTACTGATTTGGTGGTAAAAGGGCTTTCATGACAAGGATTTACAAAGGCTCAGGAGTTTGCCTGCTCAGGGTCCTTGTTCGTGATACTGATGAGCAGTTAAGCATTATAGGCAGTAAGCCATGCAAAAGAACCACCTTCAGGAAAAGCTAATACTGTTTTTGTAGAGGCCTCTGATATCCTGGAGATCTAGGGTGCAGTCCTGCTGTAAACAGGCTTCCCGTATAAAAGAGGAAGCATATGTTGGAATTAGCCTAGACGATGACTTTATTGCAGGAATTAAATGTGCTGTCACACTGAGTAGCCTGGAGGGACTGGCCTAAGGAGCTACCTATAAAAGCCTCAGTTTTGGGATTCCTGATGACAAATGTCAGTGCCCACAGGAGCAGAACACAGCAAAAGATGGGGACTGGTGTGGTTTTGCAGCTTTAATTTGTGCATGGGCGGGGAAGCATAATCTCCACTTTGCATCAGCACTGCTCCTCAGCTGTGCTGCGTCTTCCTAGTCTTCCTACTTGCAGTTAAGAGTATGCAAGTAATAGACTGCCTGTTGCTATTTTTTTTTTTCCCCTCTCCTTTGGATTAAAAAAATATATGCTCGGTTCTGGTATGCCAATCCAGCTTTGGCCTGATAGTTTTTACTGGAAGAATTCAACACCCGGGTTCTTGGTATGCTAGAACAGTGTGTACAATTCACCCCCCCAAGCCCTTCTTTTCCTGATGTAGCATAAATTCCTTCCTGTATCTGAAGGCTGCTAATTAAATTATTTTAGCAAAACAGTAATGAGACAGCATAATTATGTTCCTTGGCAAGGAGGACTCTTCGGTTTTGTTTTGTTTTTTAATTTGTCCTCTAGATGCTGAAGATGAATGCTGGACTGCTGAGGGCTAATTTCCTGCTTTAGTTTAAACTCCTTGAAATTAAGTTTAAATAAAGTGTAGTTTATGAAACACAGTGAATATGCTGGTTTCTAAAGCTGTTTATCTGAATAGTTAATCTCTTCACTAATGATTTGAACAAATTAAGATCTCACAGTTCCTTGAAGGTAGTTTTTAGTAAGTCACTTGAGTTTGTACAGGATACAGTTTAAATGGGCGTATTGCTTGTTGCCTCTGTATCTTAAAATGAGCCTGTTTTGTGTCCTTCAGTTGAAATTCTTATGGTCAGCTAAGGTTAACGTTAGTGCAGGGGTAGCATTTGATTTTTCACAAATTAATGTATTGCTAGGCAGAACTTTGTAACCAATAGCAACAGTTATTGCAGGGTTGTGTCAGTCACTTGATATAGCTGAGTGCTGGTGTATAGCTATTATACAGCTTAATTATACAGCTGTACACATTTCATGGGAGGTAATAAATGTGATCTTTGGGTTGCTGTGATGTGGTGGTTATTATGTATATCGATGTGAGCATATACCATATGTGCACATAGTTATATATACATACCTGACACGTATACATTTAGTGTGTATGTCCATACAATACAAACACATGCAGCCCTTGTTACATGAACTTGTGTCTGGCTGGACTTCACCAGGGTGGCTTTTCCCAGTCCTCCTGCCTGCCTGGTGAAGGCACTTGTGTGAGCCCTGAAGAGTGCCATTGCACAGGTCAGGAATTTAACACTGGGAAGCTGATGCAGGGTGGGAGTGGTGGTGGGAGTGAGAAGGGTTGTATGGTTCCCATGAAGCAAGGGCCTGTGGGAAAGAAGTTGCTCTGAAAGTAATAAGGGATAAAGGGCGGGTTGAGGTTTATAAACAGCCGAGTGTTAAAGTGGCTCAGGCTGCCACATGCGAATGTACTGTAGGGCTTCCAGGTAGTAAGTTCTGAGGGGGCATTTGTGTAATGAGAGGTTGCAAACTGTGAGCAATTAGCCTGCTGTGAAGAATACAGAAATTACTAGAGCCCAGGTGTGCAAACTTAGGTTATTCTGAGTTGCTGTTCTTACTATTTCCTCATGGTGGTTTACGTCAATTAAAGAAGCAACTGTTGTCCTTATTCCTTCAAGACCTATACTGTGATGCAAAAAAAAAAAAGGGAAAGCTAGAGATGAGAACAAAATTTCTTTGCTCGAGAGTTTATTCTCATGCAATAGAAGGAACAAATGCAGTTTTGGAAATAAAGTACTCCCATATATTGCTAGGTAAGATTCATGAAGTGGCTCTCCGGCATGCTAAATTCCATATTAACAGAATTTGGGGTTAATCATATCTACAACATCATCTATATTATTTGGGTGAAACACAGTAGCTTTTAAAACTATCCATGCTTCTTAGCCTTTGAATTAACATTATATTTGCTTTACTTTTTGGGGAGTTGGTTAGTTCCCCATGCTTCATTAACAAAACCAGAATAATCTCAGTAAGCATGACTAACATCAGAACTGTCAAACTGCTGTCCTCTGCAGATTGAAATAATGGTGTTTGATATTGATGATGTATTCCTTATGTTGGGATGACCTGTGAGAGGTTTGGATACGTGTTCCAAATGTGTGCTTGATGTGTTAGTAGCTTGTCAAAATTTTTTGTGATACAATCTCTAAAAGGTGCTTCTCTCTGTTTTATGGCAATATTTACTATGAGAAACAAGGGAATACTCAAGCAAAGCTGTAGTTTGAAGAGTAATGTAGTACATAGGCAATATATGCTCTCCCACCTAATGCAAATACACTGGATGTTTTCCTGTATTTAAAAGTTACTTTTTTGTTGAATCCTGGTGACAAGTGTAGCTATTGTCTTTCAGAAGATGTTTTGCTATTTGTTTTTCTCTTGCTGTAGGAATTAAATGGAATACAGTCATGCTGAAATGCTTGACATGACTGATAGCTCTGTTTTTCTACTGCAGCTTTTTAAAGTGTGTTTCTCACACTGCCCGCTTCTTTCTGCTTCACTGATCACTTTTCTTCAAAATACCCAAAACAGACAAACACCACTCCCGCTTCAGAAATAACCTCTTGGTTTTGGAGTTTCTTCAGTTTTCATTATTTCAGCAGTTTCAAGGATGTTTTTCTGTGTTGAAGTTGCAAGCTTATAGTTGACAGACAACTCACGGTAAGAAGTCTGTTGGCAAGAAGTACACTCAAGGAGAAGGTGGAAGAGCAGCCCACCTTGGGATGAAGTAGGGAATGCAAGTACAGCACATCAGCTACTCAGTATTCATCCCACACGAGCATCCTGACGTTCCTTATGCTGGTATTGAGAGGTCATTAATATGTGTGAAAATAGTGAGAAGACAATAAAGGAATATGATGTTTTGAGTGGACCTGGAGCATGTCAACTTTGGTTGACTAGAGTCTGGCTAAGCCTCTTGCCCTTGTGTTTGTGTGCATTATTTTATTAAGCTGTATCTATCATTACCAGTAAAGTCAAGTTTTGTCTAAGTATGATATTGGTTTTTTAATGGGGGGCTGGGGAAATTGTCTTTCAGCAGGTATATGAATAGGAGAGAAATATTAGAACTGCTAGCCTGGCCAGTGATAATTGTGTCAGTAACTTTATGCTTCATCCTGGAAGCTACTGAGAGCTCCTAATGAAACCTTAACTGGCAACTGTTGGCATTGCTGTGCTGGGTTGATTTGTTACTGAGTTGTGATGGTTTGCATAAAATGCAGCTGAAGATGCATTCCACTACTGCAGCTGAGGTGGATTGGGAACTGGCCAGATGGCAGAGCTCAGGGTTGTGATCAATGGCACAGTCTAATTAGAGGCCTGCAGTCAGTGATGTTCCCCAAGAGTCAGTCCTGGGTCCAGTCCTGTTAAGCTTATTCATCAGTGATCTGAGTGAAGGGAGAGTGTCCCCTCAGGAAGTTTGCTGATGGTAGGAAGCTGAGAAGAGTGGCTGACACACCAGTAAGCTGTGCTGGCATTCCGCAAAATCTGATCAGGCTGGAGCGTTGGGAAGAGAGGAACACAATGAAGTTCACCAGAACACAAATACAGGGTCTTGCACCTGGAGAAGAACAGCCCTGTGCACCAGCACAGGCTGGGAACTGATCTGCTGGAAAGCAGCTCTGTGGAGAAGGACCTGAGATCCTGGAGAACAAGCAGCTCTGTGAGCCGGCAGTGTGTCTTGGTGGCTAAGAAGACCAGCAGTATCCTGGGGTGAGTTAGGAAGAGGAATGTGATTGTGCTCCTGTACTGAGACCTAGTGAGGCTGCATCTGGAGTGCTGTGTCCAGTTCTGGGCTCCTCAGTACAAGAAAGACAAGAAAATGTTGGGGGGGTCCAACAAAGGGCTGTGAAGATGAGTAGGGAACTGGAGCATCTCTTTGATGAGGAAAGTCCAAGAGAGTTGAACCTGGAGAAGTCACAGCCGGTGCCCAGGTTGAGGGACAAGAGACAGAAACTGAAACACAGGAAGTTTCATCTGAATATGAGGAAAAACTTCTTTATTAGAAGGGTGACAGAGCACTGGAGCAGGCTTCTTCTGGTTCTCTGGAAGAGAACCAGTCTGCTTCTCTGGAAATACTCAAAATCCACCTGGACTCAATCCTGTGCTAGCTGTCATAAGTTAGCCTGCTTTAGCAGCAGGGTTGAACCAGATGCTCTCCAGACATCCCTTCTAATCCCCTTTCTGTAGTTCTGTAGCTTCCTGGCACTGGTCAGAGATGCTGTCAGACATCACAGCATGTACCTGCTGATGCTGCTCCTGGGGCAGCAAATGCTGTATTTTACAGGAGCTATCAGTGCTTATGAAATGAGTGGGATTTGCCAAGATACCAAGCAAGAAGTGTTATTCTGTTCTGTTTAATGTTGTTTACAAGATGTGGTTTACTGAAAAATATACTGACAGTGACAAATGAGCTACCACTGCCAAAGTCTACATCCCCTGTGCACTGAGTCCTGAAGGAGCGGAGGTTTTCCTTTGGATAACTGCAGAGTTCCCAGCTGCACAAGTGGTTTAATATGAGCAAGTGTTCTGAAAGTCCTACGAGTGCTGGTTAGTGCTTCAGAGTTCATGTAGTTGCAAGTAACAGTCTTTAGAGACCTCCTCAGTTTAACCTGAAGATGGAAAGAGAGATCTGTTGGTACAGATGTACTTTCCCGGCTGCCTTTTTTCTCACTATGGTTTAACATCTTTGTGCTGAAAATTGGAAATAGAGCTGTTTCCTCTGACCATTTGTTTTCCTTCCCTTGTCTATTTTGCTGTACGGTTTAAAGAATGACAGACCAGCACTGGTGTGTGGGCTTGGGAAGAAGGGAGGGCATGGGGGAGAAGAGACATAAGGAAAGTGTCTGCATCTTGTTCTGTTTGTGACAACCTCTTCAGACTGAGTAGGAAGCTAATTTTCAAAAAAACAGTTCTTCTGCTGATGTCATTCCAGCAAAGGTGAAGCTGTCTGTAATGAGAGAAAAAGGAACCAAAGAGTTTGTAGCTGAGGGATATCTGATGTGACGTGTGAGCACATTCTTTTTACATTGAAAAATGCTGGTTCTTCTTTTTTCCCTTATAAGTGACAGTTTAGTTACAGAATGAGGAATATAAGCTAAATATTTAGTGATGGAAAAACTGAAGTATTTGTTTGCAGTGTCTACTTCTCAAAGACAGATGTAGTGAAAAAATAAACTCTGATTAGATGTTCAGAGCAGATGCAAAATTGGCAGTCCTTCCAGAGGCCAAAAGACAGGAGCATTTATTGAATAGTAGCTGCAAAATATTAGGCATGTTTTCTTTGCAAGTATCTTACCCTGGAGGCCTGACAGCTTCTGTCAACTTCCCCACCATTTGGAGATGCTATTTTTAGTGTAACTGTTTTTCTCATTATTCATTGGCCGATGGCTATCAAAAGGCATTGTGAGAAGAGACATGGTGTTGAAAGATTTGTTTGTTTGGCTTTGGTATGGAGCCAGGAGATAACATTGTTGGCTTTTTTTTTTTTAAATTATTATTTGTTTTGACTTTTTAAGAATAGATTTCATATGTTAGCAATATAAGGGAAAGTGTGAGAGAAAACTGTTTCTCATATGCCTAAGGCAGTGGAAATATGGGAAAGGTGATATTCTTCCTGCCAGTGGTCATAAAAAATGAAAATTAAGGCTGAGGCTAGTTTGAACAAATATGAGGAACAGAATAATTGAATCATTTAGGTTGGAAAAATCCTATAAGATCGTCGAATCCAACTACTAACTCAGCACTGCCAAGTCCAACACTAAACCATGTCCTGAAGTGCCACATCTACACATCTTTTAAATGTCTCCAAGGATGGTGACTCAACCACTTTCTTGGGCAGCCTATTCCAATACTTAATAACCCCTTTGGTGAAGAATTTTCCTCATATCCAATGTAAACCTCCTTTGGCACAACTTGAGGCCATTTCTTCTTGTCCTGCTTGTTTGCTGGGGGAAACTGACCCTCACCTTACTTTCAAAGCCTCCTTTCAGGAAGCTGTAGAGAGCAATAAGGTCCCCCTCAGCGTCCTTTCCTCCAGGTTAAACACCCCTGGCTCTGCCTGCTGCTCCCCATCACACTTGTGCTCCAGACCCTTCATCAACTCCCTTGCCCCTTTCTGGGCACTCTCTGGCACTTCAGTGTCTTTCTTGTAATGAAGGGCCCAAAACTGAACACAGGATTCAAGGTGTGGTCCCACCAGTCATGAGTACAGGGGTACAATCCCTTCCTTGGTCCTGCTAGCCATGTTGTTTTTGACACAAGCCGGGATGCCATTGACCTTCTTGGCCACCTGGGCATGTTCAGCTGCTGTCAACCAGCACCCCCAGGTCCTTTTCCACTGGGCCACTTTCCAGCCACTCTGCCCCAGCCTGTCACACTTCAAGGGGTCGTTGTGACCTGAGATCAGGAACTTTTCCTTGTTGAACCTCATACAGTTAGCCTCAGCCCATTGTCCTGTTTGGTTTGTTTGCTTCTACAGGTGGCTGTTATGAGAACAGAGACAGGAGGGACAGAGGCCAGTGCTAAGGCCTCTTCAGGTTCCCTTGCTGTGTGAGGTTCTCAAGCTGAATTTGCAGAGAGGTACTATCTCTTCTTAGAAGAGTTGACATGGGTTCCCTCCCTCTTCCTGTTTATTTGCTTCTTTCATTACTCACCTTTCAGCACTGTCTGTTATTCGAGTGGTGTCCCACACAGAGTAGCTTTCCACCTTTTGTCACTTCAAGACACCAGTGCAGTTTCGTGTAGTCACTTGGGTTTGCTATCCCAAGTAGAGAGGTAGCATGGGGACAAAATAGCATGCTGTAAATTGATGGTGATGTCATGATACACACCCTTAAAGCAGATCAATAAGTGCTGCACCAAATACTGTGCTTTACACCAAAACTACGGAATAACTAGAACAGAGTAAGAGCACAGGGACTTAGAGACCAGAAAGTTTCAAGTGGAATAGTTCATAATATTTTACCACCATGGATTAGCATGAGGTTTTTTTCAAATTTTGAGTTACTCTTTTACTGGAAACTTCAGCTTAAACAGTTAAACTTAGTAGAAGTAAATGTAAGAGATAGCTGAAAGTATTTGAACAAATGAATTCTTGCAACTGCTGTCAGCTGTGCCTGTAGCAAAGCCCTAAAGTAAAATGTAATGCCTTATGTGAAGTCCCATAGGCTAAAAAGTGGATCTTGCCAGGTCTCTAGTAGTCCTGTTGGAAAGGTCAAATGGTTTGCATGTAAACTGGATATGAAAGAAGTTTGACTTATCCTGGGCTATATTAAGGAATGATCTAACACGGTATCTAGTTTTTTCCTGAACAAGTAATAGAACAATGTGAAGTACTTACCACAGGAAGGCAACAGAAACTTTTATTTTGTGTTAATTATTTCATAGTTCTTTTGAAGACCTGACTAGTGATTTAGATGCTAAGCCTGTATTAACATAGTGTGTCAATTTCAGGGGGGTAAGATTCCCTGTGTATTTAGCTTCTGTATTTATGAATGTAGTTGGATTATGTTTAGTTGTTCTTACACTCAAAATTTATTCAGGCTGTGGAGAAAATCATCCAGGTGTCTCTAAGTGTGATGCTGTATTGGAAACAATATAATTTGAGATTTTTAAAAAGGAATTCTGTAGAGACAAGGCAAAGTGCTGTAAATACAAGAAATGCAGACATAAAGGTGTGTTAGGTGTGTTTTTGTTATTAAAAAGATTCTATCACTTTGGTGCAAACTCTAGCTACAGAACATTTTGTTCAGAACCCTTGAAAAAGAAAAGCAGCATTGCTGTGCAAACACTCCTTCTGCCAGGCAGAGCAGCTCAATCTCAAAGTTTACAGTGCATCTGCTATTACAGATTTTTCTTTTTAATGTGCATTGTATGCATGACAAGCCAGGTGTAGTTTTGAGTCCAGTGCTGCCAATGTTTCCTGCCTCTTCTCTTTGTGGTTCTAGACTTTAAAGACACGGAGTGGCAGATTCATGGGACTGTTTGACTTCAACTTGCATGTGTATCTGAGCAATACCTTCTGTGCTGTTCTAATTTTCCTTATATAATGCCTTTAAAAGGAGGGACAAAATCCAAAAAAATGCAAACAAAACATCAGTGGAGGTTTATAAACCACAGAGCTTGTGGATGAGGGTTGAACTTTCTTTTATTAGACTGATAGGGAAATGGAAGGCTTGTAAAGCTTTAAACATCAAAGATATCTTGATAAATTCATAGAATCACAGAATGGCTCATATTGGAAAGGACCACAGTGTGTAAAATGGTCCAGCCTCCCTGTTCAAGCAGTGTTATCCCAGAGCACATGCCAAAGGATTCCGTCCAGACAGTTCTTGGATATCTTCAGTGCAGGATATTCCACAGCCTCTCTGGGCAGCCTGTTCCAGTGCTCAGTCAGCTGCACAGTAGAGAAGTTCTTCCTCACATTTGTGTGGAACTTCCTGTGCATCAGTTTCTGACATTGCTGAGGTCTCCTCTTGGTCATCTCTGCTTGAGGCTGAACAGGCCCCTCTCCCTCAGCCTTTCCTGGTTTGAGAGGTGCTCCAGTCCCTTCATCATCTGTCACCCTCCACTGGACCTACTCCAGGAGCTCCATGTCTATCCTGAGCTGAGGAGCCTAGAACTGGACACAGCACTCCAGATGTGCCTCACTAGGGCTGAGCAGAAGGACAGGATCACTCCCCTTGACCTGCTTTCCATGCTCGTCCTAATGCAGCCCAGGATCCACTTGACCCTCTTGGTTCCCATGGCACCCTATGGCTCATGGACAGCTTGGTGTCTGCCACGACTCCCAGGTTCTTCTCGACAGAACTGCTCTCCAGCAGATAAGGCCCCAGCCTGTGCTGGTGCATGGGGTTGTTCTTCCCCAGGTGCCAGACCCTGGAATTGCCTTGTTGAATTTCAGACAGTTCTTTTGTAGGCTTTCTGCAGCTTTGGTGTTTTGAATCTAGACCAAATGAAAATGTTCTTTGTGCAGTGCCTAAGGTAGTAGGCTAGCAATTGGTTAGAAATGAAAAGGCAACCCCCAAAATATATATTCAGGATATATTTAACCCTTGGGGGATGGTGCCCTAGTTCTTTGTGAGGGACTGATGGTTGGAGTTATGACTTAATCAAGTATAATTTAAATTTTCATCACGGGCCACAGTCAGCCTTGCAAAAGAAGCAGTAACAGTTGGAAAACCTTGCATCCTACCTGGCTGCCTGAGTTCCTGTCTTCTTTACGTCTTTTATTAATGCTGAGAGGTGTGAGGAAGGCCCCCTTCCCCAAATATTGGCACTCTCAAAAGTGAAAATAAGCTCATGTAGCACCAAATAATCCTCTTGGATGTGAATTGGCCCCCACCCCTGTCAGTACCATTCACTGAAGAAGGCTGGCAGAGGAAAACCTGTGTTTGCATTTTCATGGCGGAGCTTAAGGCTGATTCCACAGAAACCTTTCCTCCATCAGTGTCCTGAGCAGAGATAGTAGGTGGGACTGGTGCAGCACAGGTTGTCTCAGGACAACAGGCTTGGCCACAGGAGCTGGGTCTGCTGGCACAGTAGTGGCAGATACCTGGGCACAGTACAGGCTAGAAGTGCCGAAGCCAGACTTGCTAGGACGTGTCTGTCAGCGTACTAAGCTGTGAAAACTGCCACTGAATGCTTATTAAATAACAGCTTCTGTCACCTATGAGTACATTCTATTCTCTCCACTTTCCAGCTGTCATATTTTTGCAGCTGGCTAGAATCAAAAGTCGTTGTAGCTGGGACTTGCATGAATCTCCTTTGAGAGCATAATTTGTAAATTAAATTAGTTTGGTATTGTGTGGATCGATTGTGATTCAATAAATGCTAAGAACCCAGGCCTTGGCACTGGAAAAACACTCAAAGAAAAGTGCAATTGTGGGCATATAAGTTGTGTCCACAAGATGTTTGCATAAGGCTCAGCCTGTGTTGATGTACATTACAGCTTAGCACCCTGTAGTTTTGATTCTCCAGACTGTTGTTACCAGGAAGAAGGAAGCACAGACTTGCTTGGAGGAGACAACCTTTCCCAGACAGCTTTGTACTTTCTTGCAAAGATGTGCGAACCAGTGATTGTTAGCCTAAAAGAACTGACTAGCAGAGATATGGCATCCAGAGAGCTTGAATAGAAACAGGCCTTTGACCAGACAGTCAAACTCCGTCAGTAAATCAAGTGCTTAGGAATGCTACTTCTTGCCCTGGAAATGCTGTAGAGATGCTCCATCCCCTTCTCTCTTTGCGGTATGCAATTATTGCACAAGCTGTAATTTCAAAGCTAGAGATTACTACCCTCAGAGCGTGTCTTTTTTGGGTAGTTATACAAAACTGTTGCTTCTGAACTGCTGGTTAAATAATTGAGCTTATGAACAAAATACAGATGAGTAGGGTTTTTGACTGAAAGAAAAAATTTTGTGTAAATGTTTCGAAATGCAGTTCACTTTCAATGTGAAAAGATGGTTTCTATGAGGTGTGCACTTAAAGCTTGGAGGCTTGAATTTCTGTGCTGTCTGGATAAAAGTATCACCATTCTTCTTATGTCAGAGGGAGTGTGATACTCTCTGGCCAGCAGAGTAGCTCCACTGTGGGAGTATTTTCTTCCATTGACACATCTTCACTTCTACTTTAAAATATAGAAACTGCTGATTGCTGAAATTTAAAATTACATTAATTTGTTTTGATACCTGACCTGATGAAAACTGCTGCTGTTGCAGCTGACAGCCCAGATCAGTTTATACCTCTATCCTGGATGGTGTGGGATGAAATAACTGGTAATTGCTCACAGGATTACAGCAGTCAAAAGAAGGATTTAAGGCAAACCAGTTGCTGTTGATGCTTTACTTCATAACTTCCTACTGCTGTGGAAGGCCAGACTGCTGAGGTGTTCTCCCACTGCTTCCTCCTTGCAAATGTAAGGCAAACTTTTGGCATTGGGATGGGGGCAGATGGATGCAAGTACAAGATGTTGGATGCCATTGATGTCGACTGGTTCTTGACCTCATCCACAGGATGGAGTGCCTCCAATGCTTCTGCTAACTCTGAATGCCTCCCCTGTCACTCATTTATTCTGTACTTTTTTTTTTCCTTCTTAATTGCATGTCCTAATTTTTCCCATTCATGTTTTCTACATTCCATTTCAGAATTCTGTTTCTTTAGCAAGGAATATATTCCCAGGGCACAAAATGAGATTTTGTAGAGATTTTCCTGTCCCTCTTTGGCCTGATGATGATTACCTAATCACCCTCTATCCTGCAGCAGGGACTCATTCCCTTGAGAGAAATTTTGTTATGACTTGGAGGGGGACTGGATAAGGGAGATAAGGGCTCACAGGAGGGAATTCCTCATATTCCTAGGAAAAATATTGCTCAGAGCAAGGGGATAAAGATGTGTGTAGTGAAATGTCTATCTGCTGTGCTTCTGGGGAAGCCTACACCTGAGAGGGGCGGTATACAAATAGTTGAGATTTAAATACAATGACATTTAAATGATATTAGTGAGAACTCTTGGAAACATTGTAACAATGTAATAACAATGGACATTAGGAATTCAGAAATAAACTCACTTCAGTATTTAAGATAGCTAACCACTCAAACTGATTCAGAGTTGTTTTCTAGTGCCTTTTTTCAGTTTCTGCTAAATAGATTTGGGTTCTTTAGTTTGTTGCCTGTTTTATCAGAAAGAGGAAGGTAGTTTTGCAAGAACACAGTTTGTATTGCCTTTAAGTTTTGTCCTTCCTTTTCTTAGCCTGAAGATTTGTGTCTTACTGCTGAAATAATTCTGCCAGGAGTTTTTGCTCTCAGTTATTATTCAAGAGAAATCCTGTTCAGAAACTGTTATTACCTGTGGCACAATCAGGGTTTAGGATTCATAAAGCAAATGAAGGGATAGGAATAAAGAGAATAAGAACTAGGTACCAAAAATCACAAGCTAAAAAAACTTTAAAAACTAGTGAGTATATAGTATGTTTGTCAGAGAGCTTCAAGTGACATATGATAAGAGCTTTGGACTCTGTAAAGCAGGTGGTATATGTAGCTGTAGGGATAGCTTATCTCTGTTTTGAATTGCATTAGTCTGCATTGCAAGTCTGTAACCATCATTTTCCTTCCTGTTTTTCCATATTGTGCCAGCCCTTGCCATACTTGCAGTATGGCCTGGGTTTACTGTGCCCAGCACTGGGTTTCTGTCATCAGAAAAGCAGGGCTGTATATAGGCAACTTTTGCTTTATGGGTGCAGTTACAGGAAATGCTTCAGTATCAGGGAACTAGCTGCTCTCTTAGGATTCCTGAATAAATACACTCAGCAGCATGTGCATGCTTTGTGTTTCCAATCCAAAAAGCGCTGTTGGCTCCTAGGGAAAATTCTGTTGCTGATCTTAGATGTGAGGTGGAGAAAGGGGTCCAGAGCTGTCTTCTGGCTTTTAGTTTCCTGTCAGATTCTTGACCTTCCTGGGCATGACTCAACTATGTATTCCAATTTCTTGCTGCCCAGTGTGTGGGGCTGTCTATTGGAGCTTGCCACAAGCTCTCTTCTGTGCTTCCAGCATCCTGGCAGAGCCAGTGGCTTCCTTCCTTCAGCCTCCTCAGACCATTCTGCTGATTCAGGAGACCACACGGGGGTTGGGTGTCATCTGCCCATGAGGCTGTTAGGATGTGACAGAGTTAAATGTCATAAAGAAGGTAGCAGTTTCATTGGCTTGATCCCTGTTCATCAATAAATGGAGTCTACAAGCAAAGTGTGGGTTTAAAAGCACACAGAAGGTACCTGTTTGGCCATCCCCCCATCCCTTTTCTTCGCATTGGGAAGAAGAGTAAAGGTTGTTGAAAGGCTTGAATAAAATGGTGTCAAAATCTGTGTCATCAGAGGGGCCTCACTGCAGTGCAACAGATCTGAATTTGCTTGGCCAGTCCTCCCATAAGGAGGAGGAAGTGCTTTGTGATATGCACCAGTAACCTCATCTGGATGTTAATCAGGACCACACACAGCTGTCTGCAATCTCTTGCTGTCTTCCTGCGTGTTGGAGAGATATTCCTAAAGCAGCCCTTCCAAAATCACTGCAGTCAAGATTATAGAGGAAATCAGTTACTTCAGTTACTTTTGCTGTTGCTGTTCTTGAGTGTCAAAGTTTCCTTCCTGTTTTGGGAGGGGAGCATTACAGGGGGTTGATTTTAAGCTCCCAGTCCTTTGTATTGATGTGCTTGTAGCAAAATCTGAATTCAGTTTAAATCATCAAAATAATCCTTTGGTCTTGCATTGCAGATTTAAGAAAAGTAAGTTGCAAAACCTCAGAGTGTATCTTGGCACTAAAATTGTGAGATTAAAAAAACACTGTTTCTATAGCCTGACTCATGGTTTTTGAATGTGTGAGGGTGGCAGCGCTGGCTGGTCAAGTAGCATTATAAGTATTTCAGGACTTTTGGGCACAGAGCTATGCCAAATGTTTTTCTCATGTTTGGGGGTTTTTTTTCCTAATTCCTGAAGCAAAATTTTGTAGATCTCTTATGATCTGGGTTGTGTGTGTAATTAAACAGACAGCATGTCAAATCTCCAAACTTCTGAGAATGGTGCATCAAATTCAAGTGTTTAAATCAATTACATAGTGACCAAAGTGTTGTTGATTGTCTACAAGCTGTTTTATTGGGACATGGTGTATGCAGTTTCATGAATATGTGATGGAGGAAAGTGAATTACAGAGCAGCTGGCATGCTAGAGATCTTCAGAACTAAACAGTACATGGCCTGTGTGGTAGAATTTTACCCTATTAGGAAAATTAATTGGGCAAATTGGCTGATTATTAATGGTGGCTCCAGCTTCTGTTGTCAGCATATGCAAAGCAAAAGCAATGGTAGTGTGTGGAATAATTGAATAAGTCTTCCTGCCTTCCAGGAAGCCCATGGTGCCCTGAAACTCATTTAGCCAAGTCCTAAATGAATTATCCTCTGACAGATTGTGCTCTGGGGGAAGTATATTTCTATTAGTTTTTACGAGACATTGCAAGTTGCAGCAGGCCTGGAATGTTAAAAGATGGAGAAGGCTTTCACTGGACGTGTGTGGGAATTTCTTGCTCAGGACTTCATTAAACCCTGGGATGTGAGTTGCTGCAGGCCGAGAGGCAGCATGTCCTCCACCATGCCATGGGAACCACTTCTGGCAGAGTGGGGAGGTGTGGGCACTGCAAGCATTGGCCTCGTGAATTTCTTGGGTGTGACTTGACAGAAACACTGAACAAGGTCTCCCCGGGCTTTGAAATGAGAACTGAGCTGGTAATTGCTTTTGTCCAAGTACGGAATGTGCAAATGTGAACAAGCTGTTCGGTGCAGTACTGAAATAATGAGGTTGAGAGCTGTGTACGGAGAGCAGTGTGTGGAGGGTCTCTTCTGCTTGCAATATTCCAGGTGGAAAAGGTGGATGAATACATACACTTATTTCTGTAATTTGTCTGTCAGAAGTGTGGTGAGTCCAAACTTCCATGCTATGTGTATAGGTCCTTTAATGAAGAAAGTCTTGGGCTTCCTTTGTTTTTCAAGGATTCAGAGTCACAGAATGGGTCAGGCTGGAAGGGATCACAATCTCCTGCTCAAGCAGTTCTAGAGCACATGGCACAGGATTGCATCCTGGTCTTGAATATCTGCTGTGAGAGGGACTCCACACCCTCTCTAGGCAATCTCCAGTGCTCAGTCACCTCACAGGAAAAAAGTTCTTACTCATTTAGGAGTTGGAACCTCCTGTGCATCTGCCTGTTGCTTCTTGTCCTGTAGATTGGCACCACTGGGAAGAGCCTGGCTCCATCCTGCTAGCACTCCCCTTTTAGATACTTATATACATTGATGAGGTCCCCTCTCCTGGGACAACTTCACTGGTTTCTTCTGATCTGGAGGGACAAGACTTTAGCTGGTGAAAATTCTGCATTACTCCACAAAGCTTCTTTGCTTGTTGTGTTTGCTGCTCTTCTGACGAAAATGTGTCATGTGGGGGAAGTCCTTGTAAATAGGGGATGGAGCATAGCAGGTAAGAGCGTGAGGAAGTGTTGGAATAAGTAGATAGTGGATAATAGTAACCTGAATCTTTCTTGAAGATGTATAGGAAATATACTGCTTGATTTATAAATTTGTGACACTTTTCAAAAGCACTACAGCATAAAGGTGCTGGAAAGTAGGTATGGAAAAGTTCTAGATGATGTTGCATTTGTACATATCTGGGCTGGGCGCAGTCATTGTAAACTGTGGGGATTGTAATGTATGTAAACTCCCATTACTTCTCCTTTTGCAAAGAAAGAATGTCTCCACATGCTATTGTTTAAAATAAGTAACTGAGAGCAGAATGTAGCAAATGTGTAAGCAAAGTACTCTACACAGTTATTACAGGACATAATTTCAATGCATTTACTTTGAAGCTGGATTTCAGGGCAAGACAGGGCTATGTATTGTAAGTTAGACTATCTCTTGGATTTTTAAGTAACACATTGTGGGAAAAAATTGAATTAATACAATCCCCTTAAGAGAAACTTAAGCCTTAATATCTTTTCCTTCCTTTATTTTGTTCACTCTTGATACAGCGAATATGACAACTGGCATGATGCCTCCTTTTTGAATTGTGCCATTTAGCATTTCTGGCAGCTGGATATGTGTGGAAAGCTGTCTAGTGACAAATCTGTTTCTCATACCTTTTGTAGTCTGTTTTTCATCAGATAGAAAAATGTTAATACCCCCTGAACTTTCCTCCTTTGGCTCACCCATACAGTAATTTACTTGAGCATTTCCTGTATGTTGTCTCTGGGTATGGAGCTCATGCTTTCCATCTCTGGTGCATTAAGGATCTCCACCAGTGTGGTGCCTCATTCCCAGGCAGTCCAGACTTGCATACTGCAGCAGATTTGCAGCGTGCAAACTTGTGGAAGGGAATTTATCCTAGTCTGAAATGAAACTTAAAAAAAACCGTCAGACCCATAGAATGGGTTGGGTTGGAAGGGATCTTAAAGGTTATTTAGTTCCAATGCCCCTGCCATGGGCAGTGATACTTTTTGCTGGACCAGGCTGCTCAGAACTCCATCCAACCTGGCCTTGAACATTTCCAAGAATGGGGCACCCCTAACTTCTCTGGGCAACCTGTTCCAATGTCTTGCTGTTGTCATAGTGAAGAATTTCTTCCTGGTATCCAATATAAATATACCCTCTTCAATTTTAAATGCTTCAGTTCCTGTATTTGTTGGAATACTGTTGATAGTTCCTATATCTGTTAGCAGAGTTTCATAAATTATCTGGTCAAACAGAAATCTGCCTACAAAGAGTTACTGCTTAGAAAAGAAAAGTTAGACAATCCTGTTTCTTCCACGTGTTAAAATGTATTTTGGTACTAGTAAATGAATATTTTCATAAGTGATGAATGAAACCTTGGTTTTCAAGAGAATTTTCCTTGCTTTTATTAATGCGCTTTGGAAACTTACACGCAAATGACGAATACAGCATAGAGCTGATTTGGCTGTTGAGTGAATATTTTACGTTTCTTCAGGGTTCATGAGAAATTTTGTGTTGTTTGTGGGCGAATTCTATTCAACTCTGCCCACTCTGCTTTAGTATATAAGCAGATGATAAATTTTGGACACTCAAACATGCAGGTATTGGGATTCAGATAATTTGTCTGGAGTTGTCCCCTTCTGCCAGCACTCTCCATAATGATCTTACCTTCTATGACTTTTCCTCTCCACTGTTTTTTTTTTTCTTTTTTTTCCTTTATAGCAAAGCTGAAATAAGAAGGTGGTATTTTCTTTGCAAATATGCCTTGCTCTTCCATTTCACTGCTGGTCTTCAGTGCTCGGAAACTGTAATTTGTTGCTCTTTTCCAGTTCTTCTAAGACTTGCAGCTCTCCTGAGAACTCAAAATATTTTTGCATTGGGAGAAAAAAAAAAGAAAATCTTAGATTATTTGAGCCAGGCTACAAAAAAAAAAAAAGGCAGGAATCAAAACACAAATAGTCACGCCCTTCAGGGGAGGATGAGATGATATCTCTTAACAAGCTCTTCCTCATCAGCAGTTACTGAAAAATTTACTTTGATGCTCCTCTAGAAAATATTTTGCATTATTAATGAGCCTTGAAACTTGATTTAATGTATTATTTTCTTTAGTCAGGAGTGTCTCAAAGTTCTTGAAAAGCCAACTTGTAAATTATTGCAAGGATTAAACAGACTCATGTTGACCTAAGTAGGTTTTCATGTTTATCAGTTTTTAGCGTAGACAAAGAATGTTCACGTATGTCTCTCTGCCTTCTTTATTTTAGTGCTGCAGAACGGTGAGGAAGGGGGTGTTGCAACACTAAGTTTTTTGTTCAAAGTACAATCTGATCTGCTGCCAGCAGGCACTGGAAAGCTGTCATGCCAGGCACAGTTTTTTATTGAGGCATACCAGCCCTGACACGGAGGTGGTAACAAATACCTGCAGGGGTCATGCCTTTAAACGTTTTTCAGTGCAGCTCTATTACCAGAGTCTTCGGGATCCGTATGAGTTTATATATTGTAGCTGAGTATTACAGTTCAGCATGGGGTAGATTGTGTCTGCAAGCACCGACCAAAACTCTCGATCTGGGATTAGAAACTGGCTCCCATGAAAAGCAGGATCTGCGCTGGCACCTTCTGGGGAGGGTGTGGCTCGGGCTGTGTCTGTAGGGCAGCTTCATACATGCTGCAGTTTGCTATGGCCTGACCATTCTCCTACTTGGCAGCAGTGAAAAGAGGGGGAAAAAAAAAAAAAAAAAAGGTGGTTGCTAAATTGTGCTTGAATTTGCAGTGAAAACCTACCTGTTTTTTGTCTTTTCAAGCCCTTCCCTTGCTGGGCTCTCAAACAAGAAGGAATGACTTTCACTGTCAAGACAGACAAGTGGCAAAGGCCTCACATTTTTTCCTTTTGTTCGTTGCATTTCACATACCTGCTGGAAGCGCAGTGTTACCCGCTCTGTGAAGGGGCGGAGGTCTGAGATGTTTCAGGGCTTTGTTCTGGTTTTGCCTTGCCCTTTAGCGGGAAGTGTGTGTGCAGGTAGTGGCCCAGCTGCGGCACAGGCTGTCCTTGTCCTCCTGGCCTGTGTCCCAGTGCGTCACACCGCGGGTGTGTGTGCCGCTGGGTCACCTCCCAGCCTCTGGGCGCAGCACGGCCGCTCGCCCTGCCCTGCCTCTGCTGGCCTCTTGCACTTGCTGGGAAACCACCCAGACCCTTCATTTTTTCCTAAGTATACTTCAGGTGGATACTTGTGAACGCTTTTCTTATTTCTGCATTAAAACGAGGCCTTTGTTCGTACTTAAACAGTGAAGATTTGAGCTGTAAATGAGGTCAGGAGACCACAGATCGTAGTTAAACTCAGTTGCAAACTTAGCTTATCTCTGTTCAATGCGAGACTCTTTTCCAAAAACCTATGGCGTTTTTTCACTGCCTTTGGGATACTGCTGCATGTCTGGATTTGGCACATCTGGATTTAACTGGCTCCTGTAATTCTTAAAACCCTAAAGCTGTGGCACTGCTGTACTTCACCAGAGAACCGGAGATGAAGCCCAAGATTCATTATAAAGCATAGCTGTAACACAATCTATAGCAGAATATTGAAGTGACGTGCCGGGTGGATGTGCAGTGGTTTTAAATAACTTGCATTCGTGTCCCCTGAGTACCAGATGAAAGTTTAGACCCTTGCTGGGCAGCCCACACCACACTTGGAGTACACTGTTCAACACGTAGGCTCTGGGGCACCAGTTTCTCTTCTGGAGACTTTTCTCTGTCATTTGCTCTTCTGTTTCTTTTTTAATCGGACTTGGAGAGTGTTTTTTCCTTTGAGTTTATGTTTTGGTTGTTAATTTTTGGGATTTTTTTTTGTTTATTTTTAAACCCAATTAAACTCGCATCTCGGAATACAAAACTCTGGCTTTTTAAACCATGTCTGTCTGGAGATAAATGGCTGTGAGCCATTTAACTCCTGTTCCTTACCACCCTCCTGCCTTCAGTAGCGCTAGCTTAGGACAAAGTGATTTTATTTTTACTTCCAGATGGTATATACGGGGGAAACAGCATTTGACCAAGATTAGATTTTTGGTCAACTGTGCTAAAATGTGTTAATTGGACCCTGTTTAAAATTTGAAAATACTACTTAGAAGTATTTAATTATGAAGAACTAAACCATCTGTTGTTCCATAAATGGATCCAAAAGATCATATTTGTTGGAAAAAGAAATAGAAATGGTTTTCATTGAGGGTCAGGGTTGGTGAGCTCTGTGTCTAGTACAAATTTCTTTATGCGGTGTATCCCAGAAACTTAGAGGAGCTTGCCTGGAATTGCCTTTTCAGTGATGTGTATTTATGTGGTTTACATTGTCACTAAAAATTTTTTTCCAGTCTTGGAGTGTTTCCTCTGGCATTGCAAGTTTGGGCTTTATGGTTTGAGAGCTCTTCAGCTCCATCTCCAATAACCTTGGGTAGGAAGGCACAGCCTGAAGCGCTGACATAAGTCTGTATTCCTTCAATCCTGCTATTCCCCTGACCCTATGTACCACCCCAGACCCTGCCTGTGTTACCGCCGTTGCTCCTCCACGCACACGGAATGCTAAAAGAGCACAGAAATAGACTTGGTTTTCATTTTTGGTGGGTAATACCAGCAGCTTTTCCGTTAGCTATACCTGCTCCTTAAAATTAATTTTTCATGTGAGCTACTTGTAACTGCAGGGAGTTACGTTATTGAAGTGTCATGGTTAATGATATAAATTGGAAGTTAGAGCACATTCTTTTCTTTTGGGGAGATTTGTGTAATCTCCCCCAGGGACATGAGTTTCCCACCTGTGCTGAGAAATTAGCCATCACTTGTTGCTGACCTGGGTTAGATTCAGTGATAGAAAGGGAGCTGCTACACAGCATATTTTAGTAGCAGCGCTTCACTTTACAAATTATTTACTTCTGATACCTTCATTTTCTGTGTCTTTTGTGCACTGTTTTGTATGCAGGGCTCTGTGTTGCTGTCTCCTCTCTGGGCTGTAATGAGCACACTTTGATGTGTTTGAACGTGACAGATGATTTTGTTCTTCATTGGATTTGCTTGATCCCTGTTGTTCCAGCCTGCCTCTTCTGCTCCTAAGTTGCTACATCAGTCTTGTACTCCTTAGGATGATGAAAACCAGCCTGCTTGTGTCTTCTCTGCAAAAGAGGGAGGAATGACAGCTATTTTATGTTCAGTGAATGCTGTGGTTAGTGTTTAGGAAGTGCATGTGGTGGTAACAACCAAGCAGGGAGGTCTGATGTAACCTCAGGCAGGTTAATCACTCTACACGTTGACATTTGAATGCAAACTTTAAGCTGCAGCAGGATTTTTATATGTCTGGTTGGTATTTCTTTTATTTTTTGTTTGTATTAGTAGCTTGCACTAGCCTGGAAGAAGAAAGAAAGATAATGTTCTGCTTTAAGAAGAAAGAAAGAGAATGTTATGTTGTTTATGCAGAAAAGCTGTACTGTTTTTTTTCTCACTCCTCAATTTAATAGGAATGTGGAAGAAACTGTGCCTCTGGCCTGCTACACGTCTTGTGCTGCTATAATTTTTATTTGAGTTTTATATGCTTTCAGTTCTCAAAGGCTTGAGTTTCCTCCTTCCAGTTAAGTGCAGTGGGTTGAAGGAATGAATTGGTTTGCTTGAACATTTGAAGGGCTTGGAATTTAATTTCTTCAGCAGTTGATTTAGTCTTATCATGCTCTTCAATATGAGTCTTGGGTACAGAAATATAGTGCTGCCAGTGCTGGTCCTTCCCTTGGCACATTTGGTTTGTTTAGTTGATGGGACAAGCACTTCAGAAGCAACGAAACACTTGGTGAAATTCATGTTAGTAAGAAGCTCCCGTAAATAGGAGACAGATCCTCTGGGGTAGCAAAATATGTGGAGACATTGAGACTGGCTGGGCTCTTGGCTTCTGGGGCTGAAGGAGGGCCTGTCCTCTTGGGATGGATGCTCTCCTGGGGGTGCCAATCACAAATGGGAGCTAGCAGGATGATCACCTGGGACAGAGACCTTGAAGTCGCCAGGTGACTGGTCCTAGTGTGAGGCAGGAATTGTTTCTGTGACTCCGACTCAAGGCTGGTAACTCTCAGTCAGGCTAACAGTTATCCTTTCATTGCTGCGTAAGTGACTCCTTGTGTTAGCAGTGATAGTGGAACACACAGACGAGAGAGAGTGGCACTGACACTGTTACTGCTGCTGCACTCAGCATCCCAGTAGGAGTGCCCAAGTGCCCACGTCCATATCCATCAGCCCGTGTTCATGCATTCATTTGGAAACACTTGCAAGACACTGAATTTTTTCCTCCTTCCCCTATCCACAAGTCCTGGTTTGGATGCTACTGTTTCCCAGGCTTTGGGAACATGTGTGACAACATGCTGAACTCAGTGCGTGGCCCTGGAGGAGAGCATGTTTACTTCTCCTGTATTGGTGGGAACACCGACCTTTTTGGATTTGACTCCTTAGGAGTGCGGTCATCAAAGAAGTCCCTGTGCCATGGTGATGGTATGAGGTAAAAGGGTTTTGAGGAGGTCTTGCATTGGAAGGAGAGTTAAGTATCAGATGAATTGGTCAGTATCTGATTTGTAAGGGGATGTTGTTACCATTGCTAGTATCTGGCCCAAATTCTGCATCAGCTAGAGTTCTCTGCAAAAATCTGCAGTTTGGTGCCACAGTCTCATCAAGGGTGTCCAGGCTTACACTCTCTGTATTTCTGTAATGAGCTCCTCCCTCAGATCATTCCTTTGGAACAGACAGAGAGTTGCATGAATTTTTCCTGTGGTAAGGGAAGGAATACTGTGTTTCAGCCATGAATGTTCTGTCAGTTCATGCTCTGAATAATACACATATTGTAAGAATGAACTTCAGTGTCTCCATTTGACCTAATCTCCCTGTCAGGTCACAGATGTCCATATGTGGATGAGGAAAACCTACAAAGCCACACTAACTTGCTATTTCCCTAACCTCATTTATAAGTGGACATATTTCTGAAAAGATGTTTTACTTCCAAGGTCTCCAACTTTATTCATGTTTCTGCTTTTGTCATGCTTATTGTTCCCTCTTGTTAGCGTGCTTTGGCTTTTGTTTTTCATCTCTGTACTCAAAAAGCACTGAAAAACATCATCTGAGACAGGTTGTGTTGTATCGAAGGTGAGGTATTGGCCCTGTTGAACATATAAATAGTAACTTTGTTAGTGTATTATTTTGGGTCAAGAAAAGGTTGTGCAAGACGCTCACCTCCTCCTTCAGTTCTCATGGTTGAGTGGCTGTTGGTGACTTGTAGCAGAGATCAAAATACCACGGTGTGAAAAAAGTTGTTATAACCTTCTCCAGTTAGTGCTCAAGACAGGACAATCTTATTAGAAAGCTGGAGGGGAAAGAAAAAAAGGCATCTCCAACTATGCTGCAAGCCTTTCTTGTACAGGACTTGTTTCTCACTCTAACCAACTGCAAGACTCCCACTGAAAGTAATACAAGTTTAGCTTTCATGTGATTTGTTCTAGATTAGCTTGAATTGCTCTATGTGAGTGAAACAAAACATTCTAGTGAGAATTTAAGTATATTAAAATAATTTCAGTATCAAATTCAAGTAGGGATAGGTCTTACATTTTTTGTAGCCATGTTGGTGCTAATTATTCAAAATTCTGATCGCAGTGTGCTCTAGTTTTCATTTGTGGAATGAAGATTCTTAATTCTCAGCATGCCTAAACATATTTTCATTGCTATAATTGTGCTAAGTTGCCGCTTAAATCTAATGGCTTAGAAGACAGGGAAGACACCCCTTTGCTCCCTGAAAATCCAACCTTTTTGTGGATTAGTGGTGCAGGCTGTAACCAAACATCAGTGAGAAGCATGAAATGCTTCCAGATCATTCAGTGTCTGGAATAGCCACTCAGGGCCGTGTGCTGTAAATCTATGACCTCTCTCTCTTAAGTTGCATGATTTTAGGATATCTCATGCCTTCTACCAAATGGCCGGAGAGGAATGTCTGAGGCTGTTAATTATAAGAAAGATGTGATGGATGGCTGTGTGAAGAGCTCAGATCCTTCAGTGGCATTTTCATTGTTCCATTGATCATTTCCTTTTTGAAGAGGGTTTGAATGAAAAATTATGTGTTGAGGAGAAAGCTTTCCCCTAGAATTGGTTTGTTAAATAGGCAGAAAATATGCAAACAGTACGTTTTTGGATCAGGCTGGTATGAATCCTTGATGTCACTAGCTCATATGATGGTGAGAACATTGCTCACCAAAGGCCACTGGCTGCTTGTTAAGTCTCACCTTCTGCTTCCTTGTGTTGTAATTCCTGCCTTCCAGCTGCAGAAGCAGGACTAGAGATGCTGTTGCTGTTTGGTGATTTGATAAAGCGTGCCTTTAATCATGGTCTTGGGTAGGAAGCCATTGCACCCTTCTGATGGCCAGCCTGAGTCTCTGATGGCCTCAGCATAGCCCATCTTATCCTGCCTGATGACGTTTGGGGAGAGAGGGAACAGGCAGGACTGTGCAATTTCTGCCTTTTTTTAAATATTCCCATAAACTAAAGGTGGATCCATGGTGATTTGGTAAACTATCTGCATTCCCTGTCTCACCTCAATATATGGGGCTGGTTTTGCTTGGCTGGATTCTTTTCCCCCCAGCACAAGTTTTGCAGCTGAAAGTTGATTTCTTTGGTCTTGAGGAGCTGTTTTGCAAACATTAGTGGACCGCTGCTCAAGGTTTATGTCTCACTAAAGTGAGTTATGTGCTGGTGTGTGTTAAATTGTGTGTTTGAATGTTTGTCACAGTTGATGGATGCATCCTGCTGTGGGGAAGGAGCAGGTTCTCGCTTTGCCAGCACTCCAGCTGGCTGAACCTCCAAGCAGGAAGCTCCATGAAGGCAGGGTAGCCCTGCCAGGACAGTTCTCCTGCCCTGCTTTTCAACTTTCTTAGATATTCCCGCTTGCTGTTTTTAGTCAGTAGGTGAAGAGATTTCACTGCTTTAGAGAGGCATAATTTTTCTTGGATTTGGGATGATATCGAGAATATCTTTTGAGGATAAGCTTTCAGCAGTGAACATCCAATATGTTTTTTTCAGAATATCTTTTCATTTTGAAATTGCCTTTCCTCTTTCCAAAGGATAAGTTTTCACTCACACTACCAGCTTTCACCAGAGCCTTACTCATGAGTGGACTGCATAAACTTGAGGTATACAAAACTGAGTAACAATCAGGGTAGTAGGGCAAGACCAAGACCAAAAAAAAAATAAAAATCATTGTGACTGTAACCAAAATGTTGGTCAAAAAAGAACATTATTTATAAGGACCAGAAACTTTGCTCTTCATTTGGTATAATTGATGCTGAATTCAAGAAAAGCAAGATGAAAAAAAAAAAGACAAGTATCCATTGTTATTTTTTAATAAAGCTATTCCATAGTCATATTTCCAGCAATTCTTCAAGTAATGTTTACTTTTAGAACTACTTGAAATCTAGCACGAGCCTTCCTTCTGTAAAAGTTGTTGTTGCTGTTGCATAGTTAGTGAAATAAACTGAAATTACGTGCCTGAAAAGTTTCATGGACTGAACATGTCCGCTGTATGATATTTTTCAAAAGCCTTCTCGTTGTGTGTTGGTCAGGCTTTTACTCTTTCATTTTGAAGGCATTCAGGAGGCTGTATCTACATCTCAGAGGCTGAAAAGAGTTTAAATCACATGTTTAAATCTGTGAATCCTGTGTGAAGGATCAATATTTTGTACCACTGTCAGCAATAGCAGTAACATTAAACATTCCCCCAAACAAAAAAACCCACGCCAAAAAAAAAATTCCACGAAAGAACTAACAATTCAAGGAGATAAATTCAAACCCACCAAACAAAAATAGCAGGAAAAAACCTGAACTTGCAGGCTTTCCATACCATCTGTCTTGGATCAGGTTGGACAAATGAATGCATATTGTGGTTTTGTGTTTTGTTGTGTTAGTTGGAATTGTTTCCTAGCTTTGCCTGTAACCACCAGTGTATATAGGATTTTTTTTTTAGAATGCTAGAGCAATCTTGCTTTTAGTCCCAAAATTTAAGACTCTAAATGATTTAATTATTTTTTTTTTCCTCAGATGCGACAATATTCATTGTAAACTCTGCTTTGGATAGGGAGGGTTTCTTTTTCTGTGTCTTAACTTTGAAATGTCCTGAGTTCAGTTTGATAGTGTAGGGCTATGTACATAGAAATGAGGGGGAAGGAAAAAATAGAAGTAAAAAAAAGAAGAAAATACGCCAGAGAGCTGTCGTGGCTAACAGGCTTAAGCTTACAGGATTGCTCTGCAAGCACAGACTTTAAATGGCCGGACACATTCCACTGCACAGTGTCAAGCTGGGAGCAAGTGGTAGACTGTTCCAGGAAGCAGATTTGAAGGGTTGAGTTTTCTTCATTGTATTTTTCAGAGCTATTTGATAACCAGCTTTATTCATTGCTTAGCTGTGTGTATAACTTTCAGATCTCCAGATGTCCTTGGAAGAAAGAAAACATAACTTGCAGCATAACTGAGACTTTAGGTTACTATAATTAGCTACAGTGCAGCTCTCAGCAATGAAACTCAGAAGATGGCTAAAATATAGTAGCAAGAAATTTTGTCAGAGTTCTCAGCTGCAGCTAGTACACAAGCATTTTCCTCTCCGGAGCTTTAGTGTGGAGGTTTTGCGTGGGTTTATGTTTAGTCTTGCGTGTCTATAATGCATTTGGCAAGGGAATGGTAAGGAAAATTTACTTAACATGAGGGTCTTCATTCTGCAGTCAGAAAATTTGTCCTGAATAGCTCCCTGTTTCTCTGCACAACTGTTTTTTTGTTGTACACTGCCTAAAAAAAAAAAAAAAACGCTGATAGTTTTCATGTGGTCTTCTCACACAGATCTCTAGCATAGAGGAGAAATGCATTTTTATTTATACACAAATATTTTCTTAAAGGATCTATATGTATACCATTGTCTATAGTAATGTATCCATAAAAAAAAGGAATACACGAAACCCCCACACTTGGAACTGTATTAAAAAAATCACATAAGTAATGTTTGAAGTCAGGCAAAATAAAGCAGTGTGTTGTGTGTGTGTATATATATGCATATAAGTACTTTCAAAATGAAAAATTAAATTTGAAATTGTTCTATGGTCTCATGAGCTTTATTAGCTTATGATAAAGATTTGTGTGTCTTAGCTAAAACCAGCTGTATGAATTTATTAAATATACACAACTGCTTTAAAATGTGTTTCTTGTTTTCTGAGGGCTTTTTATTGGACTCTTTTTCTGCAATTTTTCATACTTGGGGTTTTAGCCCGTATGTGACGGGCTTAAAACAAATGACTGCTATAACATTCCCTTGATCTATAAAAGGCAAGATACCCACAAGGACTTAGTAACGTCTCCTGTTTTTGTTTTATTTCTTTGTGCTGGAAGTTTGCGTTTGCCCAATCCGAAGGAGTTCTCCCTCCATTGCAGGAAGGACACATATGAATAGAACTGTGCTTTCTGAAGTTTTTGGAACTGTCAGCATATTAGCCGTGATTGGTTTATTTGTTACTTTCAATGCACTTCAGAATGTGCTTATTTAGCTGAAATGAGTTGTCATCCTTCAGATGTTTACGATTGCCTTTTTCTTCCATGTTACCAAAGGGAGGTGCTGTAAGCCTTAGTGCCTTTATACTTAAAATATGATGCCCCTATTGATGTAGCATGGAGGAGTTTCTGCACTCTGATGCATTTCTTCTGCGTTTTCTCTTTGGGTGCTGAGTTGCATGCTCAACAGAGCTGGCACAAGTGCAGCTCAGTCTCCAGCCTTTTCTGCTTGTTTTGTGGGTGTGGTAGCTTTAATTGCTGGCCTTGGGTTTCCCCTCAAAATGGACTTGTACAGTTTTTGCAGAGTGGCACTTTGGGCTGGCATTCAGGTGAGTTGTCCTCTCTAGACAGCTGATTTGTGCCAATAACCAATTCTTGCAGTGTCTAGACCTGCCTTCATTTTCTCCTTACTTATGTGGAGCATCTTGACATTATGTCAGTTCTTTAAAGCAAGCAGGTTGTTTTCTGCTTGTTTATGCATGCCTGGATTCTGGATAGGGGAAAGTGAAGCAATGGCTGGTTTATCATGAGGGATTCAATTTGTAGTATTCAATTTGTCACTGGCTGTTACTTTTTGTCAGATCTGTTTTTGGTTCACACTCTCCACTTCATTCTCTGCTTTGCTTTCATGTGTAGAATTGCTTCATTAGTTGTGTTCCCTTCTCATTGCTGCCATGTACAAGGCTCTTTGTCCTGGGAGAGGTACTGAAAAGAAAAAAATAAATTTATCTTTAAATTGCACAGTATAATGTATTGTGCTATTTGTATTTCTAAATTGGATGTTCTGGCAAGCATGGGGTGATTGCATCACATTTGATGCAGAAAAGGTATATCCCATTAAGAGGAGCTAAATCACAGATCATGAAAACCTTATGAAAACAAAATGACACATATTTGGCTACTAAGATTACTAAGGAGATGGATGTTCAATTAATTGAACTAAATTTATCATCTGTTAAAGAATAAACATAACACTGGGAAAGGAGGACATACACCATTTTATGCTCTGCAGACATTGTCATATGTATGGCCTTTATGGGGATGGAAATTAATTTCTTTGCAAGTAGCTGAGTTCAGTCCCTTTTGTCACCTTACACCTAAGCTCTATTAGAGAAAACTAACTCTGCTTTGCTTTATGTTCACTGGGAAGGCTCCAGCAATAAAATTTAGTCAGTTTCCAAACTGTTTACTCCAAATGAGATGGGCTTGAAGCTTCTGTTCTGATACAAATCAAGTGGCTCCTAAGGTGTTGCCTGTTCGGCAGTCCCAAGAAATCATGTGCTTTAGTTGTGGAGTTAAATTTATGTTGGCTGTCCAAAAAAAACCCAACCCCCCAAAAATGAACCACTACTGGACGAGAGATGTGCAGCTCCCAAAAGCTGAAGCAGCCATACAAATTTTGTGTTGTGTTTCTAGCTCCATTTTCGTTCCGTTCTTTCTGTCTCTCTGAGAAATTAAGTGGGCAGTATTTTTTACCCACTGGCATATAGTTTCCCAGGAAGGAATCTGGATCAGTTCTGTAAACTCTCTGAACAGAAGAATAATCATCAGGGAGAAGAGAGCCAGTTAAAATAAATAGGGCTCTTAAGGCATGCTGGCAGCATGAGAACACAACTGAGCTCTTTGAGAGATTGCCTAGTGAAAGCTAAGTATTCCATCAAGGATGAGAAAAAAAATAAATATCTTCAGACATTCTGGCACATGACTGTAAGTTGTTTCCCATCACTCAGGTATTTAAAAAGTATTTTTTGAAAGCTTTTTTAGAGTTACTGGTGTGCTTCCTGCAAGTATGATTCTAGTCACAAAGTCTGAATTATTTTGCCTTAGTACTTTTGACAACCTGCATTTTGGCATTGTGATGTTATTTCTTCTCCAAATCAGAACATTAGTTGTATCTTGTTATTCAAGAAGTTATTGCCCATCTATCTTAGTGGCAATCTTTTCATGTCTTTGTTCTTCTGAATGCTTCTAGAGGCTCGGAAAAGCAAGCTCAGATGCTTAGTCTTGTTACATACCAATAGAGCTACACTTGAACAGAACAGTTTCTTTATTCCTCTTTGATGTGAGCATGAGTTTTCATTAATTTTAATAATCCTTTGAATTCCAGTTGGTGTTTCCACATGAACTCGTGTGTTAGTACCTGGATAAAATGTTTACATACGTGCATTGTTCCAGAATTTATTGCTGTATGTGTAATTAGCTACTTCCTCTTCACACCAGCAAGATCAAAAGCAGGGATTGTACTTTCTAATAACTGCTACCAGACTTGCAGTAATCATGGGATAGTGGCATTCTGTCAAAAATTCAAGCAGAAGGCACCTTTTCTGAAATTGTCTCTGCTTCCTTACATCCTGCAGCAGTTGGATTGTTGTAAGGGAAGGTGGCACATCTTCTTGCTCTCAGAAGAGCTGACTTGCAAGGAAAGCATGATCAGTCAAGCCACAACAAGTGAAAGATGGTACCAGTCAATAATCCTTCTGGCACTGGCATGTGGAAACTGTTCCTGCTTATTAGCAACCTGTTCTGGGGCAAGAGAGGGAAGCTGGGAGCTGCTGCTGGCATTCAAGTTCATTTGTTTGGTGTTAGGTGATTGTAAAATAAAAGAGCACATGTACATGATGCTTCGTAAACCTAGTGTATATTTTTGGATCCTTTTCTACATCAAGCCAATTGTGTGTAACTTAAGCTATGTGGTGCCTCTCCTGTTTTAAGTAGTTGACATCCTCACATGCTCCTCTGTAGTTGTGTAGCTCCACATATAGTGCATGCAGGGATGGATTTGTGCATGCAACACATCATTGAAAGTTAGTTTGGTTTTATGTGGTGGTTTTTTGTTTATTTGTTTTTGTGGAAGACAGTAGATAAATATTAAAGGTTGTAACACAGTATGAGAAATTTTAAAAGAGATGGTTGAAAGCATTTGTTGTTTTCCTAGAATGTGAACCCGCAGGCATGCTCAGCCATGTTTGCTTACAGGGAAGACTCAAACTGTTACTTTTTCTTTGACATAATTTCTGAATGTGGGACTGCAGGGATGCATAGCTCAATCATGTTAAAATATATGTTGCTGTCAGGGTTACTGCTGTCAGAACTGAGAGTAAAATAGGAGAGATGGTTTTGTGGTTCTTTGCTGGCAAGATGGATGGATGCCTGTGGGCTCTCCCCATTTTCCCGTGGGCTGTAATGAGTCGAAGGGCTGGTTTGGGTCTGCTTCAACCGAGTCACTGCTGCATCATAGCAGTGGAGCTGCCTGTGGAGGGAAGGGGATTAATCAGACCTGGGGGGACAGGCCGGGAGGCAAGGCTAGCTTTTTCACCAGGACTGGGATGGGACCTGCTGTTGGGATCCACAGCCAGACCAAGAAGAACGGTTTGTACTTGGTCTTACACTTTTTTTCTTTATGCATTATCTTTAATGGTTATTTAATGGTTATGCTGTGTATGCCTTAGGTTACAGCTTTATAAATCAGTCTGAAAATACCTTCAAAGTTATAGGGAGAACAAGGAGGGAAATGAAGATGTAGCAAGTTGGGAGTACAGCTGCATGGAGCGAGGTGAGGGCAGGGTTTCCTAGTGGTGATACATAGCAAAGTACTCTGGTAATCAGACAGGTTTTCTGACCTAAGCTAACTTTGATCCTTGCTTTGTTTGGGGAAAAGCTTTAGCTTATTTAAAGGACTGCCTCATAACCCCTTTTTATAGCTGCTTGTGTCACTGCTTTCCACAGCAAACCCTGCATTAGAGTTCTTATAACTCAGCTGTATAAATTTGATCTGGACTTTAAAACTGGTATGTATGTTCTTGATTTGGAAGTGACTATCAAAGCTGTCTGGCTGTTCTGTTGGCTATGCAAATAATATTCCTGTAGTAAAGGCTTGAGGAACATGATACAGCTCTCAGTTTCGATTGAGTGCAGAGGAAGCCTATTTGCCACAAAGAGAAGGTGCTCTGATGCCTTTTTTTGTCTCTCATACAGAAGTTTTAAGCTGGACTTCAAGTGTCCCAAACATGTCAGGAGGCTGGAGTGTAGGTTTTTACTTCCTTCCCATCAGGGAAGCAGGTGAGGAAGGGCTTTGGTGAGCCATCCCATTAGGCATGTCATGCTGGAGCACAGTGTTACCTATTTGTGCTTGTGATGGTCAGTGTTGGCCTTGAGTGTTCCATGAGCAGGCTCTGTGGGTTGTGAGGTCCTGGGGAAGCAGGAGTCGGGTCAGATGTGCAATTTTTGTGATGGAGTTGGTGCCGCTACAGAGCGTTAATGCATCCCCCCCCCTTGTATTTTGGAGTGAGCTTCTGTTCCTCTCTTTCGTTAATTCACCAAAGGGGCACTTTTTAGCTTACTTTGAGCCCTACATGTGTTTGAGGTTGCTGTTAAAATACAGATTATCAGTGCAAGGTGATACTTTGGTCAGGAGAAATGAAGCTAGGAATAAACAAAGTAGTAATGGGTAATGAGTGTCAGTATTAGCATAAAGTGTATTGTAGCAAGGAGATAAAGCCCTGTGGTTTGAAAAAGCAGAACATTGTTTGATAGAAGAATTTGCCCCTTTGCTTATGTTGTGATTCTGCAAAGTTATTCTGTAATGTTTTTTCTAAATGTGTATGTTGTGTTTTGGCATTTTACTTATTTCAAGTATTTTATTATAGAGAAAAATGTAGACTGAAAGAGAAGCGGGAGCAGTAGTGACGAAAAGATCATTGTCTGGTTGCTTTGACTATTCACATCTTTAAACGGCTACGGCCAACTGTGGATCAAGTGCTTGAGAGGTAAAAATCAAGCTGGAGGGATATCAGCTAGACCAGGGAGTTTTAAATCAGGATCAGTGAGTTACATTCTCAGAGAAAGTTGCAGATGACATTGAAGGATGTTTGTGCAATGGGGGAACATTATTTACCATCAGAGTACAAAACAGTTTCTTTGGGAGAGTCATTGTGATGTACCATCATACAGCGTGGTTGCAGCTAGGATATATTCAAGGCAAACAGGATATATTCAAGGCAAACAGGATATCTTCAAGGCAAACAATTTGGAAAACATAAAAGGCAGCCTCCAACTCTAGCTAGCAGCCTCCATCTCTACTCAAATAGACCTTTGTCTTATGAGTAACTGCAATTTGAGCAATTTATTTGTTACTGCACAAAAGCAAAATAATGACAGCTCAAAGAAGAGTTGCTTGTCAAGTTTTCTTCTTAGTCATATGAGGGGGAAAAATAGGTGGTTATATGTTAAATTGAAATTATTTAGGCTGCAAATTACATTGATTCAGAGATAGATGGATGTGTGTGTGTGCACACGTGCAATTGCCTTGGAAAGACTCTTCCAAAATATCTAATAAAAGTTTAAGAGTAAATGTAAAAAAGCTGTTGGTTATTGCAAAACAAAATAGTGTGCTGGATAAAATTTAGCTCAATAAAACAGTTGTATTCCAGGTTATTTTGGACTGTTCTCATTTAAAACCTGAGCTGTAGAGCTACACTGAGATGATTTTTTATACCTTGATTTTGAAGTCTGTCCTGGATCAAGAACTGCTTTACTTTTGTTCTGTCTCCATTTGGAACATATTTTTGGACAATATTTGTGGTTTTGGAATTCTGATGTTGAAAACCTCAAGAACAACAATATTTTTAAATTTTTTCAAATTTTTTTTGCCAAACAAAGCTGAAACCTAGCATTAGATGGGTGATTTTACTTGTTTGTTTAAAAGCATCCTGAGCATCCCTGGATGGCACAGGCTGGTTTTTGGCTTTCAGCCCAGTTGCTGACTGTTGCAGAGGGGCAGAGGTTTCCTGCCGGGGGCTGCGGCAGTGAGTGGCCTCAGCAGGTGCCTGTTCATGAAATGTCTCTCCTGCTTGCCTCCCCTTCAGTCTCCAAATGAGCTTTCCAGAGTACTGAGACGTGGAATTAAGTAGGAGGAAACATTCCTGGTTTGGCAATTTTGTAGCTTTCAAGTCTGTGGTGTAACATCAAGGGAAAGAAGTCTGCTTTTTTTGTGGCTCCAATTCTTGATTGACTTAAAACCTGCCTCATACTGCATCATATAAATACAGAATTAAAACAGATCCATCAAGGATTTGAAGAATATTTGTGGTGCTTAGAGGTCTTCTCCATCTACATCCTGTTGCATTGATTGCATATGGTCACACAGGCACATTTAATAAATATGTTGTGAGGATCACCTTTTTTTCCAGATAATTCTGTACTTTATGGGTGGCTGATGCAGGATAATGTTTCTAAGGTTAAATTCTCCTGCAAGAACAAAATCACTTGTACAGGACCAAAAAAAAAAAAAAAAAGTGATACAAAAGTAGCAATGAGATAAATATGTAGGTAATAATATATAAGCTTCAAATGTTATTTATGTGTCTTCTATATCTGCTGAATTCTTTAAAGTCTAGGTAAAAAATTAAGTAGAGTTCATTTCCATTGTGATAAGAAATGTGGGTCTCCTTTCTCTTGGTTTTGTTTTTAATATTTATGCAGTTTTGGTTCAAATGTATATAAAGTTTGGCATATATAATTTTCATTATGTGTACAAATTTGTTTGTAATGGTAATGCATAGTTCAGTGTCTAAGAAGTGTCAAAACTGAAGCTCCCAGGGTCTGCAGTCTGAAAAAAAATCCTTAATTATTTCTAATGTTCTAATTCCTCCTGCTCTGTTCAACATAGATATTTGTTTTTATATAGTTGTGATAATATTGCTCTTGCACTGGTGGTAAAACTTCCCTTGTAGCTTCGGTCTCACTTCAGTGTAGGTGCTTCAGGAGCCAGGGTTGCTGACCAGTATTTTCAGGGAATACTCACGCTCTGGCTGAGATTTCCTAGAAGTATCAACCTCACCTCTCCGGCTTAGTGAGTCAGATCTCTTATTCAGAATCAGTAGGAGTTACTTAGAAGTCTTAGCCACTGCATCTAGATAAGGAGATCTGGCATCCCTCTGTGTGCAGTTCTTTACACTTCTGTCCAGGAATTTGCTTGGATATGTCTCTGACAGCCTCACCTATAAGGCATATTCAATTCTCTGACCCATGGACATAGCTAGGGATTCATCACACTTCTCAGGACCTATTTTCAGAAAATTTTGTCCTGGGGTTTTGCTGAAGTGATTTTACAGCGGGCTGCCACATGCTCTTGCAAAGAGTTTCATCCCCTGTAGGAAACAGTTTAAGAATGACCTCTTGAAAGTCTGGTGGTTGGTTGTGGGTTGTTGTGTGTTGCCCAGTAGAATTAAACAGAAATGTTTGGGGTTTTTTATTAATGAATAAATTTGTTTTCATTTACACTCCTGGGAATAGTATGGCCTCCCACCCATCCATGGAAATAGTTAGCACGAAGATGGCTTTTGAAGTCTTAGTCCTCAGCTCTATGTAGGTTGGTTTTCTCTTTTTTCATCACAAATTACAGCATGTCAGCATCATGTGCATTTGCACACGTTCTGAGAAAGCTAAATTTTATTCACTTGGGGAGTCCAATCACAAAGCACAGCGATCCATTTGACCTTTAGCTTTTAGCACCCTTACGTTCCTTTCCCTTTTCCAGACCTTGCTGGCAAATGTCAGCGTGCTATAACATATCTGTTTATGGCAGGTCCCACCCCTCACCCAAAGGTTTGAGGAGCTTTCCTATAAATAGCTATGTTGGTCATAGCTTTCTATATGCTTGTGGGCTTCCTTGATTGGTGTTTTATTGTAGTTGGGCCTCTTAGCTCACAATTTGGGTATGAACACCCAATTTTGGAGGACTTTTGGCTTTTTTGTTGAAGCCTTTTGTGAAAGGATTCACAATACAACTTGCAATTCTTATGACTTCAAGTCAAATAGTTTTTTTCTGAAATCATAGTGTCTCCTTCTTCCTTTGCCTCTTATTTTAGTTCTTTGCTCTGCTAACTTTTCCTTGTTAGCACCCTCTGGGTTCAACTCTGGCTAAAATAGCTATGTTGATTCGTAATGCTGAGGGTCTGACTGCTATTTTGACTCTGAAGATATAATCTTCCTTGATCTCAGGCATCTTCTTTCACTAGGTTAGCACCAAATGGGAGAATTTTTCTGATTTTGTTGAAAACTTTCACTGTTGTTTTTTTAGCTGCTAAAGATTGCTACTGCAATTAGCAAGTATGGAATTGATGTTGAAAAATGCCATCAGTGATGCACTGAATGTGAAATTTCTTGGATTTAGCCTATATGTTGTCAAATGGTAATATTTTTGGAGTTTTGCATTTGCATATGTCTTGCAACATTACACAATATTTTTTCTCAGTTAAAGTATTTGTCTTCAGATGCCATCCAGTACATGTCACAGCTGTCATGTGTTTCTAGTTACTTGGATTTTAGGAAAGCCTTCACCATATCAGGTAGGCTGATGGGATACCTTCTACAGGTTTACCCTACACAATTGCAGAGACTGAGCCCCTCATATTTCATGCATAATTACCTCTTTACCCACAAACAGTTTTTAAGATCTCCTATTGAAGTGAATGATGTGGAGACTGGGACTGTACTTTGTAAAGTAATAAGGAACCAAAACTTCTTCGTGCCACTGCATGAATTAAAAAAGGGCAGTTAAAAAAACAAAGGAGATGAAAACCTTCCTTTGGCCTACCCTTGAGAAGTCACAGAATCATGGCATTGTTAAGGTTGGAAAAGACCTCTAAGGGTCACTGAGTCCAACTGTCAAGGTAGCAGCACCACTATATTCACCACTAAACCATATCCTCAGGTGCCTTATCCACACATATTCTGAACACTTCTAGGGATGGTGATTCTACCATTTCCCTGGGAAAGCCTGTTCCAGTGCTTGACAATGCTTTCCATGAAGAAATTTTTCCTAGTATCCAAACTAAACTTCGTATAGTACAACTTGAGTTTGGTCTCATCCAGTCACTTGTTACTTGGGAGAAGAGACTGACCCCCATGTCACTACACCCTCTTTTCAGGCAGTTGTAGACTGGGATGAGGTCTCTCCTGAGCCTCCTTTTCTCCAGGGTGAACACCACCAGCTCTCAAGTCTAAGGCACCATTTTGGCTCAAGGTGAATTCCACTTTTGGAGATGAAGATAAAGTAACGTTTTAACAGTTTTTTTTTTAACAGGGCTTTTAACTGCTTGCAGCACTTCCCTAAAAGTAGTGGCATCTTCAAGGAGCAGACTCATGCTTGCAGGCAGAGGACAGAGTTGTGAGGTTTTGAGTGCTCAGCACCAGGAGCTGCAGCATCTCTGCTGTAAATAGGAAATACTTCTGGAAACATAACAGCGAATTTATGCCATCCTGGACTTTTTTTTCAGCCTGCTATAAAATGATTAGCAGGTTGAAGACGAGGGATATAAATCAGTGCATAGATCTTACCATGTGTTGTTTTAATTTCTGATTCTGTTCTTGGGAATAAAGGTAGTTGAAATTCAGTTGCATGAGATGAAAAGATTGATTTATTGTTCAGTTGGGGCCAATAATGTGAACTTACAGAGGTTTCTGTTGCAATATTGTTTCATTCAAGTGGACCAAAGGCAGCTGAACTGAACTTTGGCAGTGACCTTGATCAAAGAGTCAGACTTCTCAAGAGGCTTTTCTTATCCTGATCTGAATATACTGCAGGTCATTGGGGTCTGTAAACCTACTGAAGAGAAAGGCAGAACAATGTCCTGCGACCAGCCTGTCTGTGACGTTGAACTTTTGACTTTCTAGTAGTTGCAGCTGGGGAAAAGTCAGCTTTACTATTAACAGTCTTCCCTGTACGTGACCGGTCCCTGACAAATAAATGAACTTTTGAAGAGATTTTAAAGTGGAAAATCTAGAAAGGAAAAAGCTGGTTTATAGCCTTTCTCTCTCCTCTTGTGAGAAAAATTTCATGTATGAAGAGAAAGGTGGGTGGAAAAGTGCCTAGGAAACTGTGAGTGCGTGTCCCTGCTTGTGTCTCTTTGTGAATGCCCGTAACTTCTAGCCAATAAAATAGAAGTGGAGCTTGATTTTGAAAAAAAAGGCTACACTGTGCAATGCTTTCCTGTCATTGAAGTGAAATAAGCATGATTACCTATAGGTATTGCAGCAATTTTCACAGGACTCACAAAATAGAAAAGATATTTTTTTTCCTTTCCACAAAACAGCGCTATGAATAAAGCATTGTGATTTTGAGTTCAATATAAACATAAACCGTCCAAGTTTCTCATTTACCATTCTTGCAATGTTTCAGCTTAATGATGGTGGCAAGGCAGCCCAAGCACACGTGGGGATTGGTGATGTGGTTCTCACCATTGATGGTATAAGCACAGATGGGATGACTCATCTAGAAGCACAAAACAAGATCAAGGCATGTACAGGCAATTTGAACATGACTCTGCAAAGGTAAGATAGCTTTTTCTGTATTTAAAGAGAATTTATCATTATCCTAACAGTGGTTTGGGGGATAAAAATGTGTAAGTGGTTTGGCAAAGTCCATGGAGTTAAATAGCAGTGATTGAAAGATATGCTACCGCAGCCTGCAGTTTATCTTGATTTACAGCATTTTAGAAGACTTACTAGATGTTAATTATGTGGCTTGACAAAGACTTTTTCCAGCTTTATGTCACCTCTTCTATTTCCTCTTCCTTTTGAGTTTCAGTTTTGTTTAATTAATCTGTTTAAAAGCAGGTCTTATTAGTGCCTTTTTCTCCTCCTCCGGTGACTAGGAACGGGTTTTTTTTGGTCAAGTCTACAGCACCATTCTTACTGGCTAAGAGAATGATGGATTGAAATAGTTAATCCTTGAGTTAAATGAATGAAAATACTTCTGCTCAGAGTCTGGGAGATATTTCCACTGAACGATTTCCACCATGGGGATAGCACTATGTCACTAAGTAGCAGCCTTCCTTTGCTCATTGAAGTGCCTGCTATAGAGGTTACAGCTTGGCCCAGTCTCATTACTAGAACACAGAGTTTATTGAATCCCAGCATATCTCTGGTATAGCCTGGGGCTGGGTTTTGGGAGTTGTTGCCGGAAGGGAGCAGGATGCTCACATATGGGTTATTGAACCTGAAGAAGAATGAGCAGCAGCACAAGCAAATAAATTCCTTCAATTCTCAAAGTCCTCCCCGAGATAAATATTGTTTTTTGCTAGAAGATTTCTATTTTGATTCAGTGATGTGAGTGAACATGTCAGAGGAGATTGGCCTCTGAATCCATCACATAGGGAAAAACATCTCTTCTTGTTTTCAAAGAAAACAGCAGCAGTTGTACTCCATGACTGCTGTTTATGCCTGCCTTCAGCAGGGCAAAGTTCCTTGATGAGGGTTGGTGGAGATCCATAACATATCTCTTCACCAGTTCCCAACTGTTTTTTGTGGCAAATTATCCTTCCCTTAATGGAAGGACTACGTCTTTCTGAGAGTTAATCAGTATTAGAATAAAAAGCGATGACGTGGTTGCAGATCTGACAAACATCCATCTCCAGGGTGGCAGTGCTTGTTCCCAGCCCTAAGTGACATGTATCTGAATGGTTGTGTGATTGCTTTCTTCTGTAAGAGGCTGCAGTTCAGCCCTGCTTGTTGTTTCTTGTTTTTCCCGTTGTCCTGTGCTTGGGTCCTTAGCTACCCTGAGTAAGGGATTCCCTCTGCTCCATCTGAGCAAAGGAGTACTTGTGGTGTGGTTCATGCCTAGGGCATCTCCCTGAGTGAAACTTGTAAAGGTGGCATTAAAAGTTTATTGATGAAAGACCGGCATTATACCAGCTCATTAGAACTACCTGTTGTATCTAGTGTGTCATTTGCTTTTCTGACTCCCGAGGAGAGTGGCAGATCGCTGAGAAATGCACTTTCCAGGACCCACTGAGTCACTGCAGCAGGCGGGTGGGTTGGCCCACTTTCTCCTGTCACCATAACTGAATGGGCAGGGTTAATATCAGATATAGGAAAGTAATGGCAGGTGTGTCCCAGTCAGGTAATAACTTGTCTGAAGCTGCTTCTGGTTGGGTACAGAGATGAGTGGTTTGAAAGTCAAATTAATCATGATCCCCTGCTGTTCTCACCCTTCCTATCTAGTGTAGCATCTGACTCACAATTGTTGGCTGTCTGACAGCTGAAGACCAAGTCATGATCAGACTAACAGAGATCAAAGGAATAGCCTTGGTCCTGGCATCTGAGGGTGCGACAGATGTCCTGTCTTGTGGCTCTGCTGCTTTGCAGTTCCATGGACTTGGGTGAATTCTGCTTGTTTCCCAAGAAACCAAAGGTGTAGACAGTGTTCTCCTGGTTCCTCTGCCTGTGAAAATTTCCTTGCCCTGCTCTTTAACAGATCTGCTTTGGTTGTTTATCTGTTCTTTATAGCCTGGAAGAAGATGCTTCTTGGAGTCACACTGACTCATGCTAACCGGAGATGCTGGCTGCCCATGGGAAGGGAGCTTGAGAGGATAAACAGGGTGGCAAGATAAGCCATTTTAATATTGAGTATTCTCTATAATTATATTTTTCTGTTCCTGCCTCTTCTCCCAAGATGAAACATAAATAAATAAAATATTTCAAGTTGTTACTGTTCACATGCAAGACGAAGATATTGACAATGTGAAGCAAAGCTGGCCTTCAATATATGGGTTGGTGCCATAGAATAGGAAAATCTAAGACCTATTTTATTTTGCTATTACTGCTTTTTATTTATCTTTTGTTTTTACATTTCTGAGATTTTATCTACTTTCACACAGTCTGCTGATAGTTTGAACTACAATGGAAGGATGTTGAGGTTAGTTTTGGAAGAGTCCATCAATTCTTAGATACTGCCCTGGTTTGTTGCTGCTTTAAAAGAGCACAATGGTTAAATGGTTAGTGGTGTTACTTTGAGGATGAACTCCAGCACTCCAGTTTGCACAGTGGTCAGGCCATGGCAACACTTCACCTTTTAAAAGCTGCAAAAAAAATTTCTTTACTGTATGGCAAAGGCAATAGAGGAAATTGTTTATTATTGGATTCCTTATTATAAGTATTTTTAACTTGATAGTTAACCTATTTAGGTTTTCACTTGGCTTCCTCTCTTCTTCACATGCAAAGTAGAAAAAGTAAAATGAAGAGAAACTAAACAAAGGGCAAGAAGTAGCTTGTCTGGGAGGTTGGAAGGGATATTTAAAGTACTGCCGTCAAAACCTTTACTTACAAATTTAAAGGAGTATATTTATGTAGGCAGATATGCATGTACCTCTTGTGGAAAACCAATTTAGATGTTTTGTAATTGAATAACTTGTAATTGAATGTTGGCAAAATATCTGAAGGGCAAATAAAAGCTTCCCTTTGTTCCGTGTAAGGCAGTATCACAGCTTGGTTTTTTAAACATGGAATTGTTGTGTGCCCTGAAAAATAACTGGAGGTGCAGCTGACACAATTGCAAATCCACTTTGCTTAGAGCTTGCTCAAATACAAATGGACAAAAGTGTCCTTTGCCAGTCCTGTGTGCAGTAGTAGGTGCTTAACATTGGCATGTGTTGGCAAGTGTTTTCAGGTGTATGTCTTTAAAAATCAATACATTCTGAAATCAAGTCTCATTGTTTAGTGTAAAATTATATATTTTTTTCAGTTCTGAAATGAAGTTTGAATGTAGATGTTATTTGCTCATTATTCGTATCATATGACTCAAAAATAAGGAGTGTGTTTTTCTTCTGTTCTTTTTATTTTGTAATTTGTGATTTTAGCTCTTGATTGATCTCCTTCCCCCTCCAATTTTTGCTTCTATTCATCCCTCTCTTTCTGAGATCTTGCTCTTTTGCACCCCAATATTTTATTTTCATCTAAAGCCATTCCAGTTTCCCATGAGGACAGATGGAAACCAGATGCTTGCTTTTTGGATATATTTTCAAGTTCACTAACTTAGTTTTATAAATAAATCTCTAAGTTGCTGAACAGCTAAAAGCCACCACCTATTTTTAAAATATTATTTTTGGGGACTGTTTCTCCAGACATTTCCCTTAATAATTCTTTGGGAGTGAGAAGGATAAAGAATTGAGGATTTCTACAGATGAATGAGACCATGATACCTGTGAACTTCTGGGAAAAGTGTCAGCAACAGAGGGATAAAAGTAAAATGGACAAGATGGAAAGTCTTGGGTTTTGGGTGGTTTTTTTTTGTATGTTTGTTGGTTTTGGTTTTGTTTTTTTCTTTCTTTCCTGAAATAATAGGGAACATATATACCTCTCTATTTAGCAAAACAGATCTGCACAAGTATAGTGAAAAAAATTTCTGGGTGCAGTAAGCTGGCAGTGAGCAGTTGTGTGGTTCTGATTCCAGCTCTTCAGTGGAGAAACACGGCTGCTACAGAGCGGCAGATGAATTTCAGTGGTGGCCATGGGTTTGCTGGGTTTTTTTCCCCTAAACCTTTTTAAAGCATAGGATTGCCCAAGTGTCATAGGTGGGGCTGGGGCCTCCTGGGTATTTTTGATGTCCTACAGGACTCAGAGACAAAATTTAGATGAGTTCTGCAGTTGGTGTACTCAAAAGTCATGACATTTGTTTTAGCTGCCTACCTGAGTACGAATCTCTATCTTGTATCTTTTTGGATTTTCTTTCAGGAAGCATGAAGTCTAGGCTTTAAGCTTAAGGGTAGCTGAAATTCTCATGATTTAAGATGGGGTAAAAAGAAACCGAATATGATGGATCATTTGAATTCTATTTTCTAAGATGGTTTTTCACGTTAACCAATTTGGAAAGGGTTTTCAGCAGTAAGACTAGCTTAGTATGCTTTTTTTCTTACTATTTTTTGGTTAATTTACAGGCTTCACTTTAGATGATGGTTAAAACTCATGTTTCAATTCTATGAGTAATGGATTCCTTGGAGTGGGTATTTTGTTTCCCTAAGCCATATATGGATGAACTTGAAGGAAACTATGATAAGAATGCATTCTAAAGTCTTATTTTTCTCCCAGCTTTAGTCATCATCATTTCCCTTGCATAGGTATTTTGACTTTAGTTTGGTTCTTCGGTAATTTGCTTTTTTAGAAAAACCAAAGCTTCATTGTCCTATGCTATCTGAACAGAGACAATAATAATTGTTTGAAAGATACCACAGCTTCTGAGTAACTTTTTCAAAATCCATGAACTGGTGTTTTTTTTGCTGTAATTCTTTTTGTAGTACTGATTCTTACATTCAGGGATGTCAAAACTAAGTGCTGGATGATTAAGGAAATAATTTCTTTTTAATTGAGAGAGTTGAGACAGACAATTTACAGAACTCTGTTGAGGTAGTATGGCTCGGAATATGTAAATAAACTGTACACTGGTAGTTCAAATGCTATTCAAAACCTTTGGCAACTTATTCCCCAAGGCTAGTTTGTTACTTGCAGTCATTAATAGTAGTTTTCAGAAATTATGGCCTTTTTGTGCTGTTCCTTGCAATGCAGTCAACTGAGTTGTCCTAAGTCATCCTGTTTTATCTCGCTCTGAAATTAAATGATATTGAGTTCAAACATTGTCCAAAGAATTCAGAGCTAATGAATGATGATGGGTTTTTTTTTTCATCCAAAGGTCATTGTATAAATACATGCACTTGGAAGCAAGGTAGGAACCTTTTGCTCCTAATTTAGGAGCTGAACAGGTTTAGCTGGCTAAGCCATACTTTTGGGAAGCATGCCCACACACTAAATAAATGGAAGGGCACAGTTCTTGCTTCCAGCTGAAACTCAGTCTCTCATTGTACATAGCACTTTGCTGCTTGTCAGGTAGCAATTAGATGGACCACAAAACCTGCTGCAGCTAAGTGAATCCAACAAACTAAAGGCTTGCTTGGAAATTCAAAGGAGAGCTGCTGGGATGAAATTGAAAGGTTGCAGGGTAAAAAACAGATCTCAGTGACTCAAACAGGATGATACCTACCCATCTGCCAGGAAAATGGGTGGGACTGAGGGCTGGTTAAGCAACAGTAATAGCAGCCTTTCTCACATTGTGTACCTTAGAGTTTTGCTGGGAATCTTTAGAGGTGCAAAAGATTTTTAAAGGCTGTGCAGTTTCTTGAGGTTGCTGCAATAAGTAGCATGGGTACATAAAAACAGTAGTAAATATAGATAGTGGACAATGGCAAGTGCCAAAGGCAGATTCGTATTTACTGAACATCAAAATATTTCCTTCAAATTTAAGTTTTAAGATTTTTTTTTACTTTTAATTTCAGGTACATTCCCCTCTGGTCCCCATATAGTTAATACCACATCAGGAAGTTGAAAATCAAGCAAAGGGAAGTTAAAGAACAAACCCTTAATGTGTTGTTTTTTTGGGTTTTGTGGTTTTCATTTTACTTTTGGTTTGTTTGCCCTCAGGGAAATGCAGAATGTCACCTCTGAGCTGCAGGAATTGCAAACATTTTACCATTATGTTTTGAGGTTTTGTGTACATAACTATATCATGGTGGGTTAAACCAAGGGTAGTCAGTTTTTATATTTAAAAACATCACCTTCTTTAGTGTGAAAACGAGGAGCCCATCATCAAGAAACTGTCTCTCATGAGCTGAGAGCCTGTAAATTCAAATTGGGATAAATTTTCAAATTCCTGCTCTCATAATCTAAGTCCTTGATTGAATAAAGATTGATAAGGTTGCTTGGGAAAGTGATCATCAGCAGATGTTATAATCAGCAGAACCTGATAAAGAGCTGGGGAGGAGATAAATTGGGGCGTTACTATTTGAAGGATAGTTAGTGATTGTGGAGGAGGTTTGCACCTGAGAGTCCTTCATGAAAATGGAGGGAGGAAAGTTTTGGATCCTAGAAGTTCCCATCTGTTTGCAACAGATCAAGTGGTGACTGAAGTGCCTTAATTGGTCATCTTGCTTTTTTTTGTCTTAACCAGTGAGAAACATCTATGCCATTGCTTTATACAAACTGTTCCATAGCACAGATGTCTGACAAATACAGCAAAAAGTAATTCTGAATTTGACTCCAGGTTTGTTTTTATACTGCTTGTTTTCAGACAGGGAAGTAAAGTTGGCGTGGTTGGTTGGTTTGTTTGGGGTTTTTTTTTTTGGTTTTCTGAGTAATTTTGTCCCTATAAATGTTTGTTTTAAAGCCTGAAACCATGCATATCTTTTGGATATGTTCGGATTAGCCTAAAAATAAATGCTTATCACATGTTGTTATTATATAGACTGCATTCTGTAATTCCTATTTTTAAGATATTCATATTTTTCAATATGAAAATATTTGCCTTACATTATAGTTCTGCTATAGGGATTAAACCACTCTGATGTATAATGATGCTTTTAGAAAACAAAGATTAAATTGTTAAAGCAAAAAATGCAGTGCAAATCCCATGAGTTTTAAAAGTGGCTTTGCACAAGCAGATGATTAGAAAGGTAATAACTTTGGCTTGGTGTTTAGGTGTACAGTAGTTAAAAAGCCTATTTTCACTCAATTATAAAACTAAATTCAAGCAAATCTATATTCTGGTTTAGATCTGACACAATTGATTTCTGTCTGTGAAGACAAGAACAGTGAAAGTTTATTCAAATATATTCTTCCTGAAATGGCGTAATTCAGTACGAAGTATCTGAAAATTAGATAATCTTACTTGATCTTGGCATGAGCTAGATGGACAGCGGGCCTCAGTATGCAAGGTGAAGATGGGCTTGCAGTGCTCTGCCTAATGGATGAAAGACATGATAATGAGAAATGACTGTGTGGGATTTAGAATAACTTTCTGAAATACCAATAGCTTTCTCCTGTCTTACAGAATTTAAAAAAAAAAGAAACAGAGTTGAGGAGTATATTTGTGGACAGCAGGGAATTGCTTAATGAACTCCACATTGTTCAGTTCATATGCTCTTGCTATAAGCAAGAAGTAACATTTGCAAGTTGAAATTGAATACAGAAAACATCTAGGCTGGGGTCATGACTAGTGTTACTACAAGTCTGACTATTATTTAACAGCACTTTCCAGCTTCAAACCCTGTTTAAGTTAGTTTTGCTTTAAGTTGCTTTATATTCTGTGTGTTGCAAAGCTTTCTCGTTGCTGTTGAAGGGTGGAAGCAGAATGTGAGATAAGTGTTCAAACACCTTCACGTTAAAGAGGTCTTTAGTATTCTAAGGAATACATTGAATAACTTTCTATGGTAATTATATGCCAGGTGCTTTGGACTGCACCACTGTTGTCAAGAGCTGTTGAGGCTGTGTAAGTGCAATCCAGGCACGTCTTAATTTTCATTATCTCTTCCCACAGGAGATGCTGGAACGGCGTGTCAATTTCTGGGGGTGGGGAGGAAGGGACATTGGTTTGGGATTCAGTTTGGGTTTGTTTTAGGAAAGTGCAGAAATGGAGCTATGGAATAGTTCAGATTTCGAAGACTGATAGGAAAGCAATGTTATTTTCTCTTAGTGTGATTTCCTGGCCAAGTCCTGCTTTTTAGTTTTTTCTGAGGAAGAGGTTCATAGCTGTGTTTCAGGAAGTTCTTTTGGTTACTGCTTTCCTCCCATTTATAAATACTCTCCAGAGAGGAGTGTAGGTTTTTTTTTTCTTTAACGAGTTACAGAAAACCGTCAGAAAAGTGATATTCTTAGGTTTTTGTTATATTTGGTTTCATTTGAAGTGATTTTAATGAAGTACTATTCTCCAGGACGCCTTTGATGCAATTCTGGCTTTCATTTCCTTATTTTCTAATGGACTTCCGTGGTATTCATGGTGACAGTCACCAATATCCCATAAGCACTGCAGCATAATGTAGGAAAACATATTGTTGTTTCTCTAGTAATATTATCTGCTGTAGGCAGCAGCTGATTACAGCTATTTTAAAATGCTATATTACTTGCAAAATGCTTTCCATTTTACTTATCAGGTGGGTTTCGTATTTATCAGAACTGATGTAGTGGTTAAGCATAGGTTTTAAATTTTTAGTTCCATTTCTGTTTTTGCAGCAGACTTGGCTGGGCTTTAATGTTTGATTTCCTAAAACTAGGAATTTTCTCTTAAGCAGGTGACCTTTAACTGCCTTTCACACAGTCAGATCTGATCTTACTTGATAGCCCTTGAGGCTCTGAGGGCTTCAGTAGAAGGTACTAAGAAAAATAAAGTATCATGATGATAAATCAGGGATGACTATTACCAGTCATTTTTGCTTAGTTCCTTGGGAAATAGTGTGTTCTCCCCTCAAATGTTCTCTTGTTGTTAAGAGCCCCGTAGGCAAGTGCTGCTTGTTGTAGTTCTTTTTAGATTTTGTTAATGATGTAGATCTGCTTTCAACTGGTAAATAATATTTTGGTATAGGAGCGCACATAAGTTTCATTTTGCAAAGTGAAGTTTCCTACAACAAATTAAAATAGAGGAAAGGTGTGCACCTGAGTGTTCTGATGAAATGCTGTGGATTTCCACAGCCCAGTAAAATAGACCTGAGTTTTTCATCTTCTAATGCTGCTGTTAGTTCAGTATTAGAAGTGAAACCCAGCTTTGCCTGGTGATTGAGTAACAGACAGCTGTGTGGAAATTGGTGTGTTTTGTTTTGTTTGGTTTTTTTTTTTTCAAATATCCCCACTGCCTCACATTTTCCAGCAGGGTGTGTTTTGGCCTGGCACTGAATAGGATGTGTTTCAGTGGATGCATTTTGGAGTGAACACTCAGGCTGAGAAATAACAGGAGCATTAAAAACCATGGGGCTTGCTTTGTCTGTGTATTGTATCAGTGAACCTGTTAGTCTGGTATCCAGACCCGCTGTGGCTGCCTGTGGATGATTCAGCTGAGGGGGGAGTGAGAACTAATCCGTGCTTTGTAACGCCTGCATGGTGAGAACCTGCGTGCTTACACAGGACATGTGGCTTTGATAACCATAAACACTTGTAACTAATAATTAAACTGGGGTCTTATAGGCGTTGTTTCAGGTATCTGTCAACATAACTCTCATCCCAGACAGGGTAACAACATTGAGGTGTTTTTGCTGTATGTAGATGAAAAATATTTTCTCATGCTGATTTTTCTTTTCCCCCCAATTGCACTTTCCTCCAACTTTGGTGCACAGTGTATCCCCATGTTTACCTAATCCACAGTGAATTGTTCAGACAGAACATAAGACAGTTTTTGTTAGTTATTTCTGTGCACCCTCTCTGCATTTGGCAAGGTCTGCATCGGATCTGAGCCTTTGTCATCTTTGTGGTTTGAGACTTGAGACAGGAAGTCTTCAGGATTCGTCTGACACTTCAGTTTAGTCACAGCTGAATCCTTATTCCCACCAGAAAAAAAAAAAAAAGCCCTTTGTCTTTTCAGTTGCTCATGTGCACATTCTTTCATTCATGGAGATGCAGCAATTTCTGGCCTTGAAAGGACTTTGGCTCCCTGCTGGGGCAGGGGCCTAGAGGACATGCTTTCCTCCTGACCTCATGGTGCTTCTGGTGGAGTCCTGTGTTGGAGCCTTGGCCCAAAAAGTGCTCGGAAAGGAAAGTCTCCCTTCCTATGGGGAGTAAGGGGATTTGAAAGACCCTATCTCGGCTTAAAAAAATTACAATCGGCCCTTGTACCCTCGTACATTTGTTTGGTGCTTGTGCCACTATCCTGTGGCATTTCTTGCGTATAACCTGACACTACTGGCTGCTGCTGGACATGTCAGATCCTTGCTCTCCCCACCCCCGAGGCAGCTAATCAGTACAAGAGAAGTGTTCCTGCCAGTTTCAGTGAGCTCTGAGAAGTATGAATTGGGATGTTAAGACAAGGAGGGAAGCAATTGTCAGTAAGACAAAGAATTAGGAATCTTTCAAGTAACGACAGCTGACTTTTAACAGAAGTGGCACATCTGCAGCACAGAGATGTTAGGGTTGGATCACTAATGAATGAAATCTCTTCTGCAAGGTTAAGAGATGACAAAAACTTGCCTTTGCTTCTGGTCTATGGGAACTTACCAACAAAACAAGTAGCAATACATTTATAGAGATGAAATAATAAAAAAAAAAGAAGTTACTGAAATATCTCAAGAACACTTTAGGTAATAATTTGTCCTCACTTGCTTAAATTTCCAAAATACAGTGAGTGATTTGTGACCATTTGAACCAGAACTGAACCTGGATTGATGTATTTGTTTATTTTTACTTAGTGACATCTATTTATCTTATAAATAGAGTAAATTGTTCTTGCATATTTTCTCAGTTTAGGCTTAATTACACTTGATGCTAACAGTGGTTGGTCCCTACTTTGTAAAACATTGGTGCATGTTATGCTTCAGCTTTTTTCCAGCATTCCTGTGGCTGTTTTAGCTGGGCAGACTTTGTCTGTTAACATGAAATCTGCAAATCATTTCAATCTCTCTTACATTTAAATTTACAACAGATTTATATGCTTTCATATTTTGGAATCTTTGATATTCTTCTTAATGCCTTAAACTTCTAAGTTTATGGTGTCTGTTAAGTATTTTCTCCCATGGTTTTGGCAAGCCTCAATTTCCTCACATTTCTAACTCTTGCCAAGATACAATTTGAATATAACTTGGAAATCCCTGACAAAACAAACAACAAAACCAACAACAAAACCCCATGAAAATTTGATTTCTTTTTGGAATAAAGTCTTCATCAAACAGCTAAATGGGTTTTTTGACTGGCAATTATTTTGGGGGGATTGCTTCTTTGGCCTAGTCTACTGTTTCTGTTTAACCTGAGACTGATTGCTGCTCTGTAAGAGACACCATCTCGGTGAAAGGGAATGGATTATAGAAGTTGTGTGAGTTTGATTGTAGGGGGGAAGGACTTTTAACACTCAATGTCTTTTGGAGATAAAATGACCAAACCTAGGGCAGTCAGTCTTATTGGCTGTATAGTATCCCTTTCAGCTCCTAAGCTTCTATGCAAAAAATGGAATGTAGTATACATTCTTAAAATGAATTACAGAGTTTAGGAAGCCAAAGTTTTAATGAAGACAATGCCTTCAGAGGTAACTAATGCTGCTCGATTGCTAACAGATTCTTTTTCCTTTACATACAAAGCCCCTCCACATGAGTAGATGATAAGTCTCAGTGACACATGGAGTCACTAAAATACACGTACTGGACTAAATATAATGTGTAACAGGTTTTGCAAATACAAAAAAGTGTAATATTTTCCATTCAAGGCCTCTCAAGTACTGAACTTTTTAAGTGTGCCTGCTGTCAATACTGATCTTGGAGACAATTGACCAAAAGAGTTGCCAGTTACCTCCTTTCCAAGTCTTGGAAGGAAGGTGATGACCGCACAAGTCAGTCATTTTCCACAAAATCATCTTAACTCGTAAGTGACTGCTCCATTAAACTGATAATTAAGTGAATGCTGGACTAATATTTTTGTGTTGCCTCCTTTGGAGCTGCTTATGAAGGAGCAATGTTGAATAAATTATGTAGACAGTATGGTTATGGGATTTTTGTATTTTTTTGCACTTGTCTGAAGGGAGCTGTCCTGGAGAGGAAAGCTCCTAGTGCAATTTGAGCAAGTTGGAGCAAGGGCAGATTGAAGTTTCCCTTGTGGCAGGGCTGCTAGACTCAAATGGCACATTACTGTGGACAGGGGCTTACGTGGAACTTGGGACAAAATCAAATTTCAGCACAACTTGGGTAAACAGTACTGCCATTAAAAACAACAACAGCAAAGAAAAAAACAAAAGAAAAAACAGAAAAATCAATATTAAATTTCAGTTACCATATAGAAAGTATTTTGGCAGGGAATGGAGCTAGGGAGAAAAGAATTAGATGTCTCATCTAAGTGGCACTTCCTAGCCACTTTTGTGAAAAGCTGTTAGGTTGGGTTTTATTTAGGATTCAGATAAAGTTCAGAATGTCTTATGTCAATTAATAAAATCTATGAGGCACTTTATTTCTTTATTTTAGTCAGAAAGAAGTGGTCCTTGCTTATATTAGCCACTGAAGTTAGCTATTTCTGTGATGAACAATGTAGTTGTTGCTTACAAATCCTATGGTATGCAACACATAGAGGTGAGTGCTGAAATTATTACTACATCAATTCATTGTTATAGTTGATAATTTTAAAGCTGGTGAGTGGTGTGGGGGGAAGGTTGGGGAAATCATGAACTGGTTCAATGGTTTAATCTGGTATATTTATCTTGGTAGGAAGGATGGATTCATAACTTAGATATCTATTCCTTTTTATACGAGAAAGGACAAATGTATTTTGGGATAAAATATGGTTATAAAGTTTCAAATTCCTCTTGGTGTGGAGAAAAAAATGGTTCTTTATTTAATGAGAAGGACTTAATCTGCTATAAAAGGTAATGGAGCTTGAGGCATTTATCAGCCTTCCTGAGGAAACACAATACCTTGCAGGGCTGGACCTGAACTGTTTCTGCTATCAACAAGTAATTAGCAGACAGAGCACATTGTTGATCAAGATCTGACTAAAGGACACTGTGAAACTATTCCTTCTGCTTGCCTTTTCTTTCTTTGCAAAAGAGAGATTTAAAAAAGGTTTTAAAGTGTTGGTGGCTTTTTCTGAGGATGTACTCTTATGTAAAATTTTTGTTTTAAAATGACACCTTTCATTTTGATTGTTATTTTGATTATTACAGTTTTCTTGGCTGAAGTGGGTTTATTTTTTGCCTCCCATGCCCTAGCACTAGAGAATGACTTTTTGTTAGTAATAGCTGTACACTGTGGGTGAGGCCAAAAGGAAGTATGAGGGCAAGCTGGAGTATTGCAAATATTGGATATTTACTCTTGACTACCCTCTTCCTTGTATAATTCTACCCAGTGATTTTATTAAAGAAAAATGTGAAGAATTCATCCAGTTCTTCTCATGATGCACCATGTTCCTGCTGTTTGGTTTTGTATTTTTTAAACTCCATGGAAAACTTGTCTCATGATTAGTCACTGGATTATATTACCTCTTGACATTTTCAGCATTTTTTCCTGCCTGTCTATCAATCTGAGTGGGCTTTGTTTGTTTGTGAAGCTTTTGTTTGTTTGCTTGAAGTTGCTCTTCCTAAAGAGGATTTGTCAGACATAGCTGCTACATGTGTAGGTAAGTAAAAAAGGAAGTAAGAGATGCAGAGCATTAGGTCACTGTAGATTGCTAATGGTCAGGCAGGGAGGCAAAAGGGAAAACTGGTAGAAATAGGCAGAAACTGGCAAAAATGGTCAGGACCCAGGTGATCAGATTTCTGTGATGGTAGATATGAAAGGCTTCCCATGTGGGATTAGAGAGCTCTTGTAGTCAGTCATTTCAAACTCTCTATTCTTCTTGGACTCATTGAGCCTACAGGAAAGGCTTGGGTAGGCAAGGACCAACCCTGGTGAGAGCTCTCCAAAAATCAGGCTTTGTGCTTGTGGCTTCTGGTGTGAAGATGACTACAGGATATCACCTATGGAGACTAGAGGGTGGCTGGCACTGCTTCATTGCTTTCCAAACCATGGTAACCCAAGCTTTGTGTAAACACACAGAATACTTTTCAGGACTGTGTAGAAATATTTCCTCATTTTTGCAAGAGACTGCAGAAATCTTAAGTCTTTCACAAGTCAGTGATTTATTTTTCTTCTTGTTCATGTGTGTTTCCTCTTGAAGATAGCAGTTGGGCCAAGAAAAATTGTACTGGTCACTGGTCTGCTTAACATAAATGTGTTATTAAGAGATGTCTGTACAGTTGAGCCTTTTCATCTTTGTCCAAAGAGATCACTCGAGAAGTGCGCTTTCCATGCCTAAAATTCTTGTAGGAAGCAGTTGAGACCCATGACTTTTTTTTTCCCCATGAAAAAATGCCTTCAGGTAGTAGAATGTGAAGTTGCACTTCTCCCCATGGCTTGCCAAGACATCATCTTTTAGTAAAGCAACATTTATATAAAAATAATTTGCATGAACAAATTAGCCTCCAACTGTTTGTAACTATTATTTTCTGCAGTCAATGAGCCAATGCTTTCAAAGCTCTTATATTTCAGGTAAATAATTATAATTTTATTTAGTGAAAGACCTAAAGAAACAATCTGAAGTTGGCTAGCTTATCTTCACTTCTTAAAATAACACAGATATCTCAGTGGCATGATCTTAGGTGATGTTTTAATTCTTTTGGCACACTCTGAAATAGCCAGCTAGAACATCACAGGCAGATGTTAGTTTTGAAGCCTTTCAGATGCAATCTGAATGCCAAGCTTTTGAGTAGCAAATTAATGCATTTATATATAGATTAAATACACAGTAATCAGAAGTGCCTTGCAACACGTCAGTGATTGTGAACAGCTGCATCAGAGCAATGCAGCTGTTAAAACTCCTTCATGCCCCAGATTACATGTATTTGGTCCAAATTACTCATGGGTATATCTGTGTGCTTTTGGGGGGAATATAGAGAATCATTTGGGATCCACTCATTTGCTGAAATTAGTCCTTGATTGTATTTTATTAAGAGAATGAATGATATAAGGAGGCTCATAGACATGAAGGAAAATAATTAACCCCGTTCTTGCACAGCAAGCAAACACCACTGTAACTGAGTTGTGTACAGTGTTTGTGTGTCTAATGTGCTGCAGTGCTGCTGCCTCTCTTCAGGCTTTAGCTGGATCTGCAACACATGGTGCTGCTACAGAAATACCTTATCGAAGAATGTCTGGGCTTGGGAAGGATCTTAAAGATCTGACTCCAAGCCAACTCCCCTAGGCATGAACACCTTTCACCTAGACCAGGTTACTTGGAGCCCTGTCCAACTTGGACTTGAAGACTTCCAGGTGTGAGACATCCACAACTTCTCTGCGCAACCTCTTCCAGTGTCTCACCACCCTCACAATAAAGAATTTTTTCTCATATCCAGTCTAAAACTAGTCTCTTTCAGTTTAAGACCATTAGCTTTGTAAAGAGTTCCACACCATTTTTCTAGTAGGCTTCCTTCAGATATTGAAAGGCTGCAGTAAGGTCACTCTGGAGCCTTTTCTTCTCCAGGTTGAATAACTCAGCTCTCTCAGCCTTCCCTCATTGGAAAGGTGCTCCATCCCTCTGATCATCTTGGTGACCTTCCTCTGCACCCGATCCATCAGGTCCATGTCCTTCCTGTGCTGGGACCCCAGAGCTGGTGCAGCTCTGCAGGTGGGGTCTCCCCTGCTGGCACGCTGCTTTGGATGCAGCCCAGGACACCCCTGGCTTTCTGGGCTGCAGGCACCCACTGCTGGGTCATGTCCAGCCTAACCTGGTAGCAAACCAGTTCCGAAATGGAGACAAGAATGCCGGGAGTGCTCTAGCTTCTGCTTTCATCCCAGTGTGCAGCTATAAAAACAATTTGTAGTAACAGCTAATGTTATTATGTGCCTGTTGCTGAGACATGTTTTGCGCCAGTAGTGAATGTTTGAGGACTGGAACATGAAGTTGAAGAAATTCTTTCACTGTGATGGAAACCAGTCTTGTCATTGTTGTTGTCATCATGCTGCTTTGTGTCTTGTTTTTCCCTCAGGGTTTTTATTATAGGAAGTTTTAAGCAGCCTCTGATTCAGCTGCAGAAAATTATGTCCTACAAAGGAGACCAAGAGCAAAGCTGTCAAGGTCTCAAGTTAGGAAATACAGGGGAAGCCTGTACTGGTGTGGGGAGCTTCGCTTTGGAAGTCTGATGTGCTTTGCATGCACTGTAATTTCCTAAGGAATGCAACAACATAGATCTAGTTTTGACTGTGCTACTGATTTACAAAGACCCTGATTAAAAGCTTCCTGAGAATTGCATAACTGTACTGTTTTTAGTGCTTTGGGACACTGATCTTTTATTTTTGTTTCTTCTCTATAGTAGTTATGTAAGGATAAGTGTTTTTAGAAAGATCTTAGAAACTCAATAAAACACTGACTCTCTGCAAACATTGGGCAAAGCTTTCTTGCTGCTGCTTGAGTGTCCAGTGCTAGGGTTAAGTCAAATGTCCATCAAATTCAACAGTTTAGTGAGACTGCCAGAAAGATCCTGAGCTTGAAGAAGTTTGGCCCAGGTCCAAAAGATTTCTGATCAAAAAGTTTTTAAAGACCTGTTGGTTTACTTGCCGGAACCTGAAGTAGCCTTGGGATTTGGCAGTTGCTCGGCAGTACTGCGTCAGCAGTGGTGCTTCCTGCGCTCCTGGCCAAGTCCAGATAAATGGAAAACCCTGCATTTTGGAAAATTGAAACATGTCTTAAAAGATTACTCTCCTTATCTTTGAATTTGAATATCATGTGAATATATTTGAAATAGACACTTTTGTACCCTTTTTCAGAAAATGGGGTGGGGAGGGGGCTGTATTTGGTGTTATCTGGGCTGTGGGACATGCTTGATGGCATTTATTTCAAATCTTCTGAAAATTGACCTAATACTGGGGTAACAGGAACAAAACTAGGAATGGGAAAAGAATGATTTTCACTGTTTCCTCTACTGTGGGTTCTTTGTGGGTCAAAATCTGATAAAGTATGGATAGTCTACCTGACCTAAAGATGCCCAAGTTCATTTTATCTCAGTCAGCTGTGTAATCTGTGTCCTTTTTTTCCTTCATAAACACTCATCTCATTATTTGGGCGCCATGAATGATGTTACTTGTCTCTATTTACACTTTTGTTTTCCAAATGCAGACTATGCCCCACACCTGTTGCTTTCCTTTGAAGAACACATCTCTCCAACATGCGTGGTTTATGATGCTAACTTGCAGGCATTCTTTAATTACAAAAGGATATGTGGTGATCTGTCAAGGGACAGTTGTCTCTAAATGGATTAAAAGAAGCTTACATGGTTTAAATATGGGCTATGCCCTTCATATGCTGAAAATAGTTCAAGTTAGCTTGAACTGCCTACATAGGGTATTTAGTACCTGTGCAGATAACTGGTTATTTTCTTAAGCTCAGATAGTTAATTTTGCACCTCTGTGTCTGTGGAATGTAAAGAATAGGAAAAAAATCCTCAGACAAGTAAGTGAACTGACAAGTGTTGTTAGATAAACTGTACCCAAGCTTCAGCCCACAGGAAAAAATGAGACACTGGTTAAATAAAACCTGTCCTCTGCCATGCAAGTTCTCAGCTGTTGAGAATCAAAATTTTAGTGCCCTGACTCATCAACTCTTGTCACCTTCCTCTAGTAAACAGTAAAATGAGAATAAATTAATGATTGGCTGTTCGGAAAATAAATGTCTTCCTGAAGGATAGCGATAGTGTCATGAAAGCAAAACAGCATAAGAATGATGGGGTGTTTGGTAGTGCTGGGAAAAGCAGGCAGGTTTTCAGGTATAAAGTATTTTCTGGAAGTCTAAAAAACTGCTAAATACAAATTGAATAACACCACAGTGAGTTAAACTAGATATGTATCTGTTACACCACCTCATATAAAAGTAAGCAGTAGCTGCGGAGTTGAGTGTCCAAGTAAGAGCTGAATTTCACAGCTGCACTGTTTTAAGGGCTTTTTTCCACACAATTTTTTTGAATAATTAATGCCTTTGAAAAATTCCAGGATATTGTCAGCAGAAAATCATGTCTGTGGCACAAAACCCTATGAGGTAATAAAAACACATTCTGTGCCTGTCAAATATTACTCGCTTACTTTGGCTGTGAGGCAAGACAAAAGTAATGTTTGCAGCCTTGTGACAGATCTCAACAGGCTTTGTGACCATCAGATGTTTTCCATCAGTGACTAGTTGCCCACAAAAGCAATTTAATTGCTTCATATGCTGTAAGTGTGCTGTGACTGTTACTCCCTAAGTATTTTGAGCTAAGAAGGATGAAAGGTATTTTTTTTTTTCAAAAACTAGATGGTGGGAAAAGAAAACTTCGTAGTTAGCTGGATCAGTTGGAGTCAGATGGGCTAATTAATTTTTCTCTTCTTGCATGCTTGTTGCAAATAGCAGAATACAGGACTTTGCTTTATGCACCTTCACTTAATTGGTTCCTTGGCCAGTTTATTGACTTCTTAAATGAACCGTCTCTTCTGCTTTCCAATCTTTCTTGCTTAGCTTTTGCAGAAAACAAAATAATTTCCAGCTGCAGCTCATACTGTGACAGTTGATCTTTGATTTCTCTTTCCCAGGAAGGTGTGGTGAGACCTGTTGGCCTGGTTAACTTAATGCAAACAGTTGAAAGAAAAGGAAACTACAAGGAAAACCCCAAATTGAAGTTGCTAGGTATCTAAAACTATGATAGACAGCCATGTTGAGACATAAATAGCTTTTCTCAGCATGTTAGACCTGTAATACATGCTGCTAAGTCAATGACCTTAAATATAAAACCATGTAAACAATACATGGAAATGATAAAGTGCGAGAAAAGCAGGGGTCTGTAGTGGAAAATTTAACAGCTTCTGGCAAGTGCATGCTCATTAAATTGATACAGTAATAATTCTGGGATGTGGTTTATAGTGCTTCAGCTCTGCTATCCACAGCCAGTACCACTTGTGGTGGTTTTCCCTCTGGGGACAGCCTGTGGGAGCCCCCCAGACATCTGCTGCAATGACGACTGCTCCAGGTGTGTGCTGGCTGCAGAGTCGCTGTGGTGAAAAGGTCCCTGACAGGCTTTGTGGCACTCTGCCAGTCGGGTCCTGTGCTCGTGCACCTTGAGGATGAATATTCATCCCTTGCTGCTGGGCTGACATGGAGGGAGAAGAGAGGTGGCTGAGTGGGAAGGAAAATTGGCTGGTTTGCTGGTGGGTCCCACTGAGAAGTCAGACAAAAGCTTAATGATATTCCTGACCGTAATGGGAAATAACTGAACCCATAGCGTGTCCTATTGAAACCAAGTAATTTTAAATAGATCTGTCATCATGTTTTTTTACTGGTGACTGCTGCCATGTCCTGGCTTTTCTGGAGCAGCCCCAGGCTCAGTGATTTTCCTGACAGCCATGCATTTGTGGTAGGCTCTCCACGTGCTGCATATTGTAGTTAGAATGGTGCACAGCTTAAAGTACCACAGATGGAAATTCAGAAGCTGAGTTATTAGTTGCTCATATTTTTCCTTGTATCACCTGAAGTCAGGAAGAAGCAGGAGGTGGTAGGGTAGCTGGCATTTTGCCAGATTTTGGGACAATACTTTTGGAGTCTGGATGGGTGACACCGCTTGCCGTGCTGTTGACCTAGTGAAGGACAGGACTGTTCATTGCTGTTGCTGCCTGACTCCTCAGAAACAGTTTTCATCCCATTTGCTTAACTACACTTCCATTGTCCTTCTCAGAATTCCTGGGAGTAATGAATGGGTGAGCAGCTTTGTAGAGGAGAGGTGTGCTTAACTCATTAGATTTAAAATATAATCTAATTGCTCTCTAAATTGCCAGATTCTTCATTTGAGAAAAAATGCTCATTCCCACACACATGCTTAAGGAGAAAAAAAACCAAACCAAATAAGGACATGTTGGGGATCTGGGAGCTGTTTGTGGTGAATTTCCAGTTAAAATAGATATGACTACACTTGCAAGTTTATTTGGGCTATGTTTTAAATAAAGGAGGTAATTTGAACATTAGTCACTGTATTGTGGAAAGCACTGGAAAATATAATTTGGTGCTTAGTTTTGAATATTTTAAATTATTACTTAGATTTGATGTCAGACTGAAGTCAATGTGAAGCTGAGCCCCTTTTTTTTATTAAGGATTTTGGAGGAATGACTTGATCTCTGAGTTATTTAGATCTATGCTTTTCTTTAAGATGTCTGTTTTTAAATGGTAGCTTGCTATGTTAAAATGACTATCTAATAAGCACTGATAAAGAAACTCAAACGTATAAATTATAGTTTATTAGAATACCAGATATAATAGTTTTATCTTGTCACTTGCACTTAGATGTTATGTCAACGCTATTATTTAGCAAGACGGCTTTAGGAAAGCTTAAAGAAAAAATAGTTTTAGCAAGGCATACCTGATAAAAATTATCTAGATTACTTAGACATGCTGAGCTACCACTTGTATCTAGGCTGCTTTATGACTTTTCTAGGACAGCCGGCAGCAATCTGCCATACAGGATTGCAAGGCATCAGCCATATTTGGTTTGGGGGATGCTTTACCTGTTCAGGCTTTACTCAGGGAAGTCATGGGCAGTTGTGTACAGATGTGCCCTCCTAATCTAGGGCTATCCACAATATGGGAGCTCCAGGCTGCTAAACTTTCTGCCTTCATGGAAGCAAAAAACATGGTTTTAAAAGCCTCTGACAGAAGGTAAGTGAGATAAATTCCGTGGTATTTTTTCTTTGCTTTTTCTTTAGTTTTTGGTTTTGCTGTAATAGAATAAAATATTATCTGCCTGCACTTAAATTCTCTTTACAAATGTATTTGTAGGGTTGCCACAGACCACAGGAATGAGACTATGAGGAGTAGTTGTCTTTGGGAGGTCTTAAAAACAACTAAACCTTTGTGGGTAGGCATACCAAAGCAGAGGGCAGCTTTTTTCTTTCCTAAAATATCCGCACTGTTTATTTTAGCACATAACGATGAAATCACAAACCTTATTTAAATTTAAGAGGAGAGACCGAAATTTGATTTGGCCAACTATCAAGCAGCCAGTAAAGCAAGAACATAATTTTACTTTCCTTTACCTGACTTAGCACTTCATTGTACCCTGGTGTGCTGAGGGAGGCACACTATGAGGATGTGAAGGTCTTTTCTAGTGTATACCAAATGTGAAAGGCTGACACACACATTCAGTAAATTTAAAAGGAGGTAAATGACTAGAAAGTGTAGCATCTGTTGAGAGTGACTCACAAACTAGCTCTGTTCTAGTGCCCAACCACCTTCTGGGTGCAGCACTGCCGTTTTGGTTGTTTGATTGTAATTAACACTATTTGTCATAATCCAGTGTGTTCAACTAAATGTAAGCTAGCATAATAAACTAGAACAAAGGGAATGACTGATGAAATAAAATGTTGACAGCCATCTCTTAGCAACCACAGTGATCATAGTACAGATTTGAAAACATTGCTGTTTCTTAAGGCAAAAAATAAAAAATATTTTTTTTTAAATTTTTTTTGCAGTGACTGCAACAGATTCCGATTTTCATTGATTTGTACTTAATGATGGTTTTACTACCTCTGCTTTTCCATATGTTAGGCTGTGGACAGGTTTGCAATCTCAAGGCCACAGATGCTTGCCCTGGCAAGATTGCTGAAGTGCTGATGTACCAGGTGATGTTGCCTGGGGCAGTGTGTGCTTCTGCAAAACTGTGGGAAACAGAGTTGTATGTTTTTGAATTAATGTATGCAAGGAAACCATCGCTGAAAGTGTATAAGTTGCAACAAGAAGCACGATTAACAATGTTCCTTCTATTGTTGTGAGCCACAGCAAAATTGGTAAGAAATGAATTATATCTGTGATGGAGAAGGGGCTTGTATTTAAGAAAAAAAAAATATGTTTTGATTGTTCTTTTTTCTGTGCTTTAAATTATGTCTACATTTGTTTTTATTCAGATAACCCCTAGTGGAAGTCATGGCTTGTTATATATCGTAAATGCTTTCTGCTTGTCATCTTTGTTCCGTGAGTTAGCTAATTTACAGAAAGCAAATTTATTTTGCTTTCTCCCCTGTCAATTGACTGGTCTCTAGAAGTAAAACAAGGCTAACCACAGAACTGCTGACTACTATGTCAAGACCATGAAAAATCCAGGTTTTTCGGAAGGAAGACCTGACCAGTGGCTTTTCAGGGATTTAGCAACTGATGCCAAAACTTGTCTCCTGATTATTCAGCTAGGAAAAAGGAGTTATTTTTGCAAATTGGAAGGGCAGGATGCGAGACAGGAAGGGAATCCTTCCTCTTTCCCATCCTTCTATTAGGAAGATTCAGTTCAGAAAAGTTCAAAGATTCAGAAAAACAAATAAAGTTCAGAGGAAGTTTTCCATCATTGACTTCATTTGGTGGACTTGGCAGTGTTAGGTTTATGTTTGGGTTTGATCTTAAAGACCCTTTTCAACCTAGATGATTCTATTACTCACTGAAGGTGTTGCACCTTCGTGTATTTCTCACAGGAGTTTGAACAATCCACCTGGTTACAGAAATACGAAAACAGCAAACACGGCAGCTTGTTAATACCAGGGTTTTGTGGTCCCTTTGTTTATAGAAGGACTCACGAAAGCACAGTTACCTTCTTGCGACTCCCCATTGAGTTTTCATCTGCTTTTTAAGTTACGGGTACACTACAGTCCCTTGACTAGGTTTAAATGGATGGGGGGTAATGGGGCTTTAAATGGAGTTTGTAAGAGATAGCTCCGACATGTCCTTTGGAGTCTAGCTTCTATGAATATTTAGAGATTTAGTGGCTGAGGGTTTGCTTCCATAATGTTGATTATTGAGATACCAGTGTTGCCATTGATGATCAGTCCCTGGAGGTGGTGTATCAAATTGTACGCACTGCAGAAGCTTAAAGAACTGTAGTTTTAGCTTTAATAATGTGGTTTTCTGCTTGCTCGTAACTGTAGAAGGGTTCTGTCAAATTGCTTGTGTCTTTTTTTTTTTTTTTTTCCTAACTGTGAAATACTTGGAAAGTGAATGAATAATAGGGGAATTTAAAGAATGAATAGTTTTTGCTGGGCCTGCTGCTTAGAGTGAAAAGTGGACTAATTCATTTTCCTAATAAGGCTGCTCTGGAAGTTGGAATGTTTTGAATTGCATTAAATGTCATGAAAGTATTCATCAGAGAGGATTGTCTTGTGGTATGTTTAGACAGCAAATTGGATCATGTTTGGTCAAAATGAGCTGTTTACACAACCTAAATATAGCTCCTTTTTTTCCCCCCTCCAATAAGAAATAAATGGCTTTGATATAGAAACTGTGCAAAAAAAATTGTGCACTTTTATTTTCAGTAATAGTTTATCAGTAAGCAATGACTGCAGCTGCTGTTCTTATTGTTTATAATAATTCCTGTGAAGTTTGATACAGTAACCATTCATCAAGGTCTTTTGTGTGAGTTGTTTATAATAAGACTAAATACTGAGCTCTTATGTCTTTGCTTTGTTTGTATGTTATTGAAAGTATTGCATAAACTAATGTGCTGAACTGCTAGTTTTAAATCATTCAGAAAATACCATGCTGCAGGCCGCCCTGCTTTTTCTAGTAAATAGTAACAGGGCAGGTGTGTCATCTCATTCTGAAAACCTTTATCGTCAGTTATTCATATATTCAATGGAACCAAACCTGCATGAAATCCTAACATGTTTAATTGTTAGGTGGCAAGTGAAGTGCTAACAGCTATGGAATATGCAGGATTCTGCAGTTTAATTACCTTTTGGCTGTGCAGTTTAGTGCTATCTATGAAAATATTGTGGGAAATAGCCCTGAAGGAAGAATTTTCTTAAATGTGTGTGTTGGATGTGTTTTGCTTTTCAGTTTGAAGTGTGCATTTCCTTTTGTACTGTCTTGTCTAACCACCATGCATTTTTCACATTATGATCCTGGTGGCTCAGTTTGCTGGTTGAGCATTTTCCTTTTACAATATGGGATAAATCACAGATTTTTAGTCTGATTACAGTCTGAAGTCAACAAGGCCAAGTTAAACTGTTTTAAGTATGTCTGGGGCACACAAATTTATGTCCTTGGTTCAAGTATGTTTGTGAGGAAAACGTTATGTTGTCTGGCTGTTTAAAAGGAACATCGTGAACATTTTGGTTATCAAGGGTTTTTTTTCTTCACCCCTTTTTTCTTTTAGTATGATATTTTTGAAAATGAATTTTGAAAAGTATGTCTTCCGGTTGTCTGGTAATAGTGGCATGAAATAATTTTTGCTCAATCCTGTGTTGATGAGTATAGAGGCAATGTCATACACTGCAAACTCAAATGCTATTTTTTGTAAAAAACTAAGAAAAATAAATATGCGACTTAAACAGAAGTCCGGCATTAGCAAAGGGAAGTTTTTTTTCTCAAATGTGAAATACGGTAGTTGGCTTGAATAATTAATGTCATCCTAATTCTTCCTGTTGGTCCAGCTTTTAACAGATAAATAAAACATTTCAAGGTACTGTATTAAAAACTAACAAGTATACCTAAGATAGAGATGATCTTGAAAGAAAAGTTTCCGTATGTGTTGGCATTTTTTTTCCTCCCTTGTTGCTTTTGTTGCTGCAAATTGACAACTCTGCAATTAGGAGTGATTAATGATGCACCCCAGTGCTGTGGAGGGCCAGAGGTCAGGCTTTCATAGGCTGCAGACTCTGTGGGAAAGGGGAGAAGGGACCTGTTCCCCAGAGCAGACAAAACCCTCTCTCTGTTGAGAATTGCTGTTGATATGGACATAATGTGTGTCAGCAGCCATGCACGAGTGGGAAAGGCCAAGTGCAGAACATCATCTTCTCATGCTATGCAATTTTTCCTCTTTTTTTTTTCTTTTTTTTTTTCTTTTTTCCTTGCCAGCATGGCATCTGGATGATATATATTTCCCTTTTCTGTAAGGTAGATGCTGAACCTGCATCAGGATTCCTGTTGCTGGGATCTGATGAGCCCTGAGGGCCAAATGACTTTGACAGAAGGAATAAACGTTGTTAACAAAATATGTAAGGGAAAGATAAAAAAAAGGATGGCAAAATGGAAAATAGAAAATAAAGTTGTTAAAGAGAACGAGTGTTCCTAATTCAATTGTAGCTGTCCATGTTTTTCTGGTAAAAACTGAAAAGCTGGTTTATACAGCAGAAGTGGTTTTAAAACTGTAGTCTCTGTTAGCTGATTTCCAGTTAAATGAACCTTTTTGCCTCCCTAGCAAATTGTCTTTTGGAAATGAGAATCCAGCTGCAGTTTTTCAAAACCTTATTCAGAAGATGTGTTGGAAATATGACACGGATGTGTCAAAAAGCCAATTTTCTGCCAGAACAGCATAAAAACATTCAAGTGTACCAGCAGCAATGTTTGCAAACAAAATGTTACTGTATCGCATTTTTTGCTGGATTTTCAATATTCTTTTTTTTATTTTAGTGTATGTGTATATTTTTGCATACAAGAATATGCAAAACTGAAAAAAAACCCTGATTGAGTGAGATGCTTTTTACATGTAACATGTTGCCATTTCATTTTAGAACGAAATCTGTCAATTCTTTATCTATGTAATCCTTTTCATTGCCATAGATCCTTTCCTTCCCACCACCCCACGGTAGTTTCAATGTGACCATTGTTTTGTGAAATTTTTTTGCCATATACTAAAGAATTCCTGTAACATTAACCTTATTTTTGAAAACCAAAGACTGTGTAAAAAGCTTCTGTACTATTTAATTTGCCATGGTTTTTGGGAGGATTTGTGTTATTCTAAAAGGAATCTTTTTTAGGCCTATATATATCAGCTATGCACTATTTAAAATATAAATAGTGATAGATTGATAAATTGACCAGAGCTGTGGAGTTATGTGACAGTTTCTTGTGAAAGAAAGCAGATAGAAGTTGAAGTCTCTGAACTGATGATGTAGAATTATGAGTTTATAAATTTAATAGTACTTAATGCTAGGTGCTAGACTTCCTAACATTCTATCTGGACAAATTAATTCAGTTCAGTTTTGCCTTTTCCTTGTATTAACAACAATGTTGTAGATTTAACTTGAGTACTTCTTATTTCCTATAGAGGAAACAAAAATAAATATTTTATGTATCTATGGGTGGATGTGGTGAGTAGAACAGGGAAATGCTTAAACATTAAAGAATTTGTTTTTTACAATTATGCTTGTTTTTCTTTTCCAGAGTGTCTTCTATACAAAAACCTGATCATTTTCATGTGACAAAGGTATGTTCATCATCAGAACCAAGAAATGTAGCATGTGGCACTAACTGATACCCATCTGTCAAACCCTGTTGTTGATAAGCACTGGCATTCAAACTTTCAGTGTAACATGCTTGTTTTCCATGTGTTACGTTAAGAGTATTGCAGCATTTGGATCTTTGATTACTTTTTTCCCCCTTCCTGAAAAAGAATGGAGAGACCTGGAAATGATTATCAAAAAAAA
>VXBU01009396.1:1206235-1350931 GCA_013400315.1 Bombycilla garrulus | reverse complement strand
AAAAAAAAAAGAAAAAGGTGAATAAATACTATTTCTTGACTCTTTGAACTTTTTTTGAAAGATATTGCTGGTGTTTTCCCTCTGTACCTAAGAGAGAAACAGAAGCAGGTAGAATTTTTTTCAGCAGTGATTTGAAATTTTTTTTTGTGGGGACTTGTTTATTATAATGGACGCTGAAATCTTTCCTATATTTGAGAGAAGCTTATCCAAACATTATGATTTCAGAGAACAAGTCTCCTCACTTTCCTTAAAGCCCTGGAGAATTATTTGTTCTTGAGTTCTTCTAATGGCATATTCTATACAACAGTTTCAAAACCCCCTTTCTAATAAAAATGTTGTTTGCAAACTTGAAAACACTTGTAAATAGCCCGTATTTGAAAAGCCTCTCCAGTGGACATAATTAATGTGTAGTATGTTACTGTTCTGCTGACCATGACCTTTAAAGGCTCCAGTTTGGGAACTACAATGTTAAAATGTAGTTCCCAGCAGAAAAAAATCTCTCCAAAGGAAAAAAATCTGTTTTCTTGAGTGTATTATGTGACATGGGTATGTGGAGATATGGGGGAGCATCAGTGTGCTCTCGTTCTGCTCCTAAAGATCTTAGCAACAGATCAGTGTGTGAACACTTGCACATTCCATTTGCGTATGGGGAACGTGCATATCTCAAATCGGGTTTGAGACATGGAATGTGGATTTTTCTAAAAAAGCTCTAGTTTTTTCCGCACGAGTTACCCCGTGGGTTTTGCAACAGAGCGGTTTTTCTGTTTCTTGTGAGTTTGATTTGTGGAGTGTCTGTTTTGGATATGCCGAGAAGAGCTAGCATTGTGGAATTTCATATTGATTGTGCATGTTGGGATCATTCCCTCTCCTAAAATGCACGGCTCGTATGTTTTCCCATACGTTTCATGGCTTCAGTTGTGGTAAAGCTTGCTTCTGTGCTTCACGCTAGGTGGGTCATCTGCCCCGAGAACAGCTAAAACCCCTGCTGAGGAATGTGCATGCGTTTGGCGTGGTTTTGTGTTTTTCTGTTCTGTTTTTCATCCCACATAGGCGGAACCTACCGAAGTAGTTAAGCCTGTGCCCATTGCCTCTGCTGTTGCACCCAAAGTCACTACCGCGGCGAGCGTGGCTTTCAATAAAACACCGCGGCCATTTGGGGCCGCAGCCTCCTCCAAGGTCACCTCCATCCCATCACCGTCCTCGGCCTTCACGCCCGCACAGGCGTCGGCCGCACCCGCGTGTGCCGCGGCCGGAGTGCATGCTAACGCCAAGCCTAACGCTGAGCCCTGGCCAGCCGCGCCGGCCGCTCCTAAACCTGCAGTTCCTGTCCCACGGCAGCACGGTGCCGCCGACGGCGCCCCGGACGCAGCCGAGGGGCCGCGACGAGGAGGCAGAGAGAACCAGGGGGACAGTAAACAGCAAAATGGGTAGGTGGGATTTTGTTTTTTGCTGTGAGGGTCTTTCCTCACAGGAAAAAAGCCGGGCTTGTTTGAGGGCTAAGGAAAACACAGCTTGGAGGAGTTGTTTGCTCCTCAGAAGTTGGTCTCTCAGAAATTATTTTAAAAGCGATGCTTCAAAGAGCCCAGCTAGACTTTTGGTGATGGTTTTTCTCACGAGTGACATATCTGTTTATAGAGTGTCACGGCTAAATTGAACAAGGACCGTGGAATGCTTTACATGATGTGTTCTATCACCACGTGTTCTCGACCTTACAACAAGCCTGGTATTAATTTCAATGTCCAATCTCACTGTGTATTTTGACATCCAATACAGCGACTGAAAGCAGCAGGCACTTGAAAATGCAGAGCAGTCTGTCAAGAAGGGTCGGAGGGTGCTGTGATGGCCAGGAATGAGATGCTCTTGACGACCAACCATGACTCTGGCAGAGCCAGGCAGTGGAAAAAGGTCCCAGAAGGGAGGCAAAGGGACAGATGTCTCATTAATTCTCTGCACAACACAGGAGAAGCTTTAATATGATCTCTAGGAAGCTGATGGGGTTAAGCAGATTTTTTGCAGTGCTGTACTATAAATACCTCAACTTTAAATTTTACCTTCACCCTAAACAAGCAATGCAAATTTAATATGTGAGTAATTTCCTTATTCAAATAATTGTTTATGTTGAAGTAGGCATCAGAGACTGAACATTTAAGGGACTGTAAGGAGACATAAAAGGCTTTATCTGGTGTAGCATCTAGACTAGTAAACAATAGATTAGTAAACTAAATTGAGCCCAGCAGCACTCCTGGGAACTGAGACCTGGAGCAAGATTTTGGCTGGGGATGCCTTGGGCTCTCCCAGAAATTCCTGGGCAGAGTCTGGGAGCTGTAGCACCTCAGGGACCAGTTCCCAGTGCCTGCTGTGCTGGGGGAAGAGGAGGAGGCGGGGCATGAGCAGTCCCATTCCAGGTGGCTTCTGCTGAATTAAGTAATAAAAAGGGCAGAGGGGGAACTGTAGGTTTCTCTTCAGTTTTAAGAATGTGAAACCTGGGCTTAAAACTTAAAAGCTGTGGTTACTATTTACCATCCTGGAAAAGGAAGGGACTGGAAGAAAAGGCCTTGTGCCTCTCTTCTCTGATATTCTTTCCGTATAGAAAGTATATGAAGAACCCTACAGAAAAGAAAACATCCATGCCAACGAAAATACTGAATAAATTGCAGTTTCAGCTGAGTTTCTTATGGAGTAAAAAAAATTAAAAATACTTCTTTAGGTACTTGTTCCTTTTATGTTTTAGTATGAATATTTTCCATGTGTGGACTCATAATGCAGCCCGTATGCATTTTATATTGCACTGTAGCCATGGTAACTTCCAGCCTTTTCTTAAACAGATGATGGCAGGAATCCACTCTGCAAAAAGTGGGTTGAAATTAAGAGATCCCAAGGACTTGCTCACTGCTTGTGCTGTTGTTGAATACACTTTCGCAAACCCTCTCTTATCTTTCCAGGAATACTTTTTTAGCAAATAACTGTGTAAGGTGTATTCAAAAGCAGCAATTAGTACGAAAAAGAGGAACAATAGCAACAAAATTAAGTCTTCTGGAAGGAAGTGCTGCAGGCACAGAGTAAGCACTTGACAATCAAGATAGGATGACTAGGTGAGCACTGCTATGTGCCCTACCTTACTTAGAGGATGAATAATACCATCAAAGAGGATGAATAATCACAGCTGAGAGGTGAAGAAATTCCTGTCTCACTATCAGTCTTGCAGATCGAGTTTGGAAGAGTTTGAAATCATTTTAGAGTTTTAAAAACCTACTTTATTTTGCAGTCTTTCTTACAATATTGTGTTTGGGCTGCTTTAAGCAATGCAGTCCTAAAGCACAAAACAAAAACAAGCAGACAAAACCCACTAAGGTGGTTATATATTGGTCTGCTGTGACACTACTTAATTTTGCCTAGGAAACTTAAGTTTCTACAATGATGCTTAAATATCTCCCCATTTAAAAATTGTATCAATGGCATCTATAAGATATCATGAATATTGAAGTTTGGAATAATTGATCAGTCTGAGATGAATTCCATTTTGCCTCTTTGGCTTGTACGATTCATTTTCTCAAAACATGCAAAAAAACAACTTGTACCTTGTTCACAGATGGCACTGCTTTGCAAATGCAATTCTTTAGACATGCACCTTGTTATACACACAATTTCCTCCCTTCCTCTTGGCTTCCCTCAAAAAACATTCAGGATATAAACTATTTGACTTCAGGATGGGAAAGGAAGTTTAATTTCCCTTGTTTAGTTCTGCCTTAGAAAGCAAGCAATTTGCTTGACTAGCCTGTATGCAGTTGCATTTTAATCAAGACCTTTTTGCCAGCTCTTGCATGAGGATGTGCCTGCTGCTTAGAACAGGTAAGATGTCCATAGACTTCACTCAGTTGAAGTTCAGCTGGGCTAAAATTTTCTCTTTTAGGTTCTCCTGATGCTTATAAGTTTGACTTACGTGATATATCGTTTTACCAGTGCTTGGATTTGGAAACTCCTGTACTATTTTAAGAAGCAAAGAATTAATTAACACATCAAATGCTTTTTTTTTTTCCCTTGCAGATAGCAGCAGCGACAAAGTTAGTATCAACAGCACTGGACTTGAATTATGGTTATTTTTCCTATTGGAATAACCAGCATGTATTCTGGTTTTGCAAAATTACAGCTCTTACAGAGTTATATATTTAAATTTTGCAAAACAGCTTCAGCTTTTCATAGTGTAATACATTATTTTATCTGCATTGGACGTGATGTGATTTTGCTTTTCACTGTGCTACATTTTGCAGCTCATTTTTATTCTATGAAACATTTGCGTGGTGTTTTTGTGTACTGATAAATTCCTGGTACGACTGTAGTTCATTGGTGCTGGTAATACAGCTAGTAAATGGTGAAATACAGTATAAAAATAAAATTCCTTTGAGAAGTGTGGTATGATGGGCTAGATTCTGAATTCATACAGGAAAAGAGAACTAACGTCCATAAACTCTGATTTGTGCATATTAGGATGATAGATGATTGAGGTTTTAGTGGCTTCTCTCTTCTCCCCGTGCCTCAAGGCTGAGAGTTAAGAGAGCTACTGTCTCACTGAGTTTTCCTTTGTCTCTGGCACCACCTTGTTGCCTCAGTGAGTCATTACTAGTAGACTCTTCAGCCTTGTAAAGGAGGCCAGTAGGACAAGAGAAGTCAGTGGGATTTTTTTCTTTATACCACTTTCAACAAATGTGAAAGACTGCATATTTCACTGGGGTAGTTGCTAGAATGCAGTAAACTGCACATAAATAATTACATTTTCATGTATTTCCACACCTTTAATTGCTGCTTTAACTTTCAGATTTCATTTTTGCTATTAACTGTTTAAGACGCTTTACTCCATTTTTCTCTATTCTCCATCCTGGAATTGTCATTGCCTTTGTTTCTATACTTCTTTCTCTGTGATTAACTTTGTGATACATGCTCTTCACTAAATACTGTGTGTTAAAAAATTAAATCTTTTGATATAATTTTGTACCATACCTTTCACATTGTTTCAAGTATTAAGTATTTTTTTAAGCTTAAGTTTTTACTAATGCATTCCATTTGATGGGCTGAATTCTTACTTGTTGACAGTTAAACATCATTCCTCACTCATTTTCCACCTTTCTTTCCCAGAAATACTTTGAACCATAAAAGTACAGTGAGGAGGTAGTGTCAAAAATGAAAGTGATTTTTAAAGTTTGATTGGGTTTTGTTTTTTAATACTTATTAGAAGTTTTAAGTCCTAGGAGCTAGTTTTTCACAGGTTTCCTCCTGAAATTTATGTAAAAATAAATTTATGTAAGTCCTTCAGTGAAAGACTTAGAGGGTCTTACACATTAATGCTTTGGAATAACAAATATAGAATTTAGGAGTAACTTACGTAGTTTGACTCTTCTGCTCCCTTTTCCCAAATTTCCCAAATTGACACATTCTTTACATCACTTACTGGATTAAAAGTTTTTAGATCCGTACTCTTGAGAGTCTTGCTAGTGCAAGGATTGATAATAGACTGTAGGTTACTGTAGGGAAAGTTTCCAGACAGAGCAATCACCCCAGTGTTTTTGTTTCAAAGAGGGTTCCTCCTCCTCCTCCAGACCATGGCCATCTATGCTTTCAGATGGGCTGGTCCTGACCTAGGCTTTGCCAAATGCAAAACACTTGGTGTGTACTGGGTGGTCCTTGCATGTGCACACATTTGTGCTGTGCCCCTTGGGAGTTAAAGGGAGAATTTGTCAAGGGGCACCTGATCTGAGCTAGGTAGATTACCCTGCTTTACCAAAACAAATTCCCCTCTCATCCCTATAGGGAAATGACCATGAGTTTAATTAAAGTATGCGAGTGTTGGGCAGTAGTTTTAGTGGTAGAATGAGAATATGGCTGTTAATTGGATTTTACAGCCCTTTCTCGCAAAGCTAAGTCAGTAGAATAGTTAGCTACATTTGTTTCATTTCAGCTTTCTGACTTTATTTCTTCTTTTCTTTTTCTTCTTTTCCTGTTTATGCTGGGAAAACTTTCTCTTGCTGTCTTACTCTGTTGCCTCCAAGGAAAAACCCACCCAAACGGTAAAAATTTAAACATGTAGATGTCTTGATAATACTATTACTGTTGGATGTCTTTTACTGTTTCAACTGTTCCACCAGTGAAACAAGGAGAAATATTTCAGTGGGGTTAGAGTAATTGTAAAAGGTGTGTTTGGTTCAGGAAACTGCTTCTGTGTTTAGCTCAGCTGCTGAATTTCTGCATCCCGATGCAGAAGGTTCCTCAAAATGCTGTGAAAGGTCGCAGTTGCAGCAGTGCCTCTGTAGCTGAGCAGAGCGAGGTGTCGTGTGGAGCCCTGTCCTCACAGCTGTGTCTGTCCCTGGCGCAGCCCCCCGCGGAAGCACATCGTGGATACCTACACGGAGTTCTACCACACGCCCACGCACAGCGACGCCAGCAAGAAGCGGCTGATTGAGGACACCGAGGACTGGCACCCGCGCACCGGCACCACCCAGTCCCGCTCCTTCCGCATCCTCGCCCAGATCACGGGCACTGATCACAGTGAGTGCCTCGCTGCGGCTGCAGGAGCGGGCAGAGCCCCTCCACAGGCTCGTGTTTTTAAAGCTGGGCGTCAGGGAAGAGAGATAGAGAAAGGGAAATGTTACTGTAAAACCCTGCCATTACTAAGTAGTTCATTGCTGGGTGTTATTCCTGATTGAACTGAATTAAAACAGTCGAGATAAATCCTAAAATTTCCATTTCTACTCCCAAAGATATTGTAACTTACGTATTTGTTGTTTCTTTCTCTTCCCCAATCACCAAAATGGTGACATTCCTGATCAAATTTAACGCTTCAGAAAAATTAGGTGTTTTCTGGCATGGAGAAAGTCTTTGTGAGTCATATAAAAATGTGATCTGCAATGATGTTACCAATCAGAAACATAAATCCATAATTCCTCAGTTTATTCCTAGGTTTTGCTTCCCTTCTCTGCTTATGCTACAGTGTGATTACATATGTAGTATTGTAGTGAAGGTCATTCCTACTCATATAATTTTATGCCAGAACTTCAATTTCATGTTATGCTGTCACCATAAGTCACTGGCTGAGATTTGTGTTTTTGTGTGAAGGCCACCAGAAGGGCTTTGAGCTGTCATTTTCTCGGGTTTTGTCAGCTAGAGCTGCAACGAAGAAGACATTGAGGAAATTTGACCTCCTCTCTGGGGGAAATTTTATCAAATCAGCTATTTCTAGAAGCCAGTGATAACATCTCCCAAAATAAGGGTTATTGTTTGTGTGTGATAAATATTCTGACTTTGGACCTGATTGTTTTGTGATCCTGTGTTCAATTCCTGTCATCAGTCCTTATAAGGGCAGACTATGGGACCTGAACATCAAATAACATGTTATTCATTCAAGCTGAATTTATCATGTTGACAAATGCAGTAAGCAAATTACTGCAACTAGATTTGCCAGTCTTAAAATCAGGACTGGGAATTTACATTATGCCTTGTGCAAACCTCTAGAACCTTGGTTGGAAATAGCCTGGCTGCAGACAGGCGCTTGGATTATCACCTGATATAAACCTACTGGATGTTCGTCCAAAAGAAAATACCTCTTAACTTCCATTCATCTTCACCTTCTCGAATCACCTTTTTCAATGCCAGCATGGAGAGTGGGCCAAGGGGAAGGGCAGAGACCAGCAGAGCCACTTTTCAGCAGTCCTACTAGCAAAAGGTCTCTTGAAGTTCATAGATGTAATCTGTTGGGGTGTACTTAGAATCAAAGAATCCTGACAAGTCTTGTTGTAATTTCCCGCTGCAGTGAATGTATTGGCACAGCAGAGAATCTCAGTGTTGTGATACAGTGTCTTTAGTGCCCTAGAAAGTAAAAATGTTCTGTTTTCTTTCAGTGAAAGAACCGGAAAATGAAGCTGGGAAGAAGACTAAGTAAGTTGATGTTTTACATTTTTATTACTTTAATACTTTGCATGTTTTAATTCTTAACTTGTAGCTTTTGGTGCACTTGTGTGACATCTGTGTGTTTTTAGAATGTTCCTTCCCTTTTTGCCTTTTACTTCAGCATGTGAAAACAAAGATATTTTTCTCCATAGACAAGCCCTTTCAGTTCAGTAGTAGTGTTTGTGCAGGACTTTGTGTAGAGGCTTTCTGTAAACGTGGACCGGTTTGGTTGCCTGTACGAGGTCAGCTTGTGTTTTCCAAGTCTAACCGGGCATTTTTGATTTGTGAGTGTGGATCTGATTGCAAAACATAGGTGGGGAAGTATTGCTGTTCTGGCTTCAAGTAAGGGTCAGCTGTCTCATTGCTTTGGGATAAGCTTTGTTCAAAAGGAGCACCAACCAGTCCCTAAATGTAATTATTGTCTAAATAAGTGTCTAAATTCTTGAAGTCAGTGAGACATTCGCTACTGACTTTGACTAACACTGGATCCAGCTTTTTGACAGAGAGGAAGACAGTGTGATAGGCATAGTGCATGGAGTTTGCATGCTCACTTGTGAAACTGCTTAAGACAAACTTTCTTTCTTTCTTATTTTTCTTCTATCACTTCTTTCCACAGGGAAAAGGTTCCCATCCACGTCCTTAGCCCCAAATATACAAAATTACGTGACTGGCACCATGAAGTCTCAGCACGTGTTCTTAATGTCCAGTGATTTTACCCAAGTTGCAAAAGCAAAATACAAACACTTCCTTCCTTTCTTCTTTTCCATCTGCTTTACAAAAAAAAAGAAAAAAAAAGAAAAAAGAAAATGTATTTCAGTAGCCTTTCTGCAAGATAAATTCTAGCCTTTTCTATACTTTTCTAACACTTTCCTACTGATGTGTAAAAAATGGGATGAACGTGTTCTTGTGCTAATCATTAGTTGACAAAAAGTACATATTTAAAACTTAACAACTTGGGTGGCTGAATGTCCTAATGTAGGGGAGGAGATGGCTGTTTCAGTTCTTTTTTCTGCCTGGAAAAAGTCATTTGCATTGCTGAGTTTGAGTTACTGTAGGCTGTTAGAAAGCAGAAAATTTTAAACAAATGAATAAGAAATTGTGTTACCTTGATTCTGGGGCTGGGGGAAGAAGATGAAGAGGGGATTGTATGCACTTATTTCAAATTATCATACCTACCAGGAAAATCATCTTGGATTTCACTAGATTTTTAGCAGGTCAATTTTAGAGTGGTTGTAAATGTTTTACAAAGTACAGCAAGAAGACAGACTGCTTTTAAGGAAAGAAAAGAAAAATTTAATAAATTATGTTCCAATGTTTTGAATTGAAGTGAAAGCTCTATATAAAGATTCTGCTGCTTAGACTAGTAATTATGTTCATGTTTTGGAAAACTTAAAAAGAATAATTGAGCAGAATGTTGCTGTGTAAGAGCTTCAACACATCTAGCAGGGACAAGATTAGACAGTAGTATTTATTTATTACAGAGTGAAGCTTATAGGATTTCTTGTGTTTATGAAAGCTTCACAGCCCTGTGGTTCTCCTGTAAAATAATGTATTATAGTAGCTACACATCCATTAATTTATGCATTTTGAAGCTTGAAGAGTATTTTAATAAAAGTTGCTTTTATCTTAGCTCTGTCTGTTTTTCTTTTGAGTCTCTCTGACTCCTTGAATAGTCTTCTCTTGCATGGGGTTGACATTTCATTGCACCTTCACAGCCTATAGGAAGAGAAGCAGTTAAATCCCAGCTGCATTGTAGAAACAATCTGAGTTGTTTAAAACTACCCCTGTATTTTAGTTCCTGATCATCTTAAAAATGGGGTATGTGTTTGTGTTGCAATTTGCAGGAATCAGTAAAATGAGTGACCCTTATGGGAGTAAGAATTATACAAAGTAAAACACTTTTGGCTTTTGCAGCGCTTGTTGAACCAGATAAAGTTTGAGACCTCAGACAAAGGTGATTGTGAAGCACATGTAAAAGCCCAGTTTCCCACAACTGCTCAGTGACAACCATTGCAATTGGTTTGGGTTTAATGCAGCTGACATACACACTCCTCTGATGGAATTAGTCCTGTGGACAGATGCTTCTGCAAGAGGACTTGGCGGGGTTGTTTTTTGTTCCTTGCACAATGTTGGAACTTGAGAGAACCTCTGGAACCGTTTTGAGTTTCCTTTTCAGGTTGTTTATGTGATACAGTACAGCAGTAGCTTATATGGTATTTGTCATTTTATCTTTAGGAAAAGACAAACAGAAAATGGAGACTTCAGGTAATAGATAAGTTATCTAACACTAACAGTCACCAATGTGGATGCCTAACACTGCACAGATTTGCCCTGGTAATGATGGCCTGAGGGATATCACATCTTGAACACTTTTTGGGTTAACTCCTTAGGGACAGTAAGGGAAAACGTTCACTTCAATAATTTCACTGAAGAGTGTTTTGATGAGAAATTTAATTTCCATGCCCCCCATCACGTAACTTGGCAGTGAGTTCTTTGTTACTAAACCCAAGTGTGTTACTGAGTGCACATACACCACAGTATGTAATAATTGGATAGAGTACTGCATATTAAAGTGGGAGTGTGAAGTAGTGTATTTAAATTGTTCTGCTGGGTTTATATAATTTCTTTACGAACAGAATGAAATGTGGGCATTTCAGAGACCATCAATGTAATAAAAACTGTCAAAGGTTAGAAAGGTCATTGCTTTGATTCTCTGTAAAGGCTTCTTTTTAAGGGCAAAATGGTTTGACCTTCAGGTATTTTTATGTTCTGGAGGTGTCCCTAGGTAATGAGAATATTTTCATGTTGTTACTAAACTTAGCATTATGTTTATCTATCTTACCAGCTCTTATCCTTTTGAAGGGTGAGTTGCTGTAGTGAGAAATAGAAGAATAAACCCTCTCTAAATAATCAAAAGAGTAGAAGCCTCTGTTTTGAGTAAAATTAAGCGTAGTCATAGAGTCTGTCTTTTAAGGGTATGAGAGTAGTTTGAGAGAGACTGCCAAATTATTAGTTTTCTATGAATTAGTTGTAAAAACACCAGTAGTTCCAGAAGTGTTTTATGAATGTGTGGAATGAATTTCATTTACTGCTTGAAAGATGTCATCTCTTCACCCAATATCCCCATTGCACAGAACTTACTGGTGTTAAATTTTGGACTTTTTGTTACTGTTCCCAAAAATGGATTTTTTCATTTGTATCTGATAAATATGCCCTAACTCATGTCTAATTCCCAGCATACATCTGATCTTTGGAAACATATTGAGTATTTTTTTATATTAAAAATATGCTTGAATTTTAGAGACCACCTAGAAATATCAATGTGACAATGAAATAGAAACTTCTCTTCCATCAGTGATCTTCAGTAAAATATCCCAATTTAATAATATTCAGCTTTTCAGGCAGGCATTGTACAAGACAGATGTTCTGAGTGGTTTTTATTATTTATTTTCAAACTGTAACCCACTAGGGATTTTTGTTTGAATAAAAGTGATTTTTCTCTTCAGCAGCTGGAAAGACAGGAAATAGAAAAGCCTCACTGAAATGTGTAGATTGCAGCTTTTAAACCAGTTACTTAAAACTTATACAATGTCTAGCCTTTGTATAAAGTTTATGTATTTTAGATGCTTTCTGTTTCTGCAGTACTCTATTTCCAAGTTTGTTTGTTTGGTTTTTTTTTTTAATGTTCATCTTTAACCATCTCCTTTTGAGTGACCACATCTAGATTTGCTTTTAGCCTTAAATTGTAGGGTCAATTCATTGTTCTGAGTGAGGACTTTCCAGATTTGTAGTTTAGTTTATCCACAGCAACTGGAAAATATTTGTCCTACTCTTGGTCAGTCTTGAAACAATCTCTCATAAAATCATGTATTCACTTTTCTCTCCCCCATGTCATAAATACATGTAAAGCATACCTGCAGATCTACCTGATGGAGCAGGAACCCAGGATACCTGTATTAATATGAATAAAAACTCCATAGCTACACCGACTTTGGAGATGCCACCTGCACCAGAATTTCCATCCACACCTTTACCACTTTTGAGGTTGGCTTCCTGCTCATTCTTAAGTCTATTCAATCATTTCCAGCACTTAAGGCTCCCTACTTTAATAAAATACTTAATTCTGCTTACTAACATTAAAAAAAAAAAAAGGAGCAGAAATGCCTGTCCTTGTTGCTAATTTAGTCTCCTCAAAACTTATTGTTGTGTTTGATCTCTGTCTTGTAGTTCACTTTTTTTATGTATTACACTGGTATGTCTGGCCAGTGCTTTTCTTCAGTCAGAGTGCTTTAAGACAATATTTTCTAGTGATTTTTTTTCCCTATAACAACTGAATTAGAGAAAGGATATGAAAAGTATTGAGAAATATATAGTGTAATGTTCACGAAACTAGCACAACCAAAAAGTTGTAGCAAAAAGCTTATAAACCTTGGGATGAATCCCACTAGCACTTGTGTCCCTTTCAGTATTTTCTGAAGTTGTTTTCCATCACATAATATAATCCCAAATATGTGTTCAACTTTGTGAGTGTCCAATACTACTTGGCTCTTTTGAGTTTTAAAGCAGCAAGACTCTCTCAGCCTTCACTGGAAGTGTGTTTTGCATCATTTTATCCTCTTAATTATATTTTACTGTAAATTTCATGGTCTTTTTGGAGGATTTTGGGGGCTTGGGCTCTTTTTTTCTTCTCCATTACTAACACAGTGTCTCCTGTTCTGCATACTACTTTAATGTAGATTAAAAATCTCTTTCTCTGTGTGTCTTCCCTTGATTTTATTACTGTGAATGGAGTGAGAACAATGCTAGACCAGAACCTGCAGCTGCTCTTTTGCCAATAGCAGATTCCTGCCCTGGCAGTGTCCCCTCTCCCAGATTTTCTGAACATATTGCTGCGCCAGCTCCTGCGAGGTAAATCATTCACAGGACTTCTGATTCGTTTAACAATCTATCCTGTTCTAGCCTGGGTTTGTCTGTCTTGAAGGAGAGAGGGTTGTTTGTCATTCACTTAAAATAAACTTCATTAAGCTGCTGTGACTAGGGATTTTCCTGGAAATGGTAGGAGGGGGAAGTAGAAAAATTAGATAGAAACAAATAAATTCATGAACAATCTCGTGGATACTAGTTTAAATAAAGCACAATATTTAGTGTACGTATGCTGTCAGTGGGTGTCCACCCTATCACTTGGAGTAGCTTTTCAGTGGCCTCAAGTCAAAAGTGAATATGGATTTAGAAATATAAAAGTAATTTTCTCAACTGTGGGTTATTTAATTTGTAACACAGTGTTGTGCTGTGATGCAGTCACATAAAACTAGGATATTATCTGCCAAGTTTCCTGTCACTGGCCCTGGATAGTTTTACTGGCACTTACCTTGGCAAATTGCTGGTGCTTTGGAGGTCATCTTTGAGTACTAGGCAGCAATAGTAATTTTAGACAGAAGGCTGTGACAGTAGTTTGGAGGGTGATTGATTGTTACTGTTACTGAAGGTCAATAACATTTTCTGATGGCTTGTCTTATGTTGTGCAGGGGTTTTTGAGTTCCAGGTAGCATGCACAGGCACAGTGTCATAATATGAAACAAAGCTGTTCCTGTAAAAATGAGAAATAAATGAACAGTGCCTGGTCCTGCCAGGCCCTAGACAGACATTCATGCTTGAATAAAGCATCCAAAATATACTGTTACCTGTTGTGCTGTGATGCAGTCAAACAACTTTCTGCAGTTGGAAAACTATTATTAAGATTTGGAATTGACCGGTTTCAAACCTTTAAAGCAGCAATCTCAACTAGCTGAGAGACGAGGAGAAATCTGACATAAAAATAAGACTTTGAGGACATTTGGGTTCCCTGAGAGAAGCAGGTATGTTCATGAGCTAACATGAGCTTAGGCAGTAAGGGATGGAGGCAGATGGGTTGCTGGGTACCTTCAAGGTGGCATTTGGTTTGAGCCAATACAGTAAAGAAGATTTGGTTGTGATGTTTTCAGCAGCAAATTCTCTTAAATCAACAAAGATGAAAAATACACACAGAAGATGTATGACAGTACTCCTGGTGATTTTTTTCTTTAAGCAGAAAACCTGAGATGAAAAAAGCAATGAAAAAGGTCTCTTTTTCACTGCCTTTACTTCACTGCAATTATCTCACTTCAGTAACTGGTTTTCATGTCTACCAGTGAAACTCCAGTATGATTACACCTACTTGCTCCATCAGTGGATGTATTCAAGGCCAGGTTGGATGGAGCTCTGAGCAAAGTCTAGTGAAAGCTGTTCCTGCCCACAGCAGGAGGGTTGGAAGTAGATGACCTGTAAGGTCCATTCCAATCCAGAGCATTTTATGATTCTGCTGAGCTGTAGATGCCTTGCAGATACCACAGCAGCTAATGTGTTCTGAGTACCAAGGAGTCTTCCCTAAATCCCAGCTCTGCATCTGAGTCCAGGCAAAGGAAATTTAAATCTAATCTCACTCAAAATCTATGGCGCTAAATTTTGTTATTTGGCAAAATTAACCTAGCAAGAGAGCAGCTTTAGAATGCAAAATCTGAAAAGCAGCCATGTTCATGGTGGTTCAGGATGAGAGCCAAAGTATTTTTACGAATACAAAAGTAGATGGTCAGAATTTTCTGCTCAAGAAGGGCAGAAATTGGAGCAGCTTCTACAGAGCTGTGGAGAGAAGGTTTAGCATTGGGTGTGGGATGGAAAACAAATTATTTGATACAGCTGTGTAGTCTGGATTCTCCCCTGAAATAAGAGGCCATCAGTGTAGCAACTATAGGTGATGTTTATATTTTGTTACTGAGCAGATGCTGATGCTTTTATTATGCTCTTTTGAATGGGAACTACAGCAAATCTGATCTTCAAACCCCCTTTTGAGTAAAATGGCATCTATTGGAAATCTGCATGGAGCAATTAATGAGTTCTATGTCAGGCTTGTAGTAAAGCAAAATTGGGCCATCAAGGATGGGTAGACTTGCTCTTGCTACTGAAGCCTTGCATTTGTTGACAAGGACTGGCGTAGGTCCTTACTTTCCAAATGTACATGGCTGAAGCTCTGTAAATTGTACCACCCACTACTTAACCACCAAGAAGGAGAAAGCTTGCTGTGAAATGTATGGAGGATCTGGATTTGATTTCTAGATTAAAGTTAAGTGAGCTGATTCTAAGGTAGACTTCATAATGCTTTTTTATTGTTGTTTTAGTTCTTTATTGAAAGCCTTAAATAGTTCTATGTCTGTATAACCAACTATGTAAGTTATAGTGTATTATTACTCTATTTCATATATGAGATGTTCTCCTCTAAGTTTAACAGTAAAATATTTAAGAGCAATTACAGCCTTTGCAGGAAGTTGCAAAAAGTCATCTTAAAAAGTAATCCTGGCAGCATTAGACCACATAAACCACAGAATGTGGTGATTCCAGAGAAATTTTATAACTAATATAAAACAGATGCGATGCCAGCAGGTCTTTAGATTGTATTTTATATGCATGGTTTTTACAGTCATGCAGCCCTACTTTTATGTTTTCTTTTAATGGAATTATTCCTGATAGAAATACAAAGACTTAGTAATAAGTTATAATAGATATTAGTCCTGATTTTTGTTGTGTACTTTCTGATCACTGGACAGCCAAGAACATTCTCTGCAGTAATTGTAGTCTGGGAGAAGAGGAGGTCTCAGGCTGACCGTACTAAAACTGCCAGAGTTTTTATGGTTGTTTCAGTGTGGTGACAAGCAAGAGGAAGTAAAATATGGGGGAGAAATATTGCTGTCTTGTGGTGAATGCTACTTGCCCTTCTACTTTCTTTTATGTATTCTGTTTAAGAAGACTTTTGGAAGTCTTAGGCAAGTATACACTTGGTCTTCCCTTCAATCGTTCAGGTTTTAAATGCCGGTAGCCAAGTAGCCTCAGTGTCTGAAGTACCATCTCCTGACACTAGTTTCTTGATTTTGCTCTTGTTCAACTTTGTTATTTTTAAAGTAAAGTAACTACCAAAGTAGTTTGGCTTTGTGGTTAAACAAGTGCTAAAGCTTTAGCTGTAAAATTGCCTCAAAAAATTGGTTTCAGCATGGTCTGATTTCCAGGGCATGAGTATTTGGTTCCTACAGAAGGAGGTAAAAAAGCCCTCTGCTTCTCACTTGTTCTTCTTACACAAGATGCAAGAATACCAGCTAGAAAGAGTTGTCCATTGCCACTTTGTATTTTTAATCAATGGAGAAATTTCTTCTCTGTATATTGTCTCATTATAATTACTGATGAAATTAACATCAACTAGGGAGATAACCGTGCCTGCTCCAGATGCAGCGAACTCTTTGCCGGCGGATGAAGCTCCTCCTGTCCCCAAGACGTGTGCTGTGGCCACACAGACCACCGAGTTCCCCCTGCCTGCTGACCCAGCTGGGGGGCTGCCTTCTCCAGCCCTGCATGTGGGAACAGCCCTCAAGCTGCATGACCTGCTTGCCAGGTACATCTGAGCCAGCTGTGTGGGAAAGGTGCAGTCAGAAACTGTAATTTTACACACAGTGCATCACGCAGAGGTTTGGTTTGGAAGGGACCTTAAGAATAATTTAGTTCAAATGCTCCTGCCATAAGCAGGGAGACCTCCCACTAGACCAGATTGTTCAAGACCCCAGCCTGGAGGTGAACATTTCTGGGATTGAGGCATCCACTGGTTCTCTGGGCAACATTTTCTGGTGCCTCAGCATCCTCGTAGTAGAGAATTCCTTCCTAATGCCTAATCTAAATCTCTCCTCTTTTAGTTTAAAGCCATACAGTTTCACCTGATTCTTCCTTTGGTGATGATGCAGCTTAAAGGTTTCCTGACTCTCATAGTACTCTGGCAATTTATATAGTAGTTAGACACTAAAGTAGTTTTTAGGCAACAGTTCTAAAAATAATTTAAAAATTAAAGTAGCCTTTTGATGGAGGAGGAAAAGCAGTCATGGGTCAGATATTCAGCTGGGTTTTGTTGGCAGAAGTTGGTGACATGAGGAGAATATAGTCACCCTTGCTACAAAATGTGTATTTTTAAATTGTCCAGTAGCCCAGAGTTTTTGGAGAAGAATATACACTTTAACTTGTGTAGTGATGGGAAATCCAGAATATGTTTTTACCAATAGAGAAAGTGCATCCCTCAGTAATTAACACTACAGGATGCCTAAAAAAAAAACTAAAACAACACCTAAACCTGTTTTGTTTGTTTGTTTATGGGTAGGGATGAATTTAGAAAAAACACTTGAATTAACTCCTGAGCTTTAGTTAGTATTGCCAGAGGTATCATAAGTGTTCGATTAATGACTTCTCTTCTCTTGCTGCTTTTGAGCAGGCATGAATCATCTTTGCCTACTTGTGAAATAAATTCTTTCAATAAAATCTCAAGCTTTCAGTCGAAGTCATCTGTAAGTCATACAAGGTAAATCTTTTAAGGTATATCCACAGCAAGCTGATAGGTGTAAGCAAGGTATTCAGGCAGTATTTTTGCATTTAAATCTGGGAAGTGGTATATAGTTGTGTAGGTATTTGGAGTGTTTTGTCCATCTTTGTAGCTATTTAAAAATAATACACAGCAGTTCAGTGGATAATCTTGACATTTTAAAATACAAACCCAAGTTAGAGATTAGAAATTGTAGGAGTTATTTTGGAGTCAGTCTGGTTTTTTTTCCACTTTTTTTTGTCTGTTAAAATTAATTTCCACCTGTAAAATAAGTAGTAAAAATGAAAAGGGGTTTACATGCTGAATTTGGTAAGGCTTGCTAAAAGTGGACCTGCAGAAATTATGTCCCCAAATACTTCAGTTTTCTATGTTTACTATTTATATGAAAAAGAGGACAAGGTAAATGATCTTCAGGGCTAATTCTGTCCACACCCTGGAGACTTAAATAGATCCATGTGGAGTGTTCTAGGCCCTGCTTCAGGGGGAATGACCCAGATGTGCGAGACAGAATCTGTGAAGAGGAATTTGAAGGCTGACAGATGCTAAATGCTCCCTTGATGAGGGGAAAGTTTTATTTGTGAGCAAAATCAAAATTGCTATTCTCAATATTAGTATTCAAGTCGCTCATACATTGCCTGATGTCTCTGTGAGCTGGAAGTTCCCATAGCTTTCCAGTGGTTCATGTGGTCTGGTATTGTTCTGTATCTCTGTCAATCTTTCCTACTTTCTCTGTTTTCTCCTGCGTTGGCTCAAAGCTTCTGCGCTGCAAAAGTAATGCTGGAAGATCCTTCGGGAAATCTGCCGATCCTTGGACCCTCTTCTCTCCCAGTTCTTTCTCCTTTTGAGCAGAGATCAAAAATAAAGAGCATGGCTGCTGCTGCAGTATCTGCTGCTATTGCTGTCCGGGCCAGGTAGACATCAACTTCAAAAGGAATATTTTATAGGTTGCTTTAAGGAGGTTCCAGTTCACACAAGAATAATTGGTCCCTGGCAGGGTTGTGAAATCAGTCGGCTCTTTCACAATAGTGGGCAAGTCACTAGAATATGTCCAAAGATCCCATGCCCTATTTATAGCTTAGCTGCTCTGAACTTTAGTGAATAATTCTACCATTCTGTTCCTCCTGATACCTGTTTTACAGTTCAGTTAGTAAATTAAGTGTAAATAACATTTGTGTTACATGAGTGACAAAGAATAATCTGTAACTTTGAGGAACTTTTTGATGCTTGGAAACAATAGTTTGCTGAGTTCCATCTAAGTCTTTACTGTATTGCTTTTTATAAAAACTTGCTTAGAGCAAACATTTTGACAAGTTCTTCAATCATCCATTCATATCAGTAAAATGTTTTTTAATTGGCAATAATACCCATATTTTTGTATTTCTAAATTACATGGATGTCCTAAGGTACTAATAAATTGCGTACATTAGAAAACATTCACAAAATCAGAAAACTAAAAAAGGTGAAAAAAATTTTTCATTACTTTTTATTTTACTTTATTAATGATAGAAATATATGAAAAATATGCTACTTACACCTTAGTGGGTTGTCTTGTGCCTCCCCTGAATTGCACAGCCTCCACTTTCTGGGCTGCCTGTTTAGACATAATTCCTTCATCAGCTGTCCTGGGTTCAGCTTCTCCAAAAAGACTTTTCATAAGGGATTTTGGGTTGTCAGTGGTTCCAGCCATCCTGAACTTCGTATGGTCACCTCGTTTGTTTGTGGGGTCTTTTTACACACTTGCTAGACTCCACGAGCCTAGTGCCTACCGCTCGCTGCTGGATGCCCTGCTCAGCACACCTGTCGCTAAGCCTCCCCCACCGGCCAGTGCACCCTCCAGGAAGTCCACAAGTGCTCTGGAGTTGCCAAAGAGCAAGAGGTATTGTCCAGGTGTGGTGTGTGGTTGGCACTTAGGACTTGCAGGGAGCTGGCTGCTCCTTCAAAGCACATTTCTGTTGTCTGCATGCTTGTGCCTGTCCTGTCTTTGATGTGAGGTCACCGGCTCCAAACCCTGCTGGTGTCATCTCTTTGCACAACTGATGTGCACTCTGGATCTGCTGATGGTGTTTGTGCAAGTCCACCGTGCTAAAGCAGAGGTTTCCTTTCCTCACTGGCTTCAAGTGCCCTCTGACATGCATGGTGCTGCTCGTGTTGTGTCATGAGCCACTGAGGGAGGCAGTGTCACTCTACACAAGCAGCTGAAGAAGAAACAAGACATTCTGCCTTGAAACTTCTGTGTGGGTGAATTATTTGCCACAGTTCCTTGAGCAACTAAGCGTCACGTTTGGCTAATTTTTTTAAAGCTCACTTTGAATGTGTAAAATGAAATAACTGGCATGCAGGCCAACAAATGACTGTTTTAAAAATTATTTGCTGTCTAGGCTCTTTGTTCCAGTGCTAATTCTGTTCAGTGCACAGGACTGTTTGTTCTCCTTTCCTGACCACAGCGATGTTAACACTTGCTTCAGCAGAAAGTTGCTTTTATGACTTCAGCTGCGCAGGCAGCTTGGTTATTTTATGGGGTAGTGTGTATTAAATTGTGCTAAGGAAGAAACAATCTGTGGGTTTTCTTGTACCCAATTATATTTTTCGCAAGAGTTAGACCCTTCTAGAGATAAGGCCCAATTATAAGTAGAGCTGAGATCCACTTGATGTAGAAACTTGTGTTGAATAACTAGTTCTTTTTCTTCTGTTTCATGGCTTCCAAGGTGACCTCAGTCTCTAGAGAAGGCTAAAGTAGCCCTAACCTCAGGGAGGGGAAATACTAGTTTATAAGACACAAACCATCTTTATTCGTATCAAAATTTCTAACTTGTAGTACATCCACTTAACAAAGATAAAAAAGGAACATTAACAGAATCGTGGTGTTATAATACAACTTAAAATACCAATTTTATTTTTTGCCACTGAATGATCTTACTAGAAAACCTTGGCTTGAAATAAACATCCATGGATTTTTATGGGGTCTTAAAGGTAACCTCTAAACTTGTGAAAAATTAATTTTCTCTTAAGCTGTTGCAATAGCCATGTTATCCTAGTTATTCAGGTTGCTGCCACAAGGCTGTGGCATAAGGTAATAAAGGAAGCCTATGATTTTCAGGCTGTTAGGGACATCCCAAACAGGATATGAACTAAAATTTGGGGCATGCTGTGTAGCAGTACAGTTATTCTGAGGACGCTCTGCATAAAACTGCATTTTAAAAAGGATCTTCCCAGGAATAGCCAGTGTTGCCCTGAAGATAGCATACAAGAAATGAGGATAATGATTTCTGATTTCCATATTATCATCCTTAATCCTGTGCTGCTGGCTCTGGTAAAGAAGGAGAGATTACCAGTAGATGGAGCCAAAGAAATGAAGCTTTGTACTGTCTTGTCCTGTTGAATAAAAGATCACAGCCTTTGCTATGTTGCTTGAGAAACATGTAGGAAAAGGAAATAAAAAAAGATAAATGTGGTGTCAGTAACTACATGTTGTTATTGAATTTTAACAAAGATCAAGCAAAACTAATGAGTTATGTCAGAAAAAAATAATAGATTCCAGAGAAATGTACCCATTGAGTGTGAAACTAGGTATTAAAATGTCTTTACATTATAATCCATCTAGTGACGTGCCATGATATGTAAACAAATGTAATGCTGAGAAGTTGTTTTAAATGGCAGCTCACTTCATCCCACAATAAAATAGTTGATAAGAAAGGAGAGCTGAAATCTTAAATACCATAAGCAAAGAGACAGGTATGCAACAGAATGCAGTAGGCTAACTAGTTCAAAAGAATGTTCGGCTCAACAAAGAAAGCCAAGTAAATAAACTGCTTTGGAGTTTTCTGGCTCTTTTATATCTTTCATAACTTTCATGAAAAGGTAATGAATCTATTTTACCAAGGTAGGTTAGGCTTCTTTGCATTATCTCTGGGGACAAACTCAGGAAGATGGTAGCTGTAACAAAAGCAGGATGTTGATTCTGTTCTGCAGTAAGGTTCCTCAAGAAATATTTCCCTTTTATCCTGCTCACTTCACTGTCTCTGCTCCAAAAAGATGGCTGTCTTAAACTGCTCTCTACTGGGTAGCTGCCAGAGCACTTGACCTTTTTCTGACTTACTAACTGGCCTGAAGTGGTGGTGAACATCCACATGTTTTCTTCCCCACCAGACTCCTCTGTAATGGGCTTTTTTTGGGGTGTGTAACAGCTATGCAATCTTTAACTAAGCTAAGTGTTTCATCCTAATGGCAACAGGGATAGCCTTGAGTTTGAGGCTTGCATGTTTTTTAGCAAATGACACATATGCAGCACAGGAAATGATGTATTTAATATCTTGCATGACCAAGAATTTGAGCTCTGCCTTAATATTAGGTCTCAAGGTAGAAACATTGTGAAGTTTTGGGAAACACTAGCAAGAATGGGTGTTGACAGCCCTTTTGTTTTTGGCATGGCTTTTGGTTTATCTTCCTGATACGTTACATTCAATTCCTTTAAAAAATTATATTCTGACCTTGTAAGATGAGCACTGGTGTTAACTCTTGGAGAATGCTTACTCTGAAAGGTGCTTGGAGTTATTTCTCTGAGTAGAGCACTGCTTACAGAGGGGTTACGTACTCCCTCCCCGTAATTTGATACAGAAATACCTCCACCCAGATGACTTTCTCTGCTCTTTCTATTACTTTATTTTGCTTTTCTTCTTTCTTGCAAGATACTGAAGCACTGTTAGGTTAAGATGAAATGTAAACACTGACTGACACCCTGGGCTTGTAGTAGGAGTGGGAACAAGGTCAGCACTCAGTGCTTCTTGTCTTCTGTTTCTCTGTTGTTACACCTGAAAACCCTTGCAAAAAGCCATCTGTATTTCCCTTGTTCATGGAGTTTTGTCGTCATTCTCATACCTACCTTTTTCTGGTTTCCTATATGTATTTTTTCAGCTATTGTGTATTTTGATACTGCACAAAATACAGCACATGATTTGTATGACAAACCATTGAGACCTGAGATCCGAGTCACAGAATCCCTGGCTATCTGGAGGAAGCATTTACAGACTGTCCCTTAGACTACTACATGACCTGTGCTGTCAGGAGATTTCCTCACACCACAGGGGACTTGTTCCTTATTTCCACCGTTGTTCAGGACAACAGACCAAGTTAGTTTAACAAGCTACTTGAACTGTCTTTTATAGCCACAGAACAGTTAGTAAAATACTGATGTACCAGACTGAGCTCAGAGTTCAACTGATAATTTTTACAGATGGATAGCCAATATCTTGGGCTTGCATGAGGAGAAAATCCAGCCAAATCCCTTGAACCTGCTTGGGAAAGTCCAAGTGACTTGGCCCTTGTTATCACTTTAGTGGTCTTAGAAGTTACATGGCAGTAAGCTCAATTCCTTTTCAGTTATTTAGTAGGTTCACCTTTGGTTTACAACAACATCTCCATTATTAGCTCCCCTGAAGTGAAGAAATTGTGGGCAGCATTGTATAGGAGTTGCCATGGAAGGAGGTTTAGACATCTATAGCTCCAAATCAAGTGCTTTTCTTCTCGCATTTTTGTTTGTTTTCTTGGGGTTCTTTTGGTTGGTTGGTTGGTTTTTGGGGTTTTTTTGTGAGGTATTTTGTGGTTTTGGGGTTTTTGAGGGAGAGAGAAGCATCAAAATGTCTAAATACATTCAGAAGGATTTTCTAGTACAAATTTATTAAAACACATCTGAAATGTGTTCAGCCTGGTCTCTGAAAAACTGGTACTTACATTATGTGTGACTTGGACCCACTTCCTCCCTCACAGGAGGAGGAATTACTACGTGCTTTTTCTAGGGTTTTTTCCCACTTTGCACAGTGCTTTTGTTGACCAGGAGACAGGGTAAGTCTGAGGAGCCTTTTGTGAGCTCTGAATAAAGTTTGCACTGGCCCTGGAGCCCTTTTTGTGCCCCCAAGCCTCCCGACTGGCTCTCCTGAAATTTGTTTGTTTTCCATACACATTTACTTTGATAAAATAAGGTTGCACTGTGTGGTAGGAGCTGTTCTCCATGGAATTTCAGGCATGTCTGTTAAGTATAAGCTAGCATATATAAAAAATAGAGAGGTGTCTTTGGCTTGCTTCTTTTCCAGACATTTTTCTTGGGCTGTTTTTGCAATCTGTTTCCCTTGCAACACACTTCCAGAATTATTTTGATTAATCTTCCCATAGCTTATTAATCAAACTTGTCATGGGTTTTCAGGACGCAAGACTGAGTCTGACAGACTCATGTTTCACTGTTCCTTCGTTCTTGCAGTGTTACAACCCCTTGCCCAAAGGTTTACAGCAGAGTGTTCACAGTTTGCAGGAAATGTTGGCTTGCAGGGATGAGCCTCTTGGTTGCATTAGTTTTCATCATGGGAAACTTTGATTTTTGCTGTAATTATTTCATCAGGTGGAGTAGGAGTAGCTTAAGAGTTATGGAACAGAGTTAAAATGTTAAGGCTAGAGGCAGAAGGTAGGTGTGTCATTAATAATATTGCAAGTGTTCTGACATCGAAATGTTCTTGACCTGAAGCTGACCTGTGAGTATCAGCTGGGGAGTCTGAGAAAGTACTCACAGAGAACTTGGTAAATACATAAGTTTATCATTCTTCCCTCAGCTTCCCAGTGATGACACTGAAAAGCAGTTGGGGGCTCTCTTCCATAATATATTTATTTTCTTAAATTTCAGTAAATTATTTTGTCTCTTCAAATCCTGTATTTTCTAGGTGTTGAAACTTGGGTCATCACTGTACAATATCCTAGTGAGTCGCAAAATCCTAGTGGGGCTAATTGTGGGCATTATTTAGCTACTTGAAGAAGTTAAGTGTGCTTCTGGAAAGACCCATCGCTATATTTATAAAGCTGGATAATAATAGCCGGAGTTTGAGTGTTTCTCAGTGTAGAAAAACGTGAAGTAAAGTGTTGAGGAATTAACTTTGCAGAATCAATTTGAAGTTCAGCATTTAAAAGGCTGAACCCCTTATGAGGGAGATGCTGTTGAGGGTACAGTGCATCTTTGAAAGGGAGATGAAGATGGATCTGTCTTTCTGCAGAGAACACTGCATGTGCGCTTGCAGCCAGCTGATTGGAGGCTGTAATTCCAGGAAAATGATGCATTATTTCATGCAGCCTGCCACAGGTGGGCAATATTGCACAGTAGAGACTTGCCAAGCTGCAGTAGCAGCCTGCCTGTTAAATTAAACACTCTATTGTGGTGGCTTGAGTTTATTCAAATTATGCTTTAAAGAATCAGACATGCAATAAAAGGGTGTGCAAGACCTAGCAAAAAGTTTTGCCCTGAGGCCAGCAACATCCTCTCTGTGAGAGTGATGGCTTCAGGCTTTTCCCTTGGGAAGCTTCTTGCTTGAGGCTCCTGGCACATAAACTTCAAGAGGTGATGAAAAAATCAGAGGTAGCTCATACCTGGTTTTATAATTGTCTTTTAGTTTGGGGTCAATAGGATTTCACCTAATTTCTAAATGAAAGCCTGAGTGACTCCAATATTCTGTTTCTTCAAGAACTGACGTGCCACATCATTCACAAGCCTTAGAATTCAAGCAGAAAAATGGCAGTGGTAGAGTTTCCCTTCAGTATTGCAATGAGCTTTGTGGGCCTCCATCAGTCTGCTTCCTTGCCATCTTCTCCCTAGAGGGTACCTGTTCTGCTTGTCTGAAATCCATTTTTGCTTGTCGAATAGCCTCTGCTGTAAAATATAGCTGCTGAATCAGCAGGATTTTCTTTTTCTCACTGATGATTTGTATTATTTATGACTTATCCAGGCAAAGGCAGTAAAGAGGTGCTAGACTTGAAAAGTTATTTGACAAGCAGTAATGAGCCTCTTGGATGGAGGAGGAGGAAACTTTCTTTTTTTAGCACCAACAGTGTTAACAAGGAATTCTTAAAGTTGCAGTGGGGCTCTGGCCTGGAATGGGTTTGATGGGTTACATGTCAAATATATTCAACAGTACAGAAGGATGTTTCTGTAGCAATGAAGTTGCAGACATGCATTTTTTTTTTCATTGTGGAAGCCAATCCTAACGTATCCTGTCATTTTCAACCACTGCTGCTACTTCACATCTGAGGGTGCTTACCTATCCTTTTCCTTTCAGTCTGCATTAGCACTTTTATGCCCTGTATCTCCACTGCCTCAAAATCTGCCTGTAATAAAGATTTGGAACATGAGTCTCAAAGGAATCTAACATGTACCTTCAATGCCTCCATTTGAGCTGTACAAATGTCTTTAAACATCTTTTCAGCATTGAAGATGATGGAAAGCAAGGTCTCACTTTGTGCTTCTCTGGGCTTGTGCACACTGCGTACAGCAAATCCACCAGTGCTGGTTCAGCACAGCTACTGCTGTCACCAAAATCCTACAATTGCCATAGCTGTTACTCATAAAACAGAGCATTCAGATTTATTCTCCAAACTGTGAATAACTTTTTTTATCCCTTACTTGGAAAAAGATTCTGAGTACTTGAATTACTTACCCTGTGAATCTAGAGACAAAAAAGAAAAACTCAAGGTTATGAACAGTGTTTTGGCCTCATGGTGTGTCCAAGTTGGTGCGTGTCATGTGGGCAAGGCAATACTGTGCATGTGCAACACTTGTAAAGTAAAAACAGCTTGTGGATTTTTACTTTACAAACTTGGCACAATCTGTAATTCTCGTGAAAATATGCATGGTGCACATGTGCTGTAAATTTGTTTTTCTTCAACAGAGGAAAGAACACAAGGCTTCTAGTGTGTTACTGATGGGTTTCCAAATTGTGCAAAATATGTTTTTTGGAATGTTATTTCATGTATGTATTTGGCTGTTTTCACAATGTTGTTAATTTCCTTTTGTTTTGCAAATGACCTCCATTAATAATTGCTCCTCTACTTTGAATATTTTAAACAAAAATATTTTTTTTCAGCTTCCCAAAGGCAAGTGAGAAATGAAAAATTTTCTTGCTAGTAGTGTAATTAGTGGCTACCTTCACTCCATGTGAATTGTGATTAAGTTCAGTTTTCATCATGTGCATTTTTAAAGAGCTAAAAGAGTTATGCCAACCTTTAAAATATAAAAGCAGCTGTAAAGTGCTCTAAAGAGGCAATATAAAATATTGTGCATGTTGCTTAATGACTAAAGAAACTTAAAACCCTTTTAAAATGAAAATTGTGAAGGGGTTTAGTTGACTGCATTGACTTTTGGCTGACCTTACTCAAATGTCCAGTTCTTAGAAAGCAGCTTCAGTGTGTAACTACCCCAGCATTGTTGGTGATGACAGACCAGTGGGTGCTGCATTGTTGCATGAGGATGAGGGAATGTTGTTCCACATCTCCATTTCACAAGCTCTCCTGTTCTAGCAAGAGGCATTTATTTACTCTTCCCTCGTTTCTGAGCAGTGATTCCCTGGAAGCTGTCCAGCCTGCCCCGGTGAAGAGCGTCCCTGCCTGCCAGGACAACGTGGGTGTGAGACCTGCCCCTGCCAGCACCGCACCTGCCGCAGTCCCCAAGCCAACGGCACCCCTGGGTTCTGCCAAGGGCTGGCAGCCTCCAAACCAAGCAGGTAACGTCCAGAGAGATGTTTTCTTGTTCACCTAAAGACCTTTGGATGCCTCAGGAAAACAAACTCCACCTTGGGTGTAAGAACAGCGTGCTTCAAATGGCTGTTTGTGATTTTTGAGTACAGGCCAGTTTGCTTGGGAAAGAGGAGAAGAAAAACCAATTTAGCCATTCTAGTAAACCAGTAGCCTTTTGTTAGTAGCCTCATAGATGTAATCGGTTTCACAAACAAGAAAAATCAGTTGCCTTGCACCTCTATTAAAAGCATTTATACCAATCAATTTTATGTATATATACCCCAGAGTTTCATCTTGGTGCTTGCCATGTGGCTGTAGATTCAAGCATATTCCATGCTAATTCAGGTAGGAATATCTACATGTGTCAATATTATCCATATACAAGTGATCTTTTCAGAAGTACTAATTTAAAAAAAATATAACAAAGGCTGAAGCGTTAGAGTGTTTACGTATTTGACATCTGTAGGTTTTATTTGAGCAGGGTGCCAGATTATTGCATAGGTTTGTGTTAAAGAGATTTGGGTAAAAGTTCTTGCAAGGACAATTCACATAGCTACTACCACTGAAGGAACTTTGGTGATTTCTAACTCTTTGTACCCACCCCAGAATGTCTTCTATCTGGAAAGCATTCTGTTTTCTTTATGAGCACTCCCATGTTATTGGATAATACAGATATGTTTGTATGTGTAACTGTGTACTTAGGTTTTCATAGTATCACATGCAGTAATTACTTGGAGTAATTTTTTAAGCTGAATCAGTCTTTGGTGCTGACTTAAACTTGTGTCGTAATTTCAAAGGATCTGAGAAATCTGTATTATTAATTAAGCTTTAACTTCAGATTTTTCTTGCTAATATGAGATGAATAGTCTTGATTTCTCTTTCTGACAGGATCAGTTATACTAAATAGCTCTATTTGTTTGTTAGTTTTTGTTCTATGTAAAGGTTTTCCCTCTTTAGAAGTATATCCAGTCCCAAAATGGAAACATAGAGGCCCTGGCATAAAAATAAAGATAAAAAATATGGTGTTAATGCTGTGTGTTTTTTACCAATGCCAATGGCTTTGGCACTTCTGATTGAATGGCTGCTGTGGTTAGCAACAAGTTGATGCATTTTGGTTGGGCTGTGCAGTTCTGTAGGAAGCCTCAAGATGGCAATGCACTGTCACTGCTGTACTTTCCTGGCAAATAGTGAGACTGCTAATGAGGGCAAGGTAAAGACTTCTTAAAATTTAGGTCAGTTTAATTCTAGCATTGATTTACTCAGAAGAGTTAGCTAGCATTAAAAGGGAAAAAACCCCCTCAAAATTACCGGTAACAACAGAAGCCTCAACACTTTTAAAAGTTACGTTTTTGGTAGTGTGTGTGCTTAAGGCAAACTTCTATGGGGATGTTGTAGTCCTGTGCTTTTCTATGTGACTGGTTGTGCTTCATGTTTGATATAATTGTCTCACCAAGTGATGAATTCTTTCACTTGCATAGAAACCACCCATCAGTTTGGAGTTTCTGTAGTACCACACTCATTTTTAGTATGCTGGTAGGTGTTTCACTGCTAAATCCCACTAGCGTACTCTAGTATTAGTAGGAGTCAAATGATTGGAATGGCCTTTTTGGTTTTTTTAAAGATGTTCATGAAGGAGAAAGATTTAAAGAGATTAATTATACTATGCTTGATTCAGTAGTACTCTGAAAATCTATGCCTATGCTCTTGCATAATGTCAAAATCTCTTTTTTTTTACATCAGAGATATCGAGTAGGCAGGTGAGAGGGAAAGCCAGGCAGAAAATTTTTGATTGTTGTATTCCAGAACAGCTTAAAGAAAGATTAGAAAGTTCATACTGGTAGAGAAGCTAGTGGAAAGAAATGGTTGTGAGGAGTCAGCTTTGTGCTGCCTTGATGAAGGGTTCTGAGATGCACTGCTTAAGTTCCAAAGAAGTAAAGCTGTTACCTCACCCCAAAAATATTGAGGGAGCCAGAAATAAAAGCTGTAGGAGCAAGGCATTGAAGACTCAGAGTTCCCTAAAATTGGAAAATACAGGGAAGACAATGCAGCCAGTCTGTGCTTGTCCCCCATATCTGGAACAGCAGTCATACAGGTAACACTGTTTCAATAACTGAATGATTTGATAAAATTAGTCAAAGGTTAAAGAAAACAGAAGGCTGTAAGTGTTTCAGAGAATGCTTGGACTTGAGTTCTGCTGTCTGTTTGCAGTCTGTGAGCATAAAGTTTTCCTTCAAGTAAAATTGCCAATGCTCCACAGGCTGAACAAAATTTGTCTTTGTAGGCCGTAGGCCCGACAAAGTTTTAGACAAAAAATCTCCTTTGATTTCATAGCTGAAGTCTATCTTAGGAAATAATTAGAAGGAAGATACAACCTTATGTAAGTGTAGAGCAGTATGCTATTAATAGCAGAAATTTATTGGGAGCACAGTTTTGTAGCTCTGATACCACTCACCCTTCTAATTAATATTGTTTATAGCACCAAGTTGTTTCCAAAGTAAAGCAGGCATATCATAGGATTTCGTTTGTGCCTGGGGAAACTGTAAGATGCTCTGACTGACAGATGGTGTGGCATGAAGATTACCAGTGATTTTATTAAGTTGTCTGACTACAGAGGTATGTCATTTGGGTAGAGATCATCATTTCAATTATTAGCTGGAATTGGTCTTTCTTGTATAGACCACCCAGAGAATACCTTTTTTTTTTTTTTAGCTTCAGTGTAGGGGTTTTGGGTAATTTGTTGATTAGTGTTGGTTTAGGTTTTTTTTTCTTTTTTTTTTGAGATTGTGCAGAGATGCCTGAAGGTGTGTCAGAGGGATTTTGTTTTAAGTGCTGTATGAGCTATTTAATGACCTGGCAACAAGATGCTCCAAAGTTGAATGGCTGAGATAGTGAACCTGGAGATGCTTCAGGGGTTGGGTTTCTCTCTACAGAAGTCAGTCATGATCCAAGTGGATCTCACAATGATGACACCTTTGGGCCTGAATTATTTATCCGCATTGGCTGTGGGGCCATTCATGGAGTACCCATGAATGCTGCTATGCTAATTGCCTACTGTGATGGTAACAGAGGTTTCATTCCTCTCTGGAACAAAATCCTGATATTACAGGATCCCTGTGTGGTTCGCTAGAGGAAATTAGGGGTGGCTGCCTCATGCTTTCTTTTAAGGCATAAGTAAGAAGCTCAGTAAGCTTCAAATTTTTTTCTATTGTTGAAACAAGTAAAAACACACTGCTATGGTGTTATGTGTACAGACTGGAATTTATAATAGTTCTCACTTCGTTTTTGTTGAGCTATGACGCTGTACTCACCTACCAGAGGCAGAAGATTTTTACAAGATTGTATTAAATTCAAATAATGGAATAACTCAAAGCATTCTGGCTACATTGTAGTGAGTAGTTACTAACTATAGTTACTAACTATGACTACACTTAGGTATCGTTGCTTACCCCCAAGGAACCCCAAAGCACTTTCTAGTCCTGGACAAGGACACGTTGCATGCACAGGGATGGCTTTCACTCGCCACCGCCACGCAGCCACCTCGTGGGTGAGAGATGACAGCTGCTTGTCAGCATGCCGTAACATTCCACGGCAACTTGAAAGGGAGTGAGTAGCACCGTGGCAAATTGAAACTGCCGGGACAATTTCAGAGGGGGTAATTGCCCGGTAAGCACAGCTACACCAACTGGAGTCAGTCCAGGAGGCAAACTGTTCTCCTGGAGAGTGTAGCAGGATCTGGGATGGTCAGAAGCGGTCACGACTTTCAGGGTTACATTTCTCACATGAAAATGCCTTCTCTTTCCTAACATCTTGCAAACGCTGTTGCTGGGGGGTGAGCTGCTAATGCATGGGGAGCACAGGGGCTGTGTGCCAGGCACAGCACTGCCAGTCCCACACCTTGCCTTCCAGTACAGGAGCTGGGCAGGCAGCATCCCGCTTGCTTGTTGGGGTCCCGTGGGATGGCAGGGGCCGGTGGGGAGCTGTTACAGCTGGTGGCCAGAAAGGCTGGTTTGCTTCTTGGAAAGGAGAGTTTCATTGCAGTCGATGCCCTTTGTTCCTCCTAGGCTTTGCAGCTGTGTTAGGAGAATGGGATGGGAAGGGTTCGTGGCAGAAGCATTCAAAGCTGGTGTTTTGAGTGACCCTTTACTCAGATGTACAAGTTTCCTTATTCCCAGGGTCTTTCTCAGCCTGGTATCACTGGGGTATATAACCCCCTTCCAGCAGAGCTGCTAGGGAATGTCAGCGTATTTTGCAATATGCACAACTGTCAGTTGCCTAATCCTGAGCAAGCACATGTGTTAAGCACATGATCCCTTCAGCAGAGAGAACACACTTAGAAACTGGCTGCAAACACATAAAAAGTACTCCCCAGACAATTTTGTTTTAAAAATTCTGCTATTTCCTTGAAGTTGTTTTTGTGTACTTGGTAGCTTTGCATTTGCCTCCTCTGGATTTATCCATAGCGTTCTTGCTGCATTTTCTTTTTTGCATCCCATTCCCACAATAATATTAAAATTTTAAAAGCAAAAGAAAATGCAAGCCTGTTCCTAGCTGTGACTTGACATCTTGCTCTGCTGGCACTTAGTCTTTGTTTTCTTCCTTGCTACTTATTCTGTTACTTATTTATGTAGAGAAAATGGGATAAAAATGCAGTCTGTATCAAACTGTGGAGTTTGGCCATGTTTGGCAAACAGTATGGAGCTGTGGAGAGGGAGGAACACACACGCTATCACAAAATGCTTGTACTGCAAGTAAATCCTTAAGGGATTAAGTAGTAAAAAGGGATGGACTGCAGCACTTCTTGTCCTTGTCACTTTTGTTTTCCTGTGTTTCATTTGTAATTGCTCCAGCCCCTATATCAATTCTGTTGCTCTTACAGTATACAGGCTGGGTAAGTTAAGTTGATAGCTTTGGAAATACTTCTGCATGGAAAAAGCAACCAAACTATTGTGTCACCATCACCGTGTTCATAAAGTTCTGCAATTTTGTTTTTAGGACCCTCTTGTACTAATTTGTTTCCTTTGTAGGACAGGAATTTAAAGGCAGGCCTAATTATAGCAGTTCAAGGAGCTACTTGCCCATTGAGGACCATGGTCTCAATATGTGGAAGAAACTGAGTTAACACTGCTAGTCATTAAGACACATTCTTACATTGCTGGTAAGGCCTGTGTTAAAAATAGGTCCCAAAATTTAAACAGTTTCCGTATTTTTCACTGAAAAAGATTGTTAAATGTTGCTGCTCCATGATGTAGTCACCATTCATGAAAGCAGAAAGCCTTCTCCATAAAAGTGTTATGATTGACAGGTCATAAGACAAAACCTTTCTGATCCTGGTCTATGGACTGTAATTAATTCTTCATCTAATCTAAATTATTATATCATCATGTGACAGCAAACCACAAGAGGTTATTCTTACAAGTTAATTAATGTGAAGTCACTTAGCAAAGCAAAACCCATTGTGAAACCAGAGTAATTTATAAATGTTAACCTTAACTTGATGGCAGTATGAAATTATAACTCCTGAAGAGTTGGTGGAAAAATGAGTGTTTCTAAAACTTGAATGTTTATCTTTAAGAAGAAGTGGATCATAGTAACGATGCGGAAATGTGCCACCTGCTTTTTAGAGGCAGAATGGCCTGATGCACCTCAGTACAAGATCTGCTGAATAGAAACTCAGCTTTTCTGTTGCAAACATGACCTCAGGCAATTTTCCTGTGTTTTGGTTTTGCCAAATTCATGTGCTATTGCACCAAGTTATGCACTTGAATGAATTGTTGTCATTAGTTGAAGGAGATGTCTGTTTCTTTCTGTGTTTCTTTAAACAGAGATGCAGAGATTTTTTGGCTCTGTGGTTATTTCGCACTCATCAAGTAGGAACATTCACTGACTTCCAAAATTGGATGTTCATTGTCTTTGATTTGTTAAAAAGTAACTTATTGTCACAGACTGACTTGCCAGATCAGTTCCTTTCCATTAGCTAGCACCAGCTTAGAGCAGTGATGTGTCTTGTTCAGATGCACAGGTGTAGGACATCCAAGAATTATGCCTGATATTTGTTCAGCAGATGAAAAGCTAGTATTCTTCTGGTAAATGCATTCTTATTGGGAATTCAGTGTTAAACATCAGCTTCATGAAACTGACAGTTTACATGAGACTGTACAGGTATGCTCTCTGCAGGCATAGCCAAGCTGTTGAGTTCAGAATAGGATCTAAAAGCAAGGGAGACAAAATCTTATCTGCAGAAAGCTACCAACTGGGCTTCTATACTGCCCCTGAAGAGAAACGCAACACTGTAGTACAGCACTTCATTTTCTCTTTCTTCTTGAGTCGCTTTTTCAATAAAAGCAACACCACTTGTGCCAAATTTGTGATGGTATGTGATGTAACAAATCAGTAGGAGACAGGCTGAGTGAGACCAAACCACCATACTCATTTTAATTAAGATGCTTTACAGCTGATTTACCCGGAGCCTTTCCAGTTGAAAGGCTGGTTACTAACACAGGAACTATTCCCTCTAGTTGCAGGGGCTGTTGAAATGGGGCCGAGGTGGCACCTGTTTTGATTTTCCACGGGTGCATACCAGCTTTCACCCAGCATTTAAAGACATGATAATGGTTTAATCCATCCTGTTCTGCCTTTAATCAGCAAAAGGAGTTTAGCTCTGGCTGTGTTTCCAAGACTTCATAAGAAACAAAAGGAACAACTATGGAATACAGGGGTTTAATTTTGTGTTTGTTGGGGGGAGTTTTTTTGAGGTTTTGTTTTGGTTTTTTCTCACCTTGTACTTGTCCTGTAGCGTTCTGCACTGAACTTGTGTGATTTTGTGTGGGTCTAGGAGTGGATGGGGTGTTACATTCAGCCAGTGCAGTGAGCTGACAGCAGAGCTTCTCAGACACGGTGCTTCATCCGGCCATCTGTTTGGTTTTGAGGGAAGGAACAGGAAGATTTCTTACACTACAGATATATTAAGTAAAGTCAGAAAATTGCACGTATGAAGCTTTATATTTTCAGTTTATAATATGGTAGTTTGATTGCAGTGTATAAATCACTGAGTTAGAACACTTTTAAATGAGGTTCTGGCACTCCCACTGCTTCAAGTAGCATTGTTATTTATAGATATTACATGAAGGCTGATGTTATGTTTAAGTGAGCGTTAAACAGTTCAGGCTGTTGTATTGTTGCTACGCACCAGAGAACCTCTGTCAAAGTGACTTTGGCACCACCACGTATCCGCCTTTCTCCCTTTGTCTTCCAAACCTTTCAGCAGTGTTTGCAGTTATCCATGTGTTCAGCGATGGAACAGCCTATTGTTAGACTAACAAGGGCAAAGTCACACTGGGATTTTTAAAAAACTGAAAAAAAGGGCAGTCCTTTACACTGCCTAAAAGACTGTTAAATATTAAACTAGCCATACCAAGGAGTTTAGTGAAAGCAAACACTGTCGGTTTGCTAAACTTAAACCTAATAAAGTAGAAAGTTAATAGTCAGGTACAGAGTGCTTTTGGTTTTAGGAAAAAAAAACCCAAAACTGCAATGACAATACATCAGTGTAAATCAACAGTGCTTTAGAATGTTTAATTAAAAAGAATGAAGGTGAAGTGAAACTCCAGAATTTGGCCACAGACATCTTCTCATGACTTGCAGAGAACCCAAACCTCTCTGGTACTTAGGCAGAATAGCTCCTGCTGGAGTGTATCATTCTTATAAATTATTTATTTTATTTATTAATTGTGTTTATTTATATTAGTTTTTAATCTTCAGACCACCCAGAAAAGTTGCTGTGCTTTGTCCCATTTCAAGCAACAAAGGAAAATATGGGGTGAGATTGTGTCATCAGGATGCTGATTTCCTTTCCCATTACTAATCAGTCACCATTTGCAATTAAAAATGTGTGTGCACCTTTACACATCTTAGATAGTGGGGCAGATCCCACTATCTCCCCAGTATTCCTTGAGAACAAAGCTGCTGATTGTATGTGTAAAATATAAAAAGCGAAATATGAAACACAAACTACAAGAGAGCTCAGAGCTGGTTGCCTAGAATTGGGAAGTTTTCACTTAGATTGAGTGTAAAGATTTGTACCTACTTTGGCATTCCTCATGGGCCCTGGCAAAATCTTCTCATTGCAAGAAAAAAAACCACCTGCATCAGTTTTCTGGACCTGATGTTTTTAAATCAAGTGGTTGTATTTCAATCTGAAAGATTTCCAAGGAAATAGAGAAGATAAAGCAGGGGAAGAGAGTACATGAACTCAGAGTATCCCCTTCCTCTCTGCAGTAAAAACATCTTGTCCACTGGAGTGTTAAACTTGCTGTTGAAGTAGAAGGAATATATGGGAAATATTAGTGTTCTATCTAAACAAGAAAACAGGCCTAATATTTTAAATCCTCTAGCTACAAGAGGTAGAATGTTGTTGGGAAAAATACTGAGAATTCATACAGATTTAAGTGGGGAATGAATAGTGGGTTTTTTTAAATCAAAAGCAAACCAATTAAATGAAAACGTCACCACTAACAAAAAAATGGTCTGTGGGTTGCAGTGGAAGTAATGAACCTTTGGTGAAGTTACTGAAGTGTTAAAGGTATGTTTGTGGCCTGTGGAAAGACAGAAGTGGCCAATAAAAGCTATTCTCCTGCTGGTGTTCGAAGGAAATGAGGAAGATAAAAGGCTGAGGCAAATCAAGCAGTGAGGAAGGAAGAATGATCTATGATGAAAAAGAAAGAAAGAAATCTAGAGAACTGTAGAAGCTTTACAAAGAAGCCAGTATATCAAATAAGGTATTTACTGGTGTATTTCCTTTAATGAGAGTATGGATCTGAAGGCAAAAGAAGCAGACTGACTCCTCTTCTTTAGAAAGAAAAGTCTGAACTGAAAGATGCTTGAGTCCACTTCAGAACAGGAGTAGAGGGGAATGAGACTGTGCAAGACCAACAAGATCTTAATTTGATTACCAGCGAAGAGAAAGAGAATCCTTGTGAGAATGCTGTGGGCACAAACTGGGAGCATGGGCAGGGAGCTTCCTCAACACTAAATGCTCAGCTTGGTTTTACTCAGGTCACAGCTCTTGCTTGACACAGTATTAATTTGTGTGGTTTCTATTATGTTTTGCTTAAAAGAGGCTTTTTGTTACAACATGATGGACTATCTCCTTCCACTTTTAGTGCTTTAAATAATTCCGAAATGACTGATCTAACGGCTTTGTAGAGAAGAAAAATTCTCCTCCTGGGCAGTAGTAACTTTGAAGTTAGGTAGTGTTCAGAAAAGCATCATTCATAAAAACAGCAGTAATGAAAGCTATAATGAGACCAAAGAAAAGGGAGCAGTTGTGATGTTTGTGCTTTTTTGTTTCCCCTTAAGCAACCAGAAAGACTTTTTTAACTACACAGTGCAAATGAGACAGCTGATGTGTCTGAATGGGCTTTGGGATTCAGTAGATAACCCAAACAGAAATTAGCAATGCACTAGAAGCTGTGCTGCAATTTGATTTATGGCAAAAGCAGTCTTCAAACAGATTTGGGTTTAGTGCGTATTCCTGTCTTCTCATGAAATGGGATTTGAAAATTGAAAAGCCCTGTGTGATGACAGAGGAGGAAAGTGCTATTAATCAACACCACTTTTGTTCATGTCTTCAAAGCTGTTCTGCCACCTTTTTCATTTTTATCTCTTCCTAGGTTTTCAGCTTAGCAGGCATTTATAATCTAAAGTGAGCTACAGTGGCAGAGTGACTTGTTCAAGATCAAGTGCCTCTATTCTTAAATTCTTTCCACTCAGGAATGTTGAATGTGTCAAGAATAAAGATGTTATTTTTTTTCAAGATATTGCAAATTCATTAATTACACATTAAATATAGTCTTAAAAAAAAAGAAAATAATGAAACTTAAAAAAGCAGCCCTTATGAATTGTTATACTTTTACATTCATCACGTTCTGAAAAGGATCCAAAAAATATGTCAGTCTTGAAATGACCTGATATGAGAAATTTTGCTAAATCAACGACTGAAACAAACAAAAAGCTATATGAGTATATTTCTTCTTCATACGCAGAGTAAGCAAAAGCAGGTATTGAGCCCATATCAGCAAGTTAATACCAAATCTAATTATAGTACAAAAGCACTGGTATTAAACAGGATTTCTCTTCCAGATGTGCTGTCTTAGCCCACATGTGAGTAGAGGACGGGGTTGCTAAAGTTCATGGTAATGTTTTGATTAAACTGTGTAGTACTTGGCTGTATTCTGTAAATAGCACTTTATTGGCATTTATGTTGGATTTTCTGTGGATTCAGTGTTGCTTAAATGTATCTTCTCTGTGAATTAGTATGGCACTTCTCTTTCAGCAGGGAATGCAGTGTTTTGCCTGAAAAGTACTTGCAGCTTTTCTGTAGGACAGAGGCTGATCAGCATTATGTTAATGGAGATGAAGAGAAACAATTTTCCATATTTTCCCTGGAAGATACAAAAAACAAGAGACGACGAATAACAAAGATTAACAGCTCCACGAAGTAGTTTTTTTGCAGAGCTACATACCAATGCCTTGACTCTGGAGCTGGAGATCTGCATCTTTGCAGCAGAAGCATCATCCTGCACTGTCCAACGTTTCAGCTGTTGCTTGGTTGTTTGCCTCTGAGTTTCCGCTCTTTGGGATTCAGTAGATTTTCAGGTCTTAATTTCGCTCTTTGATTTACAAGGTTTAGCAAGGCTGCACTAAAGCCAGGGCACCAAGTAAACACTCCTGGTTTCTTTTGCAAACAAAAGGCTATGGAAATGTGAGCTTTTTTATAAAGTACTTGAAAAAGAAAGATACCTCCTCTTGACAGGAATAACTGCTCCCATAAATGCGTGTTGTTGTAGCTTGTACGTTACTGAAGTGCATATATCGATTGAGGGGAAAGAAAAGCAGAGGACTGTTTGTTTCTTCACTACCCTTACAACAGTATCATTTCTGCCTTTCGTTTTTGTAAATGCATTTTTCAAACATCATAAAAGCTTATGTCTGTTCTCCAACTCTAAAACCCTGAGTACACATGGAAGAGTGTAGCGAATGCATTTCTGAAAATGTCAGGGTTTTATTTGTGTCATACTTCTATAAAGAGGATGTGAACATGACCTTTGGAGTGCTTCAGATTGGCAGAATCCACTCATCTAGACCAGTGTTTAATTTCAATGTAGAAACAAATTTTGCTTATACAGTGCTCTAGTTTAAATTCCTACACATGTTCTATTGAATGTATGTTCTTGTTTAACATGTTAGTAATGATGTATGATCTATTGCACTCACTGTGAAATTTTTTGAGTAGGTATGTCATTTTCTCCTGCCTCTGTTCATACACTGATGTTCTTGGCTTCAGCTTTTGTATCTAAAACAAAATATTGCCTTCACAGGTTGTATATTCTTTTGCCTAACTTCTTCAACATGTTAGAATTTGTCCACTACCTCTCCAAGTTAGCCAAAACCATTCTGTGTTATTTCACAGACATTTCATAAAGTAGGTAGGACTTTCTTGGTAACTTATTGGGGGAGGAGGGGAAAATGAGTGCTTCTTAATATGTTCCTTTAAGGAGGAAGGTATACACTGGACAATGATGTTAGGCAAATGTTGGTTGCTTGTATTTCTAGTTCATTTACTTGGTACTGAAAGATGGTCCTCTAAATGCCTTTGGCATTATTTCTCCAGGTCCTGTCAGTGGATGGACATCAAACAGTATTAAATCACCTGGAACAGCGGCCCCAAGTGAAAAAGCTGCAACACCACCTCAGCTAAATGAGCAAGACACGCTGGTCCAGCGAGCGGAGCATATTCCAGCAGGGAAGCGCACTCCCATGTGTGCGCACTGTAACCAGGTCATCAGGTGGGGATCTGCTCACTGGGGGAACTCTTTGGGGCACGCACAGTTGGCTCTATGGCGAGGCCCAGAGAGTGGTGATGAATGGAGTGAAATCCAGCTGGTGACTGCTCACCAGGGTTGCTCCCCAGGCTCATGAGCATGCTCTGCTTAATATCTTTATCAATGGTCCAGACTGGGCTCAAGGGCACACTTAGTCACACTTGCGGGTGACTAAGCTGGGGAGGGAGTGTTGGTCTATTAGAGTGTGGGAAAGCCCTGCAGAGGGATCTGGATGGGCTAGATCAGGTCAGTTTTATGAGGTTCAATGAGGCAAAGTCCTGTGTCTTTCACTTGGGTCACAACAACTACAGGCTGGGGCAGAGTGGCTGGAAAGCTACATGGTAGAAAAGGACCTGGGATGCTGGTCAACAACAGCTGAACATGAGCCAGCTGTGCCCAGGGGGCCAAGAAGGCCTGTGGCATCCTGGCCTGGATCAGCAACAGTGTGGCCAGCAGGAGCAAGGCAGGGATTGTCCCCTGTACTCCCCACTGGTGAGGCCACACTCGAGAGCTGTGTCCAGTTCTGGGCCCCTCACTACAAGGAGGACATTGCGGTGCTGGAGCGTGTCCAGAGAAGGGCAGCAGAGCTGGGGAAGGGTCTGGAGCACAAGCCCTGTGAGGGGCAGCTGAGGGAGGTGGGGTATTCAACCTGGAGAAAAGGAGGCTCAGGGAGGACCTTACCCCTCTCTGCAACTGCCTGAGAGGAGGTTTCAGTGACGTGGAGGTTGGTTCAAAGGAGTTAGCAGGTTTATAGTCGGGTCAATAATACTTTTATAATTTTTTTATCATTACGGTAATAACGTTCCTCAAGTGATAGGACGTAGCCACAAGATATGATGGGGAGGTTCAGATTGGGTATTAGGAAAAAAAATTTTCACCAATAAGGTTGTCCAGCACTTTAACAGGCTGCCAAGGGAGGTCTTGGAGTCACCATCCTGGAGTTATTTAGAAGATGTGTAGATGTGGCGCTTAAGAACATGTCTTGGTGGTGGACTTGGCATTGCTGAATGAACTGAAGTGAGCTGAAGTTGGATTTTATGATTATAGGTCTTTTCTAACCTAAATGGTTCAATGATTCTATCCTGTCTGATTCATCCTGCAGCCTCTCTCATAGCAGAGTTTTATTTTGCTTTCGTGGGTTTAGATTCTTTAGTCACAAGTGGTTTAAGGCTTCATTTCAGTAATGCAGAACACTGTTTTCATGTGTGGTTTATCTAACAAAACAGAGAATGAAACTATTTTGGAGGAAAAATACTCTGAACTGCTAACAGTCACAGTCTTACAGTCTGTTTTACAGAGAACCAGAAAGCTGTACGGAATGGGATAAATGTAAGTCCAAAGTAAGCAAGTTAGTTTTCATGTATACACCCATTCCAGTAGAACTGGGACTATTAGCTAGTTGGAAACCAATCAGAGAGGATAGCCTTAGAAAGACTAATATTGGTTTCTAAAGTGTAGTTTCTAATTGAGAAGAAGAAAAATAACATCCACAGAAGAAAAACAAGTGATGTTTTAACAATTACTAGAACAGGATTAATAATAATTTCCTGCAATGCTGGATTTTAAGCTCTTTAATGGGTTCTCTAGCCTTTAGACATTATGGTAGCTATTGTCCATGACTTGGATGACATGAGTAGAAAATGCTAAACAACACAAACACAAGTTGGCCAGTAGAGATTAAGTTAAGTAAGTTCTGTTGATCCCATAAGATAGATATCCTACCAGTAGCCAGAATTTTGTATGGAGGAAGAATTGAATCTGAGTTGCATTGTTCAGTCAGTGATTTCTGACAATTAGTCATGATTGTCTCATTCAGGGAATTGTAATTGCGTTTATTGTCAGTGTGCAAATCATCTGCATTTTCATCCACCTTGCATTTTATTTCTTCCCTAAAATAGAAATCTCAGGAGTTTTGAAAGAGATGTATTCTTCAAAAATGTTTTCTTCTTGCTTATTCAGTCTTTTGCACTATTGAACTACAAGGGAAAAGTAATGTTTTTTTAATAGTATGTTTTAATTTATTTGTCTGTATCCCATGTTTTCAGTGGACAAAATAAGAGAGCCTGCATTATGTTTCACCATGAATAAAGAAAGACTTTTTTTGATTTGAAAGTTCTGAAAAATTAGGAATTCCATAAGCTGTACAATTTTCATTCATTTTAACAGAAAATCAGCCTTTTCACCATGAGTTTTTGTAGCCTCTTGAGCCCTGGCTTGGATTTTACATCAGAACTAGCCAATGCAAATCTCTTGGTCTTTAGGAGTGAACTGAGTCCAGCTTTTTTGCTTCCATGAGATTTCTGTTGTGGTTGTTCACTACCAGTTCACATAGCACTGGGTTAATATTAGAAGACTCTTTACTAAAGGCTCTGTGATGTTTTGGAAACGTTATTCCTACTTCCACTGGATATGTCAAGAAAATAAAAATATATAAATCTAACCCCCTTGAAACAAGAGAAAATACTTTCACACATTCCCAACACAGGTGCACCTGTGCATCTTAATCCTGTTTTTTTGCTTCATTGCAAGATCAAAGATTAATATCAGAAAAGGCATACTTTTTTTGGGATGAGATTCATCTGATTTCTTGAACAGTTTGGCCTATATAATAAGTCTATCTTTAGTATTTTATCTTTTTTGTTCTCCGAGATTTGCATTAGTGTCTAGTAAATAACAAGAAACCACTCACTTTCTTTTTAATGTACTATTATTTTAGTTTTAAACCAAACACAAATTGCACTATATGGTGCATCTTTCCTACAAGAGACTTCATTGCCTTTTACATCAGTTGTGGTTTATCAGGGTGTGCTGGTGCCCTGTGCTGTGGGGTCTAAATCCTGAGCAGTTCCCCTCTCCCCTTGCCCATTAAATCACTTTCTGCTGCTCCCCACTCCCCTGTTTTGATGACAGTTAAAAGAAGAGATGAGCTGCTGCCTTCTAAGTAGAGCAGTGCATTGGTGTGTGGAGCAACATTTACTCCTTAGTGGATACTTGAGGACAAACTGCAGAGGCTTCACTTGACTGTACTTAAGCCATTGTCACCTATTGTAAGTGACACCTTTTCATGAATAATAATTGGTACCCACATCTGACTACTTCGTAATTTGCTGTTGGTGTTTAAATCCTTATATTTCTTCATTTGTTAAATGCCTGCTCAATTATTAAAAGCAAGTGTTCTGAGATGAGTTGATGTGCATTAATCAATGCCAAATATGTCTCATGTTCATTGCATACGGTGGATATGGAAGGCTGCAATGGCATTTTGAGTTCAAGTTTTAGCATAATTACACTTCGTGCCCTCAGTGATAGCTTTACCTATGAAAAGGTAGGAGGAGGATCAAATTGCATTGCATTGTATGTCTGTTTAGAAGCCAAAATGTATTCTGGAGTTGGTTACTTTACACTCAGGCATAGAATAACCATGGCTGGATGAGCCAAAGCCTTTCTTAGAGACACCTTATAACTTTTTAATATATCTTCAATTATTCACGCAGTGATTGTCTGAAGGTTCCAGTTTTTTTTCCAAAGCTTCATTAAGTAAGCTTTTCTTTCCATGTCTAAAAGAATCAAAGCTGGAGGCAAACTAAATTTCTCTTGATCTACTTGCTGTGACAGTCTGGCAGACTTCTGGCATTTCCTGATGAAGACTTCTGGTTCCCAGACAGCCTTACCAAGTTCTGCACTGCAGAGTTGGCTCTTCCTTTGAAGTCCAAATGTGTTTTCTCTGGATCACCATTGAGAACATACTCTTTGGCAAGGCTGCTGTGAATGATGATTTGGCTTTGTCACCTTTTCATAAAGCTTTGTTTTTAAAGGCAAACGGGGGGGGGAAATTACACTTGGTGCTTCCCTTCAGCACCTCCTATACACAAATTGTATACCGTGGCATTTTCAGGGGAGGAGGAGAAGGAACTTCCAAGAATGTAGAACTGCTGTTTGGTTAACTGTGAAGTGATTGGCTTTCCTAACAGATGTGGGGATCCTTTTTGATCTCTCTACCACTAAATTTCAGTTCTGGCTTGCTTTCATAATACAAGCCACATAGGAAACTAAATTACTTGCATGCTAATACAATACATCACAATCATACTGATGAAGTTATATTCAGTTACAAGTGTTAAGTCATTGAAATTGTACGTATATTTCCTGTTATGTTGCTGACTTCTCCTTTCAGCTTGCCCCAATATCATTGTTGCACACAGAACCCAGATGTTTGAGGTGACCACTAAAATCATGTACTTGGTGATCCTTTGGAGCATTAGATTCTACCAATACTCTTACAAAATCGATCACAATATCTTTCCAAAAAATAATAAATTAATTTCTAGTTCATTTCATCATGTGGTCTAGGTGGTGATACCAGAAATTTTTCAGAAGTCCTCAGCAGGTCAAAGTAGCCTGGAGTAGAGGCACACTCATGGCTAACTGTTGTCAGTTGGGTCGTCCCATATCCCACGTGGACAGTAGGAATGTGGGGTTTTAGCACTACTTTTACAAATATGTTCTGGTTGACAGGCATGTGGGATTTTTATTTGTTTTGTTTTTAAGTGGGGAAAAAATCAAGGATTAAGCCATCTACAGCCATCTTCCTAGCATTGCATCCCCCTAGCTACTTCTGTCCCATTAAATGAGTGTGGGCATCCTGCCCCCTTACTCAAATTGGGACCTTAAAGTCAGTTTCAAATTAATAGAGGAAATAAATACCTTTCATTACTGGAAGCTATCATTTTGATGGCAAAATTTTGCAGAGACCGGGAACACCTCCAAGTTCTGAATATCATGTTTTAGTGTATTTTACATGGCAGGGGTTTTTTTTATTTTTCTTTTTTTTTTCTTTCTTCCTTGTGCTTTGGGGCAGCTTTTAAGTTGCAGGTATCATTAAGCCGCAGTATCAACTTGACATGTTTAAACTGCGGCCTGATTGAAAGTAAAATTGTATTTAGAAAGTGTTCTTCTGGACATGTGTGCACAGGGAGCCAGTGCACTAATGGAACACCTCGTAGACATTGTGCAGGGCACAGCCCCAGCTGTCTGGGGGCTTTGGGAGAGGAACTCGGTAGGTGAACTCTCAGGCTGTTCCCCATCCATCTGCGTTCCTGCGCACTGTCCTGAATGGCTGACCTCAACATGTCAGGGCTGTAAACTCTGGAGAGCTAAATCCAGCAGATGTAAAAATTCCTTCTCCTGTTGCTAGCATGCCCGATTCCCCTTGCTGAGCTGAGCCTGTCATTTCAGTGCAGACGGCCAGAAACTCAATCCTACCTGGAGCCGGGAGAGCGTCTTTAGTGTCAGCGCCGTGTTAATGAATCTGTTAAATTAGCCTGTGCTGACACGGCGTTCTGAGGGCACTTTGTTGTACATGAGGGCTTGTATTGTTTGATCAGTACATAACTGAGAGGGCATTGATGTAAAAAGGTGCTTGTAGAACAGTGGGAGGGTATCGGGTTAGGGCGGTGTTTGCTCTGCTCAGGCATCCACTGGGAGCGGGGCCGAAGAGCTGCGCTCAGCCCCAGCTCCCTCCCTAAAGAACTACAAGAACTTCAAGGAGCCCTTTTTTACTGCGTTCTCTCCAATAAACAGGGGTGAATAGAAGCAACTGGCCCAGATTAGTTATGTTCATCATCTTACAAGATCTTTGGGTTATCCGAAATCTTTTAGTCTATCCTAAATCTGTTAGTCCCTTTGTCTTTGACTTCTCATCCTGCTGAAAATACATCGCTTCGCCAGAGAAAATATAGAAGAGAAATGACAGTCTTTACACTCCATCCTCTATGAAGTTGCCCTCTGTCCTCAGCCCATTTATACGTCCATTTTATGGTCAACATAAGCAAATTTCAGGGTGGATTTGAGGGGGAGGGGGTTGTTTGGGTTATTTTCTTGTTTGGATTTTTTCCTTATTGCTGTTGGTTTGTTCATATCAAAATCTTAAACAAAAATGTGCTTGTAGCTTACTAGGTTTAAAAAAAAAAAGTTTAGCAGCAGATGGTCATATTAGTACCTTTTGGGTTTTTTTCAGTGCAGTACTAGATCAGAAAATAAATGAAGCACTACTTAAAAGAATTACATCTTTATTGGTGTTGGAAAAACAGGAAATCTGGTGAGGGAGATGAACTTGAACCACAAAGTTAATTTGGAACCTAAATTCTGGAAGGTTGAGTGTTGATGGGACCTTAGAGGCACCTCTTTAAAGTAAATATGTTCACTAAAGAAATTAACCTGTGGAATGTATTTTCAGACTAATATAGAGACAATGATATATATACCTAATTCATGAATTACAAACTGGGATTTTTTTGTTGACTGAGAAATGTTGACTTCTTTTCTATTAACCAGACAAATGCTATTAAAAGCATTGCTATTTTGCATTTGCAAATAATAGATGAAACTGTGTGTTCGGGAAAAGAATGGAACTATTTTAATATAAAAAAATTCCTCCTATACCTCGGATGGGTTATCCTGTAAGAAACTTGTTGAGTAGGGACAGTGATTGAATTTTTGTCTCAGAACAAACTGATGTTATCTACTCCTAGTGGGGTCAAGTCTACTAATATTTGTAGTCTTGATATGAATGTACTCTGTAAGAGAGCTGATCATGTCACTGAGTCAAATATCTCTTTGCAATAGATGGAACTTACGAATATGGGAATCATCTTTCTTCATCACTTCCCTAGCAGACACTCTAGCACTGTATTTAACATAGTTCTTAATAAGATTTCTGAAATGCAGTGAAGTGAAAAGAATTAATGTTTATTGTGGGCAGGCATTTCTAGGAGAGAATTCAGTGGAGATGAATACAGTCAACACCTGGGACTTTCTTAGAGGCTGTGGGAAGAAAGGGGGATGGAGCTGCGTATGTGTGTGAACAGTACATTAATGGCACATAGCTGTTGCAGATATAGCTGTTAACAGCTTTTGCAGGAGCCAGCCCAGGTGCACTTACTGACAGTATCTCTTCTTTCTAATCAGAGGACCCTTCTTGGTGGCTCTGGGAAAGTCATGGCACCCAGAGGAGTTTAATTGTGCCCACTGCAAAGCCTCCATGGCCTACATTGGATTTGTGGAAGAGAAAGGGATGCTGTATTGTGAGTTTTGCTATGAGAAGTTCTTTGCCCCTGAGTGTTCAAAGTGCCAGAAGAAGATTCTTGGGGTAAGTGACCAGCAAGTGCCTGTTTTTTTGGTGGGAACAATAATCACAGTGATCAGTGCTTTGCTATGAAATTCCATTTTACCTCGTCCAGTCTGCATTCTTACAAACATACTCTTGACACACCTTTTCTGCTCTCATCACATACAAAATACACCCTTGGATCTTCTAATGTTGAACCTTTTCAATCTCTTTGAGAAAAGGCCTATAGTCTCCTTGGCTCTTGTAAGCTCAGCTCCCATTTTCGTGAAGCTGTTCTGTAGCTGTTACGATTACCAAATTTTCCTGAGCAAAACACTTTTAATTGGTAGCTTTTTACAGAATGGGAAGGGGAAAGTTGGGGAGGAAAAAAAGAAAAAATCCTTAGGTGAGCTGAGCATTAAGGACACACTGCTTGCTAGATGAGAAGTACTGAAATATTCCCGGTGTTAATGTAGATGGAAAGATGCGTTATCCTACTGGGCACTGATATTGCTCATCTGAGCGTGCCAGCTGCTGTTTCACTGCAGACAGCTATGTGTCTGCATTCTTGTGTAACTGGGGTCATGCAGGGCTCTGGCAGCACAATTCTCTGGTCATATTTGGCACTATAGCATCTTCCAAAACAACACAGAGCAGTCGTAATTTTCTGTGTGATGTCTTCTGATTAACCTTTCATGGACTTCAGGAGAAGGCAGAGATGCTGCTTTTCTTATTTCAGGAGACCATTATGGGTGGGATCATGATTAAAATTAAGAACTTGAACAAGTGAGTTGTTGAGTTGTTAAAATTTGTCCAACTCTATGTCAAACCTTCCAAAAACCCGAAGGATTGCTCATGAACAGATAGAGAGATGTACCATAAATAAAGCCCTTCATTAAGTTGAACATTGTAGAACTTGTGTGCACAACCCATTTTCAAAGTAGCAGTAGAAAATGAAGTATTCTTGAAATGAATCAAGTGTGGAGGCATGGCCACCACAGTCATCACATCCAAATAATGTGTTCCTAACACTTTTTCTAATCCCCACAGGAAGTAATAAATGCTTTGAAACAAACTTGGCACGTTTCCTGCTTCGTGTGTGTGGCCTGTCATAACCCCATCCGCAATAATGTCTTTCACTTAGAAGATGGTGATCCCTACTGTGAGACGGGTAAGAGGCAACACAGCCAAAGTTTACTGCAGCTGTGCAGGAAAGCAGAGCTCAGTAAGGTTGGGGATAAAAAATAATTCCCTTTTCTCAAGCTGCACATTAGAAGTGCCCCAGCAATTTCATGTAGCTTTGAGATGTCAGTTCAAAGCAACAACTGCTGCTGTATTTGTTCATCAACTTCAGCAGCAGCAGGCTTCTTGTCACTGATTTTTACCTATTCCTGTTAAGTCTTCAGCTGTAGTATCAGTGATAAGTCACAGTGTTAGTTTTAGTGTTAGTTTTAGTGTTAGTTTTAGACTTTCTGGTTAGGTTTAAAATAGTCTCAAGTTTATGTAAATCTGCTTATTTAACAAACACACGCAAATGCCAGTGGAGTAATGTGTTTTTCTCTGAACAGCCTTATTCACAGCCTGAGGGACTTCCAAGAGTAAGCGGTCTGTCCAGGTAGTTTTTTGCAAGATCAAGGATAAAAAACTCTCAGGGGAGGAATGAAGTGATACAATTACAGCACTTGAAAACCTGATGAGCAATATTATGTGACCGATGTGGCCTAGAAGTTCAGAGCATTTCTGGTTTGGTTTTTAGCACTTCCAGCTAATCATACAATTTTTTATAAAATCTTAAAATATTTTGTGTTGGAAGGGACCTTAAAGATCATCTGGTTCCAACCCCCCTGCCATGGGCAGGGACAGCTCCTACTAGGCCAGGTTGCTCAAAGCCTCATCCAGCTGGCCTTGAACATCTCCAGGAACGGGGAATCCACAGCTGCTCTGGGCAACCTGTTCAGTGCCTCACCACCCTCACAGTAAAAAAATGTCTTCCTATTATCCAGTATAAATTTGCTCTTTCAGCTTAAAGCTTGTACTGTCGCTACATGTCCTTGTAAAAAGTCCCTCTCCAGCTTTCCTCTAGGCCCTCTTCAGGTACTGGAAGGTGCTGTGGGGTCTGCCTGGAGCCTTCTCTTCTCTTGGGCTGAACAACCACTACTCTTTCAGCCTTTCCTCAAAGGAGAGGTGCTCCATCCCTTTGAGCATCTGTGTGACCTTCTCTGGACTTGCTCCAGCAGGTCCATGTCCATCCCATCTTGGGAGCCCAATAGTTGGATGCAGGACTTCCAGTAGGATCTCAGGAGGGCAGCATAGATGGTTCAGAATCCCTCCCTTGCCTGCTGGCTACTTCTCTGGTGTGTAGCCCAGGATAACGTACCAGTTCACTTTCTGGGCCATGAGTGCACATTGCCAGGCCATGCTGAGCCTCTTGTCAGCCTAGTATTGTTAATATGAACAGTGTTTATTTAAGTTGGTTTTCTAGTTTGCTTAAAACTTTCCACGTACTCCTCTGACCTAGGAAAGAAATAAACAATTTGTAAAACAATTCCCACAAAATGGAAAAGAGACAAAATAGTATCAAAATTATCTGTTTTCACAGTGCATGGTGTGTTGGAACTGTCAGTTGGACCCTTGTTATGGTTTTCCTTCCACTCTTAGGAGCATTGCACTTTCACTAGATGTAGAAATGGATTTACCAGAAAAGATTTAGCATGAAATTGTAATGACCTCTTCGGAGCTTAGATTTCCTTCTGAGCCGATCCCAGAGTTGTTCAAAGTGGGTGCCAGGGAGAGTGCTATGTACTGTAAGCATGAGGGAAGTAGGCAAATTTATCCAAAATTTCTCTTGTCAGAGTTGCTTTAATGAGATGTTGGCAGATAGGAAAGGACACAGTAGGTTATTGTTAACTTGGTGACAAACGGAGGAGGGTAGGCTGTTACTCCTATTGGATTTGTGGAGCAGCAGAGGAAATGGGTATATGAGCAACATCCCTCCAGTGTGACAGCACGGTGAAATTTCATCCTGAAGCAATGTGAAGCCCCTGATCCTGGAACCATTTGATGATTCAAAAATAGTACTGGAGGAATCAATAACTCCCCTTTGGGTGGAAAGCTCATGACAGGGTTTGTTCTGTTAAGCCTCAATTCTTGTTCCTGCCACCAAATGACCCACATGTCATGCAGCACATTGATTTGTGCTATTGTTACAATTCCTGTGCAAAATGTACCTTTTTCTATACTGTGAGGAGGAAAAATCTTACTGTGGTAAGATGTCAGGTCTACTACACTTCTTGCAAAGTTTATTTCTGAGATAAAAAGTTGCTAGTGCAAGTTAATGCAGACACAATCTGTGAGGTGTTATTGGCAGTGATACTTTGTAATGGCTCTGGCTCGCTAACTAGATATTAATTTGAGTTACATTAATTTTTCAAAGACTTTCAGTCCAGCTGGAGTTATGAGTCTATGACTAATTTTAAAGAAATTAGGAGTAAATGTCATTGCCAACTTTCCTTCTTCCTAGTGTAAAGGAGAATTCTAATTTTAAATCAGTATTTGAAATTATAACAGCATCAGCTATTAGTATTAAAGGGAGAATTAATCTGCAAAATGTTCTGGATTTAGATGTTGAGGCTAAAATTAAAATAAAAGCCCGGATATCTACAACTTTGAACTTTTTTTAAGTAGCCTAGTTTTGAAAATGCTGTGTGCAGGAAGCACTGATATGTGACCACGTAAGAAGTCTGCCTTGGAAGGCTTCTGTGGTATCACAATTGAAGCATGCAAAAGAAAGCCGATGCCCTTCATTCTGCCTTATCTACTGCCCTTTCTTCAGAAGAAAAGCCAGTAAACTTATCAACACAACCACAGGCCAACTTACAAAAGGTTTTAACTGCTGGCACCAGGAAAATATCAGTAAGATTCTGTATGACCACAAATGCAAAGAACTGAAAGAGTACGATCATGGGACCGTGTCCTTCAGGGGTTTTGCACAGGTCTGTCCTACCATTTGATGTTTTTATTGTCTTTCTTCTTAAACACTTACAAATTCATTCCAGTAGCACGGATTAATGGAGGTGGTCGGTGAAGCAGTTTCTTGCCACTGGCAGCTATCAAGGGCTTTGCTGTTCCAGAGTACGTGTGCTCCCCATCCTGTTGAGATGTCTCCTATGATGGTTCATTCTCAGGGAGGTCATCACACAAAACACTGTCTTATTAAACAAAACCAGGACTTTTCTCTTGGGCTTGACACATCTGATGATCCTCTGTGGGCTCTGCTGCAGTAAGCATTAGAGCTTCAGCAGATCTGTATGGTCTACGTGACAAACAAAATCCTCTTCTACCCTGCTTCCCACCCCTTGTAATTCTCCTTTGAAAATTACCCCTGGCATCTAATTTTCCTGTCAGAGGCAGAGTGTTACTATGGTAGTAACACTCTGTTACAGTAGATGGAGTCCAAAGCTTCATTATGGCTGTCATTTTGATTAGTTCATCTTATGCAGATATAATGATGCATGACCTGTTTGCCATGGTGTGTGCTAGTCCCAAATTCTCTCATGTTACAGCAATAATGCCACTGTTGTCTCTGTAGGAATAAAACATTTGCTTCCTAGAATGGGGTGTTTGAGAGGTGAAATAAGTGAAAAAAACAGACAGGTTGGGCTGGGGTATACTAATAGTTCAATGCCATTTGTTTTAGTCCCTGCTCCTTAAGATTGCTGGAGAACCTTCTTGTTCTTCATAGTAATGAAGGGGAAGGGTTGGTTGGTTTGTTTGTTCGGGGGGTTTTGTTCCGTTGTTTTTTCTAAAAGCTGTCTAATGTACTTATTGACTAGAAAGGTGTTCTAACTTGATCCAAATTTCTAGACTCTAATTAAACTTTGAACTTTTTTTATACATGGTTCTGAGCAGTGCAGTCTTGGGCAAAAATTGTGCCAGAGTGTAGGTCAGAGTTCATTACTTTCTGAGAAGGTGTGTAGTGTGAGCAGCTGGGATGTGCTTTCAAAGCAGAGTTGGAGAGAACCTAAGGAACTTGTAGAGTTCACTTGGGTGCTCTCAGGGAGTGCATTTCCCCCTCTCCAGCACACTGTCGATCTCAAGGAAATGAAACACCAGGAAGATGGAAGCATTGCCCACTTGAAAGGATGAGGAAAAGAACTGAATTAGCAAGACATCAACATCCCAGGCTTTTGATCTAGGAGCTCTTTATTCAGTATACTCAGTCTAATAAACCTCAGCAAGTCCAAATCTTTCATTGCCAATGAGAGAGCAGAGCTCTCAAAGGGTCAGTCCAGCTCTTCTGCATATGCTTTAAAAGCTGTTTATATCTCTTTGCAGATTACTATGCCCTCTTTGGTACGATGTGCCATGGCTGTGAATTCCCCATCGAAGCTGGAGACAGATTTCTTGAAGCCCTGGGCCACACTTGGCATGACACTTGCTTTGTATGCTCCGTAAGTAAAGCTGGTCTGCCTTTAAACAAACCCTGGCAGCAGTGCTAACCTAACCCATATGGGAGTTAGCAGCTCTAACCTCTCTCAGTCCCCTGAGCCCAAACAAAAAGTGCTTTCCCAGTTATTTGGAAGGTGTGTTGCTATTGTAAGCCTTTGGCACGGGTGCGAGCGAAGGTGTCCTGGATTGCAGCCCTGTGTCCCAGCATTTAACCCTCAGTGTTTACTTCCTCAGAGTAAGTGTTGAAGGTCGTAAGGGAATGGGCTGTGTTTCCAAAGAAGCAAGAGTGCTTTTTACATAAGGACAGTGTAGCCAAGGTATTGCTTGCTAATATAGTATGACCAAGAAAAAACCAGAAAGAGAAGGCCCAATCCTAATGATTGGGGCTTTTTTTATTAAATTCTGAATCTAACTCTGCTTCCACTTAAACACCTCTTGTCTTAAGAAGGGTTATACTTACACCAACCACTAGTATTACATAAAAAGAGGATGCCTAAAAAAAGATAATTCTTACTCTTTGAATATATTTGTGCATAGAACAATACCATGATTTGGCATTCTGAATGGTTATGATGTAATTCATCCATTTGAATTGGGTGTTCTTTTGTTTCTTATGCCATTTCAGGTATGTAGTGACAGTTTGGAGGGCCAGACTTTCTTCTCCAAGAAGGATAAACCACTGTGCAAGAAACACGCTCACTCTGTCAACATCTGAAGCTTGGAGCTCGTCTTGCGTAACAAGTGTACTGAGCAGAAAGATTAAAATGTCCATGTTCAATAACTGGTTAAAATTATTTATGCACAATTTTTCTAAAATGGAAGAGTGATGTGGAAAGGATTGTACACTAATTTTTCAGAGTGTTTATCATTTACAATTTTGCTTCATAGAAAGAAAGGTATCAGGAATTGCACTCAAGCTAAACAATTAGAGTGCCTTTATCTCTATGCTTCGCACATTACTGTTTTTCATGATTTTATGACCACATTTATATCTGTTTCATTATGAGAAGTGAAATATCTATAAAAGTAAATACCTGATATTGGAAGTCTCAGTCTTGCTGCTATTCAACAAATAAAAGGAGATTGGCTTCAGCAATCCCAATCACTTTATTTCGGTGATGTTTTTAAAGTGTGTCCAGAAGTATTGCAGCTAAACTCCATTAAAAGGAGCTCAAAGTAAAGATAAGATTACACGGAATATGTTGTTCCAAAACTTTTTATTTTTTTAATCATATTCATGTACAGGAAGCCTCCTACACAATTATGTGCACCTGTGCCTTTGCACTTAAATTTCTGATGGGTTTGCAAGGGACAGAGTTTTTTACAAAGGATTTAAGTGGCTTTGCTGGTGAAAAAGAGTATTTAGGAGATGCCACTTAAAACATAAATGAATTACTTTTCTGTGACTCTTGTACTACCCAGAATACTAGCCAAAACTCCCTGCTGCTGAGGGTGTGTTTGATAGGATGAAAACATCAGATCAAATCTTAAGGGAGCAGGGGTTTCAACTCTTCTGTTTGCAGTTCAGGTTTTAGGTAGCTTTAAGTGCCTTGTAAAGGGGGAATTGTGCTGAATCTGCAGATAACAGCATTTTGTATCCAGAATGCAAGATTCTCATGTTGAATGAGGGAAGCTGCTGAAGTGCAACTGAGGACATTGGGTTTTTTTCTCAGTACATTCTTTATCAAGTTGCTCATGAATATGTATATTGGTGGTGTGCCAGGTAGCGTACTGAAAACTTAACTTTCTTGCTCAGCTGTTATGATTTTTATTAGTTTAGGTTTCATTTTTCCCTTTTCTTCCAGATGTAGGGATTGTATTGTTAAATGATATTCCATTGGTTTGAGCAGCTCAGCATCTCTCAGATCTTGCAAGGGAAAAAAGAGACAAAGCTGTCATTATGCATTTGCTGCGAGCCAGATCAACCAATTCTGTGGCTTGATACGAATTTTGCATCCACACAGAGAGGCAGTGCAAGACCAGTGCACCAGCTCAGTCCTCCTTAGCCTCAAATTAGGGCTTAACTGGTTTAACTGGAGCAATTGCAGGCAGCCTGGGACGAGATGGTGCTCCTCTGCCCAGCATGAATTTGCTTCAGCAGAATTGCACAACAGAGAACTGGGCTCTCTTGGGACCAAAGCAGATTCCTGAAGGAAACTGAATTTACATGCTGTTTGATTAAACTGGGGTGTCAGAGCTGAATTTTTTGTCTTCAGTGCTCCTTCTGGTAGACATTTGAAATAATCATTTACTGGTTTTGTTGTTGTGAGGTGGGTTTCTTGCTGATCCAAAGGACAGTTTTATCTGTAAAACTGTGGATAAAAAAGTCACCAAAATTTGCCATGGTTGAGTAAAGCAATTGTAACGAGGAACATCAACAAAAGAGGAGAAAAGAAAACCAAAACTGTTGTACTGAAATATGAAAAAATATTTGGCTTTTTATTAATTCAGTGAGACAGGTTTACATTGTGGGACTGTTTCACTTTATTTCCTGAAATTGTTTTTATTCAATATTACCACATTTCTTTTTAAACTTCCAGTGGTACAGAAGAAATTTGGTAAATTTGGTGAATGTTGGTAAATAAGAAGAAATTTGGTGGTACGGTATAAAGTTGTTTAAAATGTTTACAGTCTTTTAGATGTACCCTTTTGTGAGTTTGGCTGAAAATCAGAAGGTTGGAAGCATACTGGACAAGATACAATAACACATAAGCCAGGTTGCTTTTAAAATCAAGTGGAATGTGGAGAAATGAGACCTATGGACTAGGTTTCAGTGGAGCTTTATTGCACATGTGTGAGGAAAGAGGTGGGAAATGCACAGGAAAAGGTGTTAGGTAATTTCTGCGATTCAAACCTTGCAATTTTAACATAGGATAAAACCTTCTCAGTTTGACATTGTCCTTAAAATCCAGTTAAATTTTGCTTAGCCTCATAATTTTAACCGGAATTTAATTTTTTAATCTGTATGCTCTATGGTTTGAAATTTTGCAGTTTTTAATGAATTTGAGGACAAAAGCCTGGAAAGGCTCCAATAGAACTGCTTCATTTAGCTGCTTTGCCTTTTAATTTCTGCTTTTATCTATTTGTTAAAAATTTTAAAGGAAGCATAGAGTCACCAATAGATAATGAGTATTTAATGGCTTTACCAAATTATATAAATCAATTAAAAGGAACATAATTTTTATTGTTATTTTAATAAGTGAGATTTTAGTAGAGCACTTTATAATAATGCCATATATCTCACTGAATATTTATTACCTTTTTTGTGGTTGTTGTTTAGAACTATTTCATCCTGGTATTATTTTGTTTTATTTGTAAGCCTGCCTTTACCTCTAGAATCTTTTGGGGTCTGAGTGTATGTGTTTAAAAATACTTCTTTCTACACGCACACATATGTATGTGCATTGAGAGACATAAGTACAAACGTGTATTTGAATGCAGACTTGACATAGCAAAAAAATCATTTGGGGATTTTGTGAGATTCCCAATCCTTTTTCACATGACACACGTATTGCAATCATGGTATGAGGGAATGTTAGAGAGTCAGGACAGATACATTAGTAACCTAACTACTGTAGATCTTTGCATGCATTTTCAGTCAGTCATTGTTTTTCTTCCAAAACTGCCTGTGAGAGAATTTGGCTTAACTCTGAAGGTAGCATGTCTTTATAAGTGAATAATTAATCCATGATGACAGTTTCAGTATGTTGTAATGAAATAATTCAGGATTACATGTAAATATAAATGCGTAATATAACAATGTCATAAACTTAAAAGCAGGAGTTGAGTTGTGGTTCAGTGTATGTTGGTCGGTTAATTTTGTCTATTTCTTCACAGAGCTACTTGCAACATCTAGCAATGTCAGTTGCTTTGCAAACAATGTTTTATGCTAAACTACCAGCTGTTAAATCCTGGTGATTTCTTTGCTTGTGTTTAATAATCTTTGGCATTAAATTTTGGCTGTTCACGTTTGCAAATTTAATTATAATTGAAAAACATAACAAGCAAATAAACTCTACTCAAAACCTAAAATTCTCTGTCTTCAGTTTTTTTTGTGGTTGTTGAATATTTTCTTTTCCTGAATCATAGCCAGTAGGGGAAAGCCATGATTGTACCCATGAATAGATAGCATTTGAGCTGCTCATTCTTCAGGTTTTGTGGGTTTTTTTAGCTTTGTTTTGCAGGGAAGGACCAGGGAGTCCTGGTGACACCAAGGTGACCATGAGCCAGTGATAATTCCTCTGAGACAGGGAAGACCCCCCCCCCTCCTGGGGTGCATTAGGCAGAGCATTGCCAGCACCTGGGAGAAGTTATCCTTCTCTGCTCAGCCTTGCTGAGACCCATCTGAGAGCCGAGTCCAGTGCTGGTCTCACCAGTACCAGAGACACGGCTGTACTGGAGTGAAGGGCAAGGAAGATGGTGAGGGGCATGCAGCGTTTGTCATACAGGGAGAGGCTGAGAGAGCTGGGACTGCTCAGCCTGGAGGAGAGGGGAGACCTCATCAGTGTTACAAATACCTGGATAGGAGAGTCAAGAAAACAGAGTCAGGCCTCGTATGTGGTGGGAGGACTACTGTGAGGATGGTGAACGTTGGCACGGGTTGCCCAGGGAGATTGTGGAGTCTCTCTACTTGGAGATACTCAAAACCTGGTGGATACAGCCTTTGGACGGGTCAAAGTCCCTTCCAGCCTCCGTGAGTCTCTGATTCTTCACCTTTTCTCAAGATGGATGGAAAGGTATAAAGACTGTGTGGAACACTGTAGAATATGTAAGAATGTAAAACTTTTTTTGGCCATTTCCTGTTTATTTGCTATCCTTTCTCCATTCTGCTGCTGGTGTAGAATACTTGCACTGTTTCTCTAGAAGGGTTTTAATATTTTTCCTAAGTTGACACTGTCCAAGGAAATACTGCCTGCTCCAGGAAGCACTGTCTGATACTGTACTTAGCCTTGGCATGCAGCAGTCTCTGTTTTCACTGTGGGACACTTAACTGTCTGCTCTAACATGGCCAATTCCTTCATGATAAGTCTGGTAAGAATCCCCTTAGCTGAGCATCTCTTCAACAGGCAAATGCACTGTTGTTTTTTACCTTTATTTACACAGGCAAAGGAAAACACTGCACACAGCTCTATAAAATTTAGAGGCAACTTTACAGAAAACTTGCCTCCCCTTCAGTGTTTAGGCTATGAGCGAGACAAACGCAAGTCTATTTGCAAACAGTACATTAAGCTCCAGAAGCCAAATTTTTAAAGGCATGAAGTCTGCATTTGACGTTTTAATGGCAAAGGTTTGGTTTCTATCAATCACAACGTCATGTAACGTTAAAATGCACCGACTGAAAAAAAAGAGATCTGTCATTCATTCATTAAGATGCTGTAATCCAGTGTAAGATTTATAGGCTTAAAATGCAATGGTGTGTTTTCACAATAAATCCACTTTCACTGCTCAGCACAGAACAAATCTCTCTGTCACTCAAAATATTTGCTGGTCAAAATGCCCTGTATGAGATCTTCAAAGGGTTTCTCACAAAATTGCATATAAATCCTTTTACCAGCAAAGGCTTAATTTAGGTTCAAGTTTTACTTTCTTGGGACGTTGGTTAATATCTTGTGCTCAGACAAGATCTTGGTTATATCAGAAACACATAGAGCCTAATTTATTATTAGCAGTCTGGTGTTAATTAGGGGGAATTACCAGAAATAGTTTGCTTGATGGAAATTTATTATGGTATCACACTTTACTGATGGTGAAATAGGAGTCACTGAAAGAGTGCAGCTCCTTCTCATAACCAGCTAATTAATAAGGTGCCAAAATTCCTCTGAGAAGGGTTTGGTCCTAACTATGGGAACCTCACAGAGCAAATGGTTCCTGTGCAGTATTTAAAATTTAAAAGAGGAAAAGAGAGACGAGAAAAAGCTGCCCAGCAGAAGTCTCAAAAGTGGTATGGCATTTTCTTGAATTTATGAAAGAAAATATTTAGCTGTGTTTCCAAGCTCATTAAAGAATGACTTTTCTCAGACAGAAAAACAACAGCTAATTTATAATCTCATTTGGTATGCTTGAACTTGGTTTTCAGTTTTACTTGTGTATACCGCACGCTACAGCTTGTAATTTTATGAATTGGGCTTATAATGAGCTTTTATATTACTCTTTATTGCTTTGCTTAATGGTCTTTTTCATTATCATTTGCCAGGAAAGTTGAGGTTGGCTTAGATAGGAAACTGCAAAATAGCACAAATCTCTGATAAGCCCCAATCTATTTTGTGTATGGCGGTTTGGGGATAGAAAACCACTGTGTCATTAGAGATCTTGTGAAAGTTGTGTGAGAATGGCCTGTTATAATAAGATGGAGTGAAAGTAAAAACATCTCTAAAATTTAAAATCACCACACTAAAATTTATGCGTGGCTGATTTTTTAAAAATACTTAAAGATGATAGGGTATGCAATTGTAATAAAGTACTTTTGCATTTGCACTGGAAATATCTTGAACTATTGAAAAATATCCCGCATTTTGGATCTGCTTTATAAGCTTTCTGCTGTACTGTGAGACTAAGGATTGTGTCATTGTGCTCTGAGTAATATTCACACTTTCAATAGATCAGAGTTGTTTCCTTTTTGGTTCTCCTGCCTTTGCTTTGCTTTGCTTTTTCTTACTGCTGGGCAGTGCCGTTGTTTGTTTTAAAATACTTCATTACAAGATAATCCTGTCAGGTGTGTCCCTTTTTTCTCTTTATGATGCATCAATGAAATGTCAAATGTTCCTTTGGTAAATATAAACTTGTACTAAATTTTGGCATGCTTTTCGAATTGTCAAGTTTTCCCACCCAAAAGTTTCCGCTGGAAAAATAACTCGAGATGTTAGACCAAAATGGTAATTGTATCCCACATAAAGTCTTTATTTCCCTTGAAATCTGTCTAGCAAAAGGGAAACACATGAAAGCAAGTATAGGGCCGAAATAATGGATAACCTAAACAGGTACAACCTCACTGATTTCAAGTTATTCCCCTCCAAGTTAAAATGGACTGGTATCAAAACTACTTTAATTTTATGCTTACATTTGTCCAGTGAGCAAGCTCAGAATTAAGGATTTGTTCCTTGGTTTTATCAGGATTTCCTTTTACCTAGGATCCAGTCTTGGACTTACACTTGGCTTTGAACAACCACAGTGAAGTTAATCTGCCATGTGACTTTTTTCCCACACTTGCTGCCCACTGAGAAGCAGTAGAGGATTACTGGGAAATTCAGAGAAGTGTTATCTGGAGAAGAAAATAGGCCGACTTTCTCTGAAGTAAATCAGCGTGTGTAAGTGGAAGTTAAATGATGCTACAATAAGGCTGCAAATCTGTTTTTAAATCTTGCATTTATTTTTTGATGCTTCTTTTTCATTTTATCCAAGTGGGTGTCTGTAGTGGCAATCAGTTTCTGAGTGTGCTCTGATGAAGGCTATGATATGCTACCCCCAAAAATAAAAGTATTTTCTGAGGTTGTAGAGCTTTGGCGTAAGTTTCCTAATACCAGATTCATCTTAAAGGCAGTTGTGTGGCTGTAAGTAGGAGGAACTTGTATTTTTCTTCCCAGTGGTAATTAGCATTCAAGGATTGTGGTATCTTGTGGGAACACTGCATCGCTATTTATACAACATGATGTATTACCATGAAACTGGGAGTTATACTTTGGAATGTGATGGGAATAATGTGGTGATCTTTGCTCTGCTATACAAAGGGTGCAAACAGTTTAATGAAAATCAATATATGGGAGCTGTGGATTGCCACCTGCATCCTGACCTCTTCCTTGATTAGGTCCTGCCATTGGCAGGAGCTACAGTCCCAGCCAGTCCATTCCCAACAAATGCCCCTGCCTGCTGCCTCTCTGCCATTCATCTCCCCTCCCTCCACCCAGCAGCACCCTGGTGACCCTGACCCTTTGTTGTCCCACATGCAGAAACCCAAAAATATATATTTGGAGGCTTATATATAGATTAGGTTTTTAAATTAGTGTCTAGTCAAGGATAATCACAGTTGAGGGCAAGTGTGAGCCTACTCTTATCAATATGTGGCTAAGTTAATATAATGACTTACTTATTTTTCAGGGAGCATGCTAGGAGAAGATTCTAACTTCTTCCTGGCAGGGGTTTGCAAAATCAACCAGGAAATTGGTTTTCAAATCAGTTTTTTTTGAACAGTAACAGTGTTTGCTATTCTGTCCTTCATGTCTTGCCATGATGTACATACAGTAAACTCCCATCCTATTCCTGGAGGGGAGAAAAGGTGTGGTGCTCAGCAATTTTTAATTGTGCTTTCAGTCACTGTAAAGACAGAAGGGAACTGCAGCAGAGGGAGAAACTCAGGGCACAGTGACAGGAGGAAAGAGGAGGTGACAGGAGGAAACACTTTAGAAATAGGGCAAGAGCTTGTGCAAGTCAGGCTGTTTTGTCAGTTGCTTCTTGTCAGGGATTGATGAGCACGTGGTCTGAAAAAATGGGATGATTTGGGCATGGCAAGGTAAAACAGCAGGCAGGAGCTGAGGATGCTCCTAAGGGGAACCTAAGGGGCACACAGACCTTGCAGCCTCATGGGAAGGGACTTTTCCCTCTCTATTCTACATTTATATTCATCATCAAATGTGCGCTTTTCTTTTTCTGCCAGCTTTTTTCTTTAAGGTCAAATAGGGTTTTTTTATCTTCATGATGTACTCGAGCACAAGAAAATCCTTTTTTGTCATCAGCTGATCTGGGGCTGCCCAGAGGATGAAGTGAGATTTGTTTAACTTTGCAGTGCCAGCTGCTGCTTCGAATTACACCATCCTGTTCTGTGCTGTCCATAGGTAGCAGTCCTATCTCAAATTCCCCCAGGGCTTTACATCTCTGAACTTCTTCCAGCTCTTGGCATGGCCACCTCTGCTAAAACCCACTTGGAGATTTTGCACATCAGCCCTGTGGGGCTATGAGAGCAGAATGCACCTCGAGCTGCTTGTGTACTACCATAACTTGGGAGGGGGGAGAATGAAGTGGATTGCAAAACCTCACCTAATCACTAACATTATGTTTTTTGTGTATTCCTATGTGTAAAGTTGTAGCCTCTGTTCTCCAAATGCTGTTCAGTGAGGCACTGAGTGCCAGAGCCAAACCATGCCCCTATGCAAGGGGCATCCAGCTGCTTTGGAAGCTGACGCATTTCTGGAAGCTTTTTGGTGTAGCTCATGAATAAACAAATACATTACTTCTTTGGGTCAGTGGGTTATATAGATTTGCTCCTCTATGTCAGCTGGATATTATTAGCTGCTGAGGATTGATCTCACCTTTGCCATTTTGTCAGTGCTGCTTTGTTTGGAGTTCCTGTCCATCTGGAAGGATGCCCTACCCCTTCCATGGCCACCTGCCCCAGCTGTGGTTTGGAATGGCTCTGCACTGCTGGGTACCACAGCTGGTTGGTGGGGATGCTGGAGGAGTGGAACTCCTCACCTTGTGCAGTCTCAGGCAGCTCTGCTTTGGCCAGGTTGGTGTCCTGGACCATGGATAGAGCAAGCATCCAGGAGCCTCTGCTTTTCCCTCCTTGTCCAAGTTTCCTTCACCTGGAGCCTGTCCAGCCCCAACAGGCTCTCATGAGGCAGAATGGAGATGGGGCCCTCAAAAGCACGAGATTAACTTGGAGAGCAGTTTTATGCACCAAGCATTTTCAGTGTTTGGGAGTGAAGCGCGTATCTTAGCTCAAAGAAGTGCATTTAATCATAGAGAAAATGAGACAAGAATCACACAAACAAATATTTATCCATCAGTGTGCTCTCTGTTCCTCACCAAAGAACTTGGTCATGTGATTGTGTTAGGTGAGCCTGACATGCTGCATGATGAGGACTCTTTTCTCTAATTATATATAGTTTGATGTCTATAAATAATAACATGAATAATGTAAATTCACTTTGATTTTGATCCATCAGCTTTCTGGAGGCTTGTTCATCTGAATCTCAGCATTCTTAAAAATCAGGATCTGTGTCAGCCAAAACATGCCATGCAGGCAGTGGGAATGCTGTGGGAAACATGCAGTAAACTGGAGATTTTATCCAGAGGACTGAATTTGCACCATCTGCTACCTAACAGGGTCTTACTTTTCAGCCTTACAGATATTCTTCTAATGGAATATAATCCATACAGCAAAGATAAATGCTATTATGTTTATATCAGTGCTCTTGGTCTGGTTCAAAGCTCAAACTGTTAGAGGTTTGGGGTGTAATAGTAAATCCAAGGGAATATTTATTAGCAGCAAAGGCCAAGCACAACAGTCAGTGATATTACCTAAGTAGTGTAAAATCTACAGGGCTTGTGTCTGTGCAGCTACAGAAATGAAGGCCTGTCATGGTTTAACCCCAGCCAGCAACTAAATACCGTGCAGCTCCATGGAAAAGAGCAAATAGAGATGGAGAAGGAATTGATGATCCTGAAGAAGTGGTGCTGGCAACTCAAGCAAAACAAGATCAAAGAGGAGATTACTTTCAGGTGAGGTAAGCTAAATATTTTGCTTTTTTCCTAATCTCTACCACTACCCCCAAGCTCAGACGGAAGCATTTGCTTCACTTTTGTCATAAGATAAATTAGCCAGAGATATTAAGCAAGCTGTTCATTTTGTATTAATTCCAATAGGTCTGGTTTTAATTTTCTTTCTTTTGTTACGGTTGTCATATGGATAATACTCTGCATATGTATACAAAGAATAGAAAATCTTATGTTCTGCTTCATAAAGATGTAAAATACAAAGCACAGCTTGCAGCCTTTCTCTCATTCTTGGTCACTGATTTCAGACAGAGTAACTCTGTTGTGGCACTCTGGGATTTGTGGCCTGGGATCTGGACAGGGAAATGCCCACTGGAATAAGGCAGAGACTTCAGGTGCACTGTGCTTGTTATAGGGACAGTGTGCCTGGAACCCAGCAAAGCCCTGAAGCACGTGCTTCCTCTTTAACATGTACAGATGTCCCCTTGCAGATAACTGCTGTATTAGGCTTTGACTTCAAGCAGTCTGTCACAGGCATCTTTAAAATAATATTTGTAAGGTAAGTTTATTAATGTTTATATTCCTAGCCATTTTTTAAAATTATTATTGTTTTGAAATTGAGCAGGCTTCTTCTCTTGCATGCAGATCCAGGCAATCTGCACATTTTCTAAGCTACTCACATTTGTCATTATGTGTAGAAGATGAGTTTTATCAAAATGATTCAAACACTATTATTACACTGCATGGCTAAATATGAGGATGGTAACAAATGTAAGTGATCTTGAATCAGTACAATTGCTTATGGGACTGTAGTTCCAGAGTCTTCTCCTGAAAGTTATGGCTGCCTGAGAGCCAGCAAATGGCAAGTTTTGTACAGGACCACTGACATGTTCAGTATTTGAAATTATATATTTGCCAGAGCCAGACAGATTCAAGCTAAGGGAGTTTTATGCTGGAACTAGAGGAAGAAATAGATATTTATAGATGATGTGAAGAGAAAAGAGGCCATCTGAAGCTGGTTAAGTTTGGTTCTGTTGCAGACACAGCAGCAGAGACAGGAACTGTGCAATTGCCATAGGGCTTGGCCTAGATGGCTGCAACTGCTGGTAACCATTGCATCTTTTTGTAAGAAAGCTGCTGTTTTCCTAGGGGATCTCATAAAACCCCTTGTGTTTTGTCAGAGTTTCCCCACTTGAGAGATTTCTCTATGCATGATGTCCTTGGCTTTGTTCACCAGTCTGCTTTGTTTCCTTCTGCAGTGCCGTGGAAAAGCCAAAGACAGTGCTGTGGAAAGGAGTACAGTGCAAACAAGTGGCCAAGCAGCCACTTACCTGTCAGGAATTAGACCACCTTCATGCGGGAGAGTTGGCTTTAACTTTTAAAACTCCGTGTGAGAATTGCACTGTGCGCTAGAAACCCGACACCTGCAGTTTTACAAGCGAGTCTCAGGTGCCCCTCCAATCCACTAGAGCACAATAAGAAATAAAAGGTTTACAGAGAAATTTAATTCAGTGGCAAATTATTCTAACAAAACTGATATCCCAGAGCTTGCTGGGATAACTTGCCAACTGTGGCATAAAATCTTTGCAATAAGGCAAGGAAGGACATGGATATCTTCAATGAAACTAGGTTCTGTAGCTGTGGTTCCTAATTCATGACCACCCAAGGTAGGATCAGCCACATCACATTTATCATGCTTGCATTTCAGGGGTGGTTCAGGCTGACAGTGCTATTTTGTGGTGCTCCCAGCTTCCCTTCTCCCTGGGGAAAGTGCGAGGAAGACAGATGCAGGCTTTGTAAAGGAAAAAGGAGACAGCAAATGTTTGCATGTTTGCACAGCTCACTTAAAGATAGTGTCCAAGAATACCTCTTCAGAAATGAGGTAATATTACAGTGCCCTTGCATATGGAATACCTAGGAATAACTGAAGGGAATTTATTTAATTGTAAAGGCCAGACACTGTGGAGTTAAAAAGGATTTGGTGTTTCTCTCTGAAGAGACTACATGTAAAATTGCTGTATAAATTGTATGTAAAATTATATTATCTTACATTTGCTCAGAATTTGGAGCCTCTCTAATAGGTACCATCTGTCTAACTTAAAAATGTCAGAGCCCTTCCCAGCAAATCTCACCTGTGCTATATTTAATATATGGCACTTATGCATAGCCAAAATTACCCTTCCTAAATAAGTTTCAATAGGGATTTACAGCCCTTGTCTTCTTTACAAGAATAGTTCACACTGGCATGTGATGTGAGTTTACTCAAGTGGACCAAGATGAAGGGAAGCGCTGCCTCAGATCTTGATATGATTATTTGCCCATCTGTGTAGTTCTTCTTTGAATACTGCCAAGATAGGAAATATAAAGTGGCTTAAAACGTGTCAAAGTCTTTAATCAAAAAGTAAGCAAAAGAGTGACTGCTGAAGCTAATATTACGAGGGGAAATAAAAATAGAAACAAAGCGTAGGTAAGGACTTTGATATGATCAGTAAAATGCCAGTGGAACCAAAACTCAGGCTCTGAAGGTATTTTGAGGAAAGCAGTTGAAGTGATGGTTGCACTGCCTGCTTGCTGGGGACTTGGATTGTGAGCAGAGTTATGGGGCTTTTTCTTCCAAAACATTCCAAAACATTAGCACTGAGAAAGAAGCTGGAATAAGAGAGGCGGTTGGGACGCCCAGGTGTGCGGCATCTCCTGGGGCTCCCTCTCTGCCTGTCCTTGGGTGGAAGATGAGCCGAAAAGGAGCCAGGGCCACTCTGTGCCACAGAGCAGCTGTGGCTGAAACCAAGACCTCAGGAGAGGTATTGCTGTAGTGTCCCCAGCTTTGGTCAGCTTTAGGAGCCACGAGAGCAGGGTGGGTGGGAGCAGCCTGGCTACGATCGCCTTTCCAGCAATGAACAGTTCAGCCCTGTTCTCCCGCCTGTGCCCTGGCCTCAAAGGCAGGGCAGGAGCCACCCCCTCGTCCCCTTCCCCACCAGCGCCTCCCCACCTTGCACCAGGGCAGCTATGCCTGCCCCACGCCAAAGGAAATATGCCCCAGAAGGCAGGAAGGTTAGCTCATCTGTTGCTTACAGCCTGCAGCCTTCGTTCACGATGGCGACGATATTGGAAGTTTTCTTGGAATACGTGTTTATAAACGGTCACGGGAGTTCCTAGAAATATCATTTCAGCTCCCTGTGCTCAGATGCCAGCGCATTCAGGCTCTGATCACACTTTCCAACCTTGCCCTCATCTTGGAGGCACTCCACTCCCTTCCTCCCCGCAGACAAAAGATGCTGGGCTGTGAAATGCAGGGGGCAGTGATCTGGCAGATGAATGAGGTTTGTCATACACATTTCAACACTTGTCACATCTCCCAGGAGATGCTTGTTACCCAATGTGAAGTGAATGCATTTGAATGCAACACCAAAGGACAAATCTGCCCTTCAAGTACTCAGCCTGCAAACATCCTGCACGGGTCCAAAGGAGAGCGTGACTTCTTTGTTTGTTTGCTTCTATAGAGTAAAATGGATTTGTTGGGGTTCTTTCTGAAAGCAATCCAATTAACTGTGGCTCTTTGAGAGTAGAAAAAGAGGAACTGAAAGGGATATCACACTTTTTTTTTAAACTAGCAGTTTGCAGTCACTTTCTTCAGATATCCTATTTCCAAGCTGATATTTCCTCTGATTTATTCCGTTGCAGAAGTGGATCATTTAAGTGAGTTTTATGTAAGTCCTCTTGGCCGTCTTACAGTTCTCTGCATGTTTCAATATATTCCACTGTTAAAAATTTTAAAAGTAGGTGGGGAAAGAGGAAATTTCTGGTTAATATATAATAATTTCTGAAGTCAATGTGCCTGGACTCAATTTTTCAGGGCATTTTTCCAGACATCTAATGATGCCAGAAAATAAAAATAGCCAACTAGCAGGACCTTTCCTAAAAACTTCTCTGCAATGCAGCAGAAGTTTCATGGCCCTCATCAGGTCCTTTTCTATCACTGAGGAGAAACAAAACACCATTACAAGCACAAAGAAAAAAAAAAATAAAAGTGCTGCCTAAAACTGCTATAGATGATGAAGTTCTTGTAGCAGAAAGAGTTGAAGTTAATATACGACTTTTTTTGTAAAGTCAAAACAGTCATAGTTGACTAAATGGTCTAGCTGATCTTTGCTTTCAAGAATATTGGAAATGTCAGCTGAGCAATTGTGTTCATTCACAGCAGGCCACAGGGAGAGCAGCAGGCTGGGCTGGTGCTATTATTGTTGCTATTACACAAATAGCAATAGTAGGCAAATAGAGGTACGTCTGGAACCAGGGTATGCAGTCCCAGGGGTCTCGGAGAAGTTCAGATGCAACTGTTGAGAGAAATAGTTTGAATTTGTAAAAACATCCTATTCAATTTCAAACATGTATTTTGGATCACAAGTACGAAAAGCCTCACACTGATAATTTTTTTTAAAGTTCAACTAATGGAAAACTAAATGTGTGAAAAATGAAAATAGAATGAGGTGGGCATATTTTTCAGTTCTTTTTCATTCTCTTGCTTTTGGGGATCTATAGTAAAAGGATGTACATCTTGAAGAGTGTGACTTATGGATTTGCCCATGAAATTAATTGCACTGTATTATCTCATTGGGATATTTTGTTGCTCAGAGAGGATGTGTAGTCTCCACTCCTTAAAGTTTTTGAGTCCTAACTGAATCTCTGAAGCCCTGAGAAACCTGCTGTAGCCTCACTTGTAGCAGGAGGCTAGGCTGGACACTTCAATAAGTGCCTTCCAAACTGAATTTTCCTATGATCCCATCAAGAAGACAAAGAATTATAGTTTTAATTTCACACTTTCAGGCAAAATTGTGTGCATTTGTGTGCGAGAAATGCTCTCCTTGATGGGAAAGCAAGGACTAAAACTGGATTAATAAATAATTTTACACACAACCAGGAAATGTTGCTTAAAATACCATATCAAACCACCTTCCATTTCATTAATAGCCTTCTATGAATTTAGGTGCTAATGAAAATATTACAAAATGTGAAAATTAAATAAATTATGAAATACAAGAGTGGTTAATTGTGACTGGCCCTTTTAAGTCCCGAGGGCTAATTCTAGCAAGCCTTCGGCTTAGGAGGGTCGTCACAAGGAAGGGGACAAAAGGACGCTCAAAACTTTCTGCTGAACTGTTTAATCCAAGTTCATCCCTAGGCAGAGCGTGGGGGAAGGGAAGGGAGGGAAGGGACCAGTTTGCTCGCCCAGCAGCAGAAAGAAGAGAGAGCGAGACACGTGTCCCGGGAGGTTTTATCCCCCCAGGGAGCAGGGGGACACTGGGAAGAGACCCCTGGCCAATGGGACAGAGGGGAGAAGCAACATTCCAGGGGTAGGGGGGAACGGGACCCACCACCACAGGTAGTGCGGGGAGAGAATACAGCTACTTAGTGCAACCATTATATAAATTCAGTGCAACCAAAGAACCCGGTGTAAAGATCAGGTAAAGTTCATCACAACAGTTAATGACTGAGTAGCTTGGCAAATGAATTAACAGGATGGTGTGAGCTGTATTAGCTTAGTAGGTTGAGCTGTGTGTTAACACTAACGCTCTGTGCAGGATCAGCATGATGAGCTCTTCAGTTATTGCTAAAGCAGAAGAGCCAGTCTGCAATAATTCCAGGTTCATCTCATTCATCCCAGCTATGATTTATGCCAGCTGCCAAATCTTACCTATGAAATTCTTACTCACGTCTATATTCTTATTCCTGGCTTGGCTGATAAGAAACTATCTATGCTGCTAATCCTTATTATACCCTTTTTCCCCATCAATGATTTTGTGTTGTTATTACTTACACAATTCCAACAACATGCCTGGAGAAAAATGAATGTATGAGAGACTGAATCTGAAATCTCATGCTTGTGCCATTCATAGTATTTCAAACTCTTCAGGAAAATATTGTTTCAGTTGGCCCAAGTGGTTGGAATGAGCATAGGGGAGATGCTTACTCTTGCCTCCATGCGTGTGTATATCTTGTTTAAACCTGACTCCAGCCCTACATAGCAATGTTCATGGAAAACTCCACGAAGGTCACATGCCACATCTTAGCTTAGCAGCTGAAGGATGCATAAATTCAACAGCAAGAGAAAAATTAAATTAGGTAAAGGGAAAAAATGACTATTTAGTGATTTAAAGTCACAGACCTCAGCTGTTTTGGGTTTGAACACAAGAAAATGAAACTACATGGGCTTTATGTGAAATCCCTTCCATCTGTTCCAGACAGGAAGCCAAACTTTTTGTCGTGTGGTTAGATATGAATTTTTCAAACATGTTTTTCATAGATCCTTTCTGAGTTTATTGTGACGCCTTCCAGAGGTCACGGTACAAGTCACTGTAAATAGATTGAATTACCATTTCTGTACAAAGAGAGGAGTGTACACAGTTGCTGGAGTAATCCCAGTCTGACTTCCCAACCTTTTGTGGTTGTTTCACATAGCAAAGTGAAAATTTTCATCTGTGTTTCCTTTGTCTTTGGATTTTCCATGCAAGTCATCAATTTCCTCTACACCCACCCAAAGTTACCCAAATCCTTTTATTTCAAGATAGGGATTTATTTTATAAAACTGTTACTAAATGGATCCAAACTAAGCTAGAGTGACTTCAGGAGATGCTTTATGTATTTTGGGTCCTTAAAAAGACAGCTGACTTGAGAATAACATGACAGAAGGGTCCCTTGTAATCTTTCAAGAGGTTAAATGTAATGGATTGCAATTTATATGCGGCAGAGAGTTCAGCTCATTGTGGATTGTTATTTTCATTTAGTAGAGCATGTGAAATTCTGATAAAAGATAATCTTTACAAGGAAGATGTAAAGCAGAGAAATTACCTCAGAAGCTTGGAGGAAATTATGATTTGGATTCATATTGTTTTCCAATAATTATTTGATGCACAGGGCCTGTCCTGTCTCTTCTGGCCACATAAAGAGATACCAGAGCAAATGCAATCACATGGTTTCAGGTGTTCATTACTGCGACTGTACAGTATATAAAACCAAAGCACTGCAGTTTAGAAGGAGGTCCACAGGCTTAGGGATAGAACAGGATCGGGAATACTTTTGAGAATAATTTACACTAAGTGTCATTTTAATGGTTGGTTCCACGACTAGGATCTTGCCTCATGAATTTTCTGCACAAGAGATAGAGAAATAAACATTGATACAGACATTAATACATGTAATAATAATTTTTAGTCACATATAAGTTCTCAAATAAAATAAGAAATACTTATTTCTAAGTTTGATCTGTCATTTGCAGAACTGGAAAAAATTGATGTCCCAGGACATTTCAGTGCTCAGAAGAAATTTGGCTTGGGACTGTGAGACACTTCTTTGCATCTGGGCAGGAACTTGTTCAAGTGCTAGAAGTAAAAATAATGGAGAAAAGGGAAAAGTTTTTTTATAGGTGATTCAGGTTTCTTAAAGTAACATTAGAAGGTACTCTGAAGTTTTAAATTTTAGAGAAAGTCAAAATAATTACATTGTTGAATAGATACGGGCAGAATGATAACTGATTGTATCATATTCCTGGCAAACTATCACATGGGCTCTCACGCCCGTATCAAGTGTGCTTGTGGGTATAAATATATATATGTTTACATAATGTGTACATGTATATATCTATGCACTTGGGTTTCTGTAAGATGAAACGACCCATATGCTTTTTCCTGGGTTATGCCCAGCACATTCATTTAATCATTCAGCAAGAACATACACTACCAAGTTCTTGGACCTTTTTCTTTTATTTCTTTTTCTTTGTAAAAGCTTTGATACTTTTTGGCACTGGCTCATGTAGTCAGTAGAGTGCATTTAATGGGCCAAAGGCATTTTTATTACCCTTTAAAATGTTTAACAGAGTTTCTGTATAATTTCTCAACATGTTCTATTTGTTTATTTCTGTATATTTTTGGTGTAAAGACGTAACATTGCGGTGTAAGGTTTTATTACCTTGGCAGTGTCATCATTTAAAGAAGTATCAATCTTTCCATTATGTGCCCAATATATTTAAGAGCTTACATTCTGGACATGGAACTTAAGTGCCAGTGTGTGTGTCCTGATACAAATGTCCCAGTAAGATGCCAATCATGATATTCTTTAAGTTTTAAAGAAATTGGCACTATTAAATAGCTCAAAATCTATTCTTCTTTTTTTTTTTTTTTTCTCAAATGCAATAAAAAAATACATCATTTTTCTCTGGACAGTAAAGGGATTGGTCCATCACTACTCAGGCATTATCTTGGTTGTAACAGGACATAGTCTGAGACTGAAGCTCAGGCTCAGGAAGTGATAGTTGCTGAATAGCTTAGCCTTGCTTTTACCATTATGAGCGAAATGCAAGTGGACTCTTTGATAGGAAACAGATGAACATTGAAGTGCATATAATCTGGATTTTCTCATATGCTGCACATAGGGAAAATAGTACACATTTGGTCTTTTGAATTGAAAATAACAGCAACATATTAGTCACAAAAATCATACACTGTCTGGGGCTCTGTTTGCAACACTGATTATTGGATCTGATGTTTTTAAACTCTGCCTATTAAATATTCTGATGTGTACTTGATTCAGAGCAGATTTTTGAGGAGGACTGATCAGTAATTAGGATTTGGTTATAAAATCCGTACAAGGGAGTTGCACTGAAATGTTGGTTTCTTGAATGCGGAAGTCAGACATCACTATCTGAGTTTTCTAGGTATAGAGGCCTTATTAATTCAATGAATGTGAGCATAGCAGACCACCTTCTAGACACCTGGTGGGTGGCAATACAAGCACTTTTTACTGCCTGAGTTCCAGTTGCACAGCTCCGTAGAAAGAAATGGTTCATGGTTATAACAGCTCAGAGTCAGATTTCGTTTCTGAGCTCTGCTAAGCTTTGCCTTTCAGTAGGCAAGGGGGCAGCTACAGCAACAAGCTCCTCAGTATTAGCAATCTCTTCCTCATCACCATGTATATTTTGCAAGGATTTTTTTTTTACTTTTTGGCAAAGAAGACATAGCAAGAGGCCAACAGCACAGTTACCCTGTAGGCTACAAGTCCCCCTCCCAAATGGTGCTGAGAAGCTGGAGCTCTGCAGATGGAGAAAACCAGCAGATCTGTGGTTTGACCCTGACTCTTTCACCCCCTCTCCTACCACATACAGAACACAGAGCTTTAAACAGATGCCAGATCAGAGCTCGAGTTCAGTGCTACATCAGAGTAATAAACACAGCAACTCTATAACAGAGCTCAGTAATTTCAAGTTTAGTGCTATTCCCCAGTTTGGAATAACTCTTTTAAAAGAACCAGTGCTTGGAAAAATACCAGCATCAAAGATGTATTCACTGTCCTTGTCTCATTGGCTGTGGTTTTGTCTCTCCTTTGGAACAAAATGGTCAAGGTGTAGCCATTACATTTTTAGATACCTTCTGTTTCACAAAAGATACAATTCCAGAATTGTCCGTGCATGTTGTGAACATAGATGCAGAATGTATGAAATTTCTGAGCATGCCTATAGGTATACAAATAAATACAAACATACATACATATCTAAGAAGTTAGGAATGAAGGTAAAATGTGCAGGAGGCCACTTCCTTGTTCAGTTTGCAGAGTGAAGCATCACTTGTGTGTCTGTCCTGGAAGAAGCTGATGGAAAATAAGGAGATTCCTGTCAGGTATCCATATTTTATGATATCCTAAACTGATGAGAGATGAGTAAGTGTAGCATCAACTCCTTTTATCATTGCTCAGGATTTTCTGTTTATATCTTTGGTCACACCACCTCTTTGGAGCAGCTTTCCCAAAGAACTAGCTTTCCCATAAAGCTGTGGGGCAGTGCACAGCCAAGAAACAGGTCAGAAGCTCCTCCTGCTTGTCACTGCATTGGGAATATCCATGGTCCTCACCCATCCTTGCCCACTCGGGATCCGCAGTGCAGAACACGGCAGTTCATAAATCACAGCGTATCAACTTCTGCTGAGTGTTTAAGAGCCAGTCCCAAAAGTCACGTGCTGCAGATGAAGACGCAGCCTGAGCTCGGACAAGGGAGAGAAGCAATCAGGTTCCTGTTGACATTTGGGATCTGCCACCTCAGAAACTGTAATTTTTTAATGCATAACTGAGAGCCTTATTTCAATTAGAGGTCTCTGCCATTGGCTATCAGCTGCGATGTTGTGGAGTTTGCTGTGACAGGGTACTCCCTTTTCCCAGACCAGAGTCTCCACTCAGTCTCTTGACAGTCTGCCAAGCTTTGCAACTGGAATGTGTGAAGTTCAGTTTTGAAACAGTTTATTTCCATCATTCCTGCCTGTTTTGATCTAGTATGTGAAACAGGTTTCTACTTTTGTTATAGGATTCTTGTTCATTCCTGCCAGATTCTAATTCATTATATAATCTAGCAGCATCAGATGACTGGCTAGGAATGGGTAGCAGATGCATCTCCTGAAGTACAGAATTCCTTGCTACAACCATGCACTGGTGACTTGATAGCCACCACTACATGACCGGATTTGTGGCAACAAGGGCATCAAGAATTTCATAAAACCAAAACCAGATGTAATGATCTCTGAAGAGGGTGTGATGCAGAGCTGGCGTGCCCTGCCAAAAGAATGATGGGGAAAACATTTGTCCTGGCACAACCACACTGTCATGGTAATCCTTTCCTGCCTAAGAGCAGCTCAGGACTACCCTCTCTAAGGAGAGTCGTAGCTATTGTCAGCATTAGTCTGGTTTCTCCATTTACACACTGTTGTGCTGCAGGCAGACTCTGCAAGTCCTCTTTAATCTACCAGGGATGACACTGATCCAAGATTGTGGATGAGGTCCCTTTGTATAATGAGGGGCTTTGAGGCCGTGGCCCAGGGTTTTCAATCCCACTGTTGGCGTAGTGAGAAAAAAGTTACAGGTAGTAATGCCCATGAGGTTGCCAACTGCTGTACACTTCAGAAACTTGGAAGGAACTTCTGAGAAAACTGGCATGACTGGCATTTTCCATCTTCTTATTTTAATAATCATCTGCAAAAACCATCTGTCTGCTACTGCTACCAGCAACCAGTGCAGTGGAAAAGGCCATTAAATATCTTAGGAACCTCCATTCAAAACTGCTCTGAATAAGCTGGCTAAGCTACAACATGACTCTGGAGGTGCCTGATGCCTCCAGGACCTTTCCCGCTTGTTGCTATGTTCTCCAAGTGCCTCGGGTGGTACCTCTGAATATTTTCCCCTCATCTTCACAGGACTAGGCAACCCAGCTGCTAGTGTGGAAGTTAAACACTTCAAGGTCTTTAAACAGTGCTATCTTCCCCTGAAGTCCTGTGCAGCAGTTAATCTTGGTGTCCCCAAAATGAAGTATAACAGTTGTCTGTGCAAGCCTTTTCAAAGACATATTTAAGTCTGAATTGACCTGGCAGGTTTTGCTAACAGTGTGGTACCTACTCCCATAAATAGTGATTCCCTCAGAAAAGAGGGGAAAAAACCAAACCCAAGACACAAAACATTAAAAGGCCCAACTACTTGTTTTCTCCCGTTGTAGGCATTCTCAGAAAATGCCTGCTACATACTGAAACGATTATGTTCCTCACAAAATGAAGTCACAGCTGCCTCTGCCTCTTAAAGCATAGCTGGAAGACGAGAAAAAGGCTTTCATTTTTGCAAAAACGTCCTTGTCAGATTATTCACCAAGTGAGAGGATAGTTCTTCTGATACTGAAAGAAATACAAGGTCAGAATGTTCCACCTCTGAAAAGCATCCTAGAGCTCATGCTATAGATCTTTGTTTTGTTTCAGTTTAATTTGTCTCTGATCAAAATAATAGTAATAATTCTGTATTAATTGGCCCAGAGGAAGTGCATGAAAATTCCTGAATTTCTATCTTGTTCTCCCAGATCACTTGTGCAATCACAGCAGCCAGGGCATGGGTGAGTCCTTCACTGCATAGGTAGGTGTAGAACTTCCTCCTGTCCCCTCCAATCTATCTTCAATTATGGACTAGAGGAGTGCCACCTAAGGTGACCACCTTTTAAGTAAAGAATTATGAGTGGGATGAGACCACTCCATCCTGAGTTTCCTCTTTCTGTCAGGTCTCAGGTGCTTTGACTCCAGCCCTGACCCCTGAGAGCCCAAAGTGTCTCACTCTGAGGCAAGGTGCTGCTGTGAGAATTCTTGATATGGCCTCAGTGCCCTGTGAGGCTTTACAGACCACAGCCCTTCACCGTGTCCCCACTTATCCAGCTCATCTCAGAGAGGTCTGTCCCTGGATCGTATCCCGGGACAGAAATCCTTATGCCCCATGGTTGTAACCATGGTAAGAAGAAAAGGTCTTTCTCCTAAGTCTACCCCCACATTTTGCAAAGACAGGCATGAATTAAAAATGTTCATTAACAGTTCCACAGGCGGATGTTAGTGTGTCACAGATTGACTATAGACAGACCACAGGCCAATCCTCACTAAATTATTTGCAGGTTTCTCTTGTAGATCAACAGTTGGCAAGAGGTTTTTCAAAACTGCCTAATATATTGTATGCATTGTCTTGAGGATAATGAATGGATGCACATCTGTGCTTAATACTTTTCCCTCTTTCAGAAATTCCCCACATTCCACAGATGAGAAATGAGATCCTTCAGATGTGAACAGTACTTTTGAATTTCATTGACTGCTAAAGGGGTTAATAACCTGATGACCGTGAGGAAACCACTTAGAAAACAAAACTTCTTTGCCTTTTAGATTAATTAATGAAATTTAGTAATAGTGGTCATTGTATAAAATATGTGTTGGTCATTATTTTTCTGATGGAAAACCAGTATTAAGGGATCCAAAAGCCATACTGGTGCACACTGCATTACAGTGTTGGATATTTATACAGCTGCTATCAGGCTTTCATAAGACCTTGCTGGTGTTCGCCACTCTGCTTATTAGGGGAGCTCAGAGTTTTTGTTTCAGGTAACTCCAGTTACTAAGACTGTCAAGAGCAAGTTGAACAAACCTGGGTTAGGAGACAGGAGGGACAACTTGGGGAATGAATATTGTAAATTATACAAACTGCAGCCTGCAATTTCTTCACAATTAGAAAAGCAGGAGGAGATATGTGCATGTTGAATTCCGTGCTAGGAGTGGGTCACTTCTTGTCTGGAGACAGAGGGCATGCTGCAAAGAGCTCTAGGAATTTTTTCAAGGCTATATGCTAATATTTGTCATTAATATTTAAATTTATCTCATTCTAATTTCCAGGAAAGAGCTGCTGAGTCATAAAGTGGAGCAGAAAAAGCAATATGACACAAGACTTCCATAGCCTGGCTTGTGTTTTCTACCATGCATGAGTACACACCGTATATGACTGCAAGCAGTTTTGGGCTACACTGAGGCTAATTTTTGGCTCAGAGTAAGTCTGCACACTCAAGGTGAAGACATGTTCTTGCTGTTGTCTAAACATTCTTAGGGGGATTTTTTTTAGGTCAAAGTATAATTGTGTACCTTTGTTTCAGATAATGAATATGCAGTGTAGTTTTTTACAACAAAATGTATGAACACCACACATTTCTCTCGTTTCCTTTATGTTATTCCACTGTGAAAGCCAAAACAAGAGATTTTACTACTGAAGGCTGGGTAGCAGCACAAGACCTCAGTATCAGGTACTGAGGTCTCCTTGGCACAATCCCCACTGGATTTCCAGATCTGGCACGTTCCTACTTCATCTATGTCAGATTTTTTCAATGTTTTTAACACTGTTAGGTTATTTTCAGTCATACTGAGGCTCTTTCCAGAAATTATGCATGTTTCAGATTAGTGCATATGAAAGTTTTTTCTGTTGTCCTCTTGTGGTCCTCTAGAAGTAACTCTCCACCCTTCTGGGTTGAAAACTGCTTATCTGCATGTATATCTGCACTGGGTTGGGTGTGCTCTTTTTACCAGGAATAAACAATCTCAGGGAATGCATAAGCTGTCACAAGCAGCTTTGGAAATAAAGAGCAAAGTCATGGAAAACACGGAGAGCTAGAAAGGTTATTTTTGTCAATGGTCATATTCATGGTTCATAAAAATCTAATTCAGAATGTTAGTTTACACCCCTCAACTCCTCCCAGAAAAATCCATTCAGACACTGTGCATTTGTCATTTGTGAGCCAAATGCTGACAACCTTGGTATTATCCCATCTCACAGTCCAAGAAAAATCAACTTTTATCTTATGAACAATTATTTCACATATCTAAAATATTGCAATTTTCTCTTTTTTTTTGGCGGAGTTGTGTTTGTGGTGCCTTGCTATATTACAGAGTTAGTACAGCAATCTGTCCCTTGATGGTTTTGTGCTCCTCTAAAACAGGCCCAAAGAAAATAAGAGCAATGCATCTGATGCTGAGGTTATGGAAAGACCAACTTCCAAATGATAGTGAATTAAAAGGAAGATTCCTGCCATACATTTTTTATTTGCTAGCAAGTTACTCGGTAAAAGACAAGAGCTCTTTCTTGCCCAAGTCCTGTGTCACACATGCAGGGGGTCCCTAACTCAAGGAATTTATACATGAGCAGAGAAGGGTGGGAGGGGAATGGAGGCTCAGTAGTGGAGGTGCTTGGGCCAAGCAGCAACAGCTAGAGCTGGCCACTGCATCCCATTAGCCTCCTTGGAAAAGCAAAGCTGCTGGCCTTCCCTGAAGACATCACCTTTAACTCAAGCCAAATATTTATTTAGGTTGATTTCCTTATCTGGAAGATGTGGGAAAAAGCCAAGGGGCCTCAGGGGGACCAAACATTAAAACAGCTCATTTTTTTTTCCAGAAAAGGATGAAAAAATAGAAAAAAATACTTGCAGTGATAGATTAATTTTTTTTTAATCTATCCTGCTTAATTTTATGGCAAAATATGAATTGCACAATCTGGCCTTTTACACATTACTTATCAATTGATTTCTTTTTCCATTGATCCCTAAGAAGAGCCCTGTAAGCCAAATAAAGCACTTTGGCTTGCTGGAATTATTGGTGCTCAATACAGGCAGAGAATAAAATGGGAGTATTTCACAATCAGCAATGGACTACAAAACGTCAAGGAAGGAAAATACAGGTAGCTGATCTGGGAAGGTGATCCACACTCTGTTCTTGCTCCCAAATTTGTCAAAAAATCTGCCATAAAAGCTCCTTCAGACAGGCATATAGGAACAGCTTTTGGCTCTGGTATTTGTCCGGCTTATGTCAGGCTTGATGTCCCTGGGAGAGGTGTGAGGGTTTGAGGAGCACCAGGATACACGAGTGGAGAGACATCTGTCTCCACATTTGTGGAGAAGAGTATTTCTTCCTCAGATTTGCAACCTAAAAAAAGCTTTGAAGCCTGAAAGCCACAAGAGTCGAGTGTAGGAAAAGGTGTGTTCTGTACCAAACAGAGAATTTTCTCTCCACAAAAGGCAGCTCTTTGAACAGGCTGTAGAGACCCCTGGCCTGTCAGCCCTGTGCAGCTGCAAAACCTGTCCAAAACATGTCCTGATGCTCCCTATTGAAGCTTCAGGCAATGTCCTACTACAGTCCCCAAAGCAGAGGAACTGAAAGGAAGGAGTTTCAGAGGCAGGGTGGTAGCCCAAACTAAGCAAATAACTGTTTTGTTTGACATTCTGCCCAAGGCTCATAATTGAAATAAAAAGCTGTGACCTGCAAGAAACCTTGGGTGTGGTGGAAAGTGCTTCCTGGGCTGGGGGAAATGAGTGAGCCGCCCTGTCAGCTGCCTGGGGCACGGGTGAGCAAATACGTGGTCTCTGGCTGAAAAGTGATTATGATGGGAAATATTTTGCATGGATTCATACTTACATGATTTTCAGGATTACTCAGGTTCTTTATGTTTTGAGGCTTCAGTAGAAAGTTGTTCTTATGGACTGTGAGAATAATCCTATGAAATCAAAGTTGCCGATGCTTTGGCACAAGCAAAGTTTCACTTAGAAGACTTAAATTTTCCAAGCCCCATAAGCGCAATCCAGCATGGCAGAGTCCGTTGATGAGGGGACAAGTCATTTTCTGGAATGTGCAAGTCCTGTTGAATCAAGATAATACAACGGGAAAGGCTCCAGAAACAAAGCTTCCCAATATGCTGTCAGTGTGCAGTGTATACAGCACAAGGCAGTGCACATTTGAGAACAAAAATGGATGTATGGCTCTGGCTCTGAAAGTACATTTAAAACAACATCATTTATTGTCTGAGCAATGGCTGACAACAGTCTGTTCCCCTGTTTTGGCCAGATTTTAAAACTTCACTGAGCTCCAGTTCACGTGCCCATCTCATGCTGATGTTGTCTCACTTCTGGAGACTGTGGGAAGTGCTTCAGGGTAGCTTACAGAGGATGCAAAAGCAGCATCATTACAGTTTGTAAAAGGGATTGTTTTAATCCAAGAAACAACAAAAACATCCTATAAATTGTGAGCATCTGGTCCAATGAACAAATCTCAAACATTACATTATCACTACTGGGAACTGTGAAAGGAGAGTCCACTTTAGCAGTCCTCAGCAGTGCTTTTTTCCTGGTAAAGGTTGCAGTGTTGGTAAATCGAGTGTATATTTACAGAATAGCTTTGTTTTTGATGGGATCAGTGTAACTCAGATGAGGGTCATGTCTGCAAAAAGAGAATTTCGTTGGGGTATTTGAAGAATATGAACAGTAATATTTCATTATTAGGTGCCTTTATATGTGTGCAAATTGGCAATATGATAGTCTTTTACTTAGTGAACTCATACTGAGGGTGATCTCATTGTTTTCTCATGACTTAACAAGGAATTAGAATCCTAAACAGTGTTAAAATACATTCAAAAGTATTTGACCTTGACCAAATCATAGCTTTCAGTTTAATTTTATTTTTCATTCCTTGGAGAGACTTGATAAACCAGATAAACTGGCCCTGAGTTTTGCACCTGCTATAACTTACTGTTTGGTACTATTTGGAATTTTTGTTGTGCCTTTGTGAGATACCCAAGCATAATTATGCCAGCTTACCCAGCACAGCCTGTTCCCTTCACTGCTCCAGCATAAAGTGTCTGTTGTTCCTAAATTCAGTGACTTTCACAACACTTTAAAAGAATACATTTTCTTGAAAAGAAAAAGAGAGGACATCAACAGTGTCTTGTATTAAATTCTTTGTGCTCCAGTTATAGCTGGAGAAGCCTCCTGTGGAGTCTGTTCTCATCTTTTCTCAGACAGGGCAAGTTAAGGGAGGTTGCTTGTCCCCGGGACCTCTAGAGAGTCTCAGCTTCTGATGTTTGCATTTTTTTCTCTGCAAAATAATAAATTGGAGAACAAGCTCCAGCCTTGAGTAATTTTACAGGCACCCCACCTATCACCAATATGATTATGTTAATGAGCCTTAATTTCCCAAAAAAGCCCCACATTCTACCCAGGTAACTAGGGTCTCCATTGAAGGTCAGGACTGAACACTTCCTCCTTCTCTCTGAGCACAACTTTCTCCAGCCCTGTCTCCTGCTGCTGGTGCTCGGAATCCCGGGCGTGGCTGACACTTTGTCATGTCGAGGGCCATCAAAGGACCAGCTCTACCCAGTGCTCAGGTACTGTGGGGGGACAGGGTCCTGGTGAGTGTGACTGGTGCTGGGGGGCCCTGAGCTCCCCCTGAACTGGGCAGCCCCTGCTGCTGTTCCCTGACACTGCAGTCTTGCAGCTCGCCATCCCTCACTCAGGTGGGGCAAGGGGGAGAGAGAGCATAACTGAGCACTAACAAAAAAGCACTCTGTGCTCCAAAGCAGTTCGGTGCCATCCCTAGATGGCATCCTTTCCTTCTCTTGTGTCAGACACCCTGCTCAGCTTCATGTTATCTACAAACTTGCTGAGAGTGCACTTGATCTTGCTGTCTGTGCTGTTGATGAAGATATTAATGAGTGCCAGTCCCAAGACAGAGCCCTGAGGGACCCTACTTGTCACCAGGCTCCACCTGGACATAGAGCCATTGACCATCCACCAATGCCTCCTCACTGAACAGTCCATCCGCCAAACAGCTGTCTCTCCAATCTGGAGATAAGGCTGTCATGTGGGACTGTGTCAGAAGCCCCACAGAAATCTAGGAAGATGGCACAGCTTGGTCTTCCCCTGTTGGCTGTTGCTGTCATTCCATTGTGGGAGGCTGCCAGATTGTTCAGGTGTGGTTTGCCCTTGTTAAGCTGTGCTGGCTGCCTCTGGTCCCCTCCTTGTCTCGTATGTGCCTTAGCGTGGCTTCCATGAGGATCTGCTCCATGATCTTCCCAGACACAGAGGCCAGGCTCACCTGTCTGTAGTTCCCCAAGTCTTCTTTTCTTCCCTTTTTAAAAAGAGAAGTGTGTTTTCCCTTTTTTCAGTCAGGATCTTGCCTGACAGCCATGACTCTTCAAACATAATGGAGGATGGCCTGTCAGCAGCATCAGCCAGTTCCCTGAACTGGGAAATTGGTGTAAGAATCTATAAAAAGGGCTTTGATTGTCCCTGTATTTTTGGTCTAACAGAACTTATTTCAAATTACCCCAAATGCAGTGTTTTGCATTATAGACAGTCTTTGTGTGTTGCTCCCCTGAGTAAAAATAAAATTAGCTCCCCAGAGTATCCCAGTTGTACAATCTACCATTCAAGTCTTGCATCTTTGCTTACTACCTAATGCACCTGGCAAACTCTGGTGGCTGCTCTTTATGTTTTCAGATGAGTACAGACTGTTAGATGTGTATTGTTGGCTTGGTTCTTCCTTGCACCTTTTTTAATTTTTATTATTTCCTTGCCATAAAGCCTTTTATTTTTTTTCATTCTTTTAAATTTACATTTTCTTTCATCTGGAATCTCGATGCCTTTGATTCATATTTGCTTTTTGTTTTGATGTATGGAAAGTCCTTAAGACATACTTGGCTCTCTCTAATAGCTGTACAGATTCAAGCCCTGGTAAGGAAGAGAAATATTTGAAACCAAGTCAATCCTGACTTATTTAAAGATTTGGTTTACCCACAGATTTCAAATAAAAAATAAAATCATCATCTGTATTTTATTACTAGATCTTAAAATAATAAAATCAGCCGTATTTTACATGCTTGTTGGGTGACACTGGGTGTTAAGGAGGAGAGAAAGCTGAGGTTTGCTTCCAAAGGATTCTTGTGAAGTGACTTTGAAACATGGCTTAAAGGGTAATTGCTTTTCCATCATAAAATTTTTAAAAGAGAGTGATTTTCCAGGTGTTTGATAAACACTTTGTTAAATAATACGTCTAACATGAAAGGTTCAATGAAAAACATTTAGTTTCAGAAACTAAGCATTGCAAAGAGAGAGGAAAAAACCCAGCTCCTCCTATGTTGTAGCACCAGAAAAATGTAAGGGGCTCTACCTGAGAGTTGTGGGGGTCCAGCATTTGCTCATTATTGACTGCCTTCAGGGGGAAGTCGAGAGAAAATAGTAATCATAGGTAATAACTGAAATTTCACTGCTAAGATATTAATGGATTAATTAGTTTTTTCTTTCTTTAACGCTACGCACAAAGATCATCTCCAATTGCAAAAATGCACATAACTTTCCCCAGTCTGGAAAGTAAAAAACCAAACCCAAATATGCATGTTTTTAAATGCTTTCTCTGTGATGTGTCACTACCTTGAAACAGCACCTCACATGAGTAGCAATGTTTCTAAGTCATGATAGTTGTAAATGCAGGAGAAATGCTGATGCTTTGGTAATAGAAATCTTTAACTTGCAGTTGTGGGATGGTGGCTTTTCTCCTTTCCAGGAATGGTTTGAGTCTCCTGTCCCTTGATCAAAACATAAAACGGATCCAAACTATGTATGTGCTGTCTCTGGATTTACAACCACACATTTCTGCCATCTCTAAAACTTCAAAGGGTTAATGCTGAAGACACAGAGAAACTTTTTCCTAGATAGTTTTGTGAAAAAGATGTGGGGGTTTTGTACAAAAAAGAAAACTGGATCCTCTGGTTGCAAGATAGGATAAAAAACCTCTTTTCCTCCAGTATGGTGTGTCTTCCTAAAACTTTCTTTTATTCCACAGGAATATCTTTCTTATACTGTTTTCAGCAGTAAAATTAAAGCCTATGGCAGGCAGTGAAGGACAAAACTCAGCCAACAGGACAGTTTTTCTTGTTTTCGGTATTTGCATCCTCTGAGCTTTACCTCTGGTGGTCAGTGCTTTCTGTGCTCAGTGTAAATGTGTCTGCTGAGGAATACTCATAGAGCCCTTTGTGCTGCTTCCCTTCCGTTTCAGTCCCCCAGATGAAACTTAGGTGGGGCTCAGACGCTGACCATAACCTCCCATCCATTACTGAAACCTTACTCGGGCCACTCCAGCACATGAGCTTGTGGGTTGAGAAGGGCTGATTAGGAAGGGATTTGTAGGCTGAGTTTCCATGGTGTAAAACACTTTCCATAACTGGCAGGAGCTGATGCTCTACAGGATAATTTCTCTTTCACTTGGGGAACTGGAAGTAAAATACAGTGATCTCATATATGTTCTCTTTGTGATGGATGGTGATGAAAGGGACTGTCCCTCATGTGCTGCTGCTTTTCATTGTTATTACAATAATAGAATTATGAAAAGGTTTAAAGGGGAATTCTGTTACTCTGATGCAAGAAAGATTGTATATCATGAGAAGCAGTTCCTCCTCTGCATTATGCACCTGTGCCTGCACGATACTGCCTGAATGCTTGCAGGTAGCCTGGGTGCGTTTATCAGTTTTGATAACCAAGCTTTTGCAAACTTTTTCTCTGCCTAAACAAAATGGAATAATCATTAGACTTAGCTGATGCCAGCATACTGGTAGCAGGAGAAAAGAGAAGAAATTTGTTTCTGTGTTATGTCCCATTTTACCCAAAAGTCACACGGAAGCTACTAAATAATTATTTACTATGCAAGAGTATGTGGTGCTCAGGGCATGGACAAAGCTCCCCAAGGGGAAATAGTTTGGTAAGAATGAAGGGGAACAGGGGATGGAGGCAAATAGACTGACCAGCAGTCAGGAAATTATTTGTTGCTGGAAAAATAGTTCCTAGAGTGGCAGCTCCTCCCCTCTTGCTCTGTTCTGCTTCCAGCACAGCATCAGGACATGCAATGATACAACTAACAGTGTTCTCCATGCTTGGGTTTGGAGATATTTGTGTCCTGCTGATCTGCTGAAAAACACAGTAGTTTAGCAAGCATTCATTACTAGTGACTGCCAACTTTTATGCCTATTTGCAAGTTCTATCTGCTAAGACATATTTAGGGCTCTCAGGGACTTTTACTGCTGCCACCTCAGCAGCATCAGGAGACCATTTACAGTTTCATCATGTACTTATTATGAAATAAGAGCTCTCCATTATAGGTGGCTTTCTAGCTAAGTACTATACTGGGAATTTAAAAAAATTCCCACTTTATTTTCCACCAGACAAAAATCCTACTCTTTTTTTGGCCTGGGTCTTAGAACACAGCAGTAAAATAACTGTAATCCACTTTCCATGTAGTGTCTTCTTGCTTCTTAGAGAGTTTGGGTAATTTCACTGGTGGTTCTCACATTTCTTATCTATGGCTCTAACTATAACTTCTGGCATTCAATTACTCTATGGTGCTGAATTTGAAGACATTTCTTTGCATGGCCTTTGGTAAAAGCAAGCTATTTGAGTTTACTCAGTTTGGCCTTTCAATAAAGAGCCCTAAACCCCAGCAGTGCCCTGACAATATGGTTGGACGTGTGGTCCCATCTCCAGCAGCTTTTATAAAGGACATAATGACATGGGGATCTGTGCACCTGAGCTGCAATACAGTCCAGGAGAGTGGCTGGAATAAATGTTGCTGCTGGGAAACTCAGCGTCTCTCTCATGAGAAGTCAGGGTAGGACAGAAAATGTTTCCCTGGGTCTTCTTGAAATTTATGGAATAACTGGATTGACTGGACAGAGAAAAGATAGCCAGTGTCTCCAGCCTCTAGTTGAGAGCTTCAGTCAGAGTACAAAGGGTCCTTTCTCAAATGATGTTTTTGTTTATTTGTATCTCTTACAGTTTTCAATATACAATTACACTAAGTGGTGATTATTTTTTTTTTTGTTTGCTTCTTTAATAGCATTTACCTCTGGGTTGTTCAGTTACCATTTTTTATGACTGAAAATTGGTTTTAAAGTTTTCTCTTTCCTCCTGATAGCATTACAAAAATTTAAGTGCTTTTATGATGGTATTTTTCTTTATTTTAGAAGAGAATCTGTAACAGCAACCTTTGGCCAAATGACTGGCTCCTCAAAGTTTCAGTATGTGGTCAGGCTGTAGGGGAGAATATGCAATGATGAATATTTTAAATCTGTGTAGTGTGAAGGCATGGCAAAGACAAGGGTATGAAGGGGATGTGGTGGCTGATTCCTGGATGCATAAACTGTTTAAAACATTTTCTTACTAGCAAATTTCATTTTTTTTTAATGAACAGAAGACAAACTTTCCTGTTTTCTGGACATTGAACCCACTGGCTTTCAGCTGATGTAGTGCTCTATCATTAACTCATCACAGGACTCAGTCTTTGGAGGCTCATCAGGAGAAAGCCAGTACACTAAACCTCTGGAAATCATCTCTGCAGTGCAAAAGAGCAGCAGTCCAATGGATTGTGTGATGTGGCAGGTCTTGAAAGCACAGCACATCAAGGAAGGAAGGAGTTCCATAACTTCAAGGGTATTTGGTTGTTATTTTTAGAATTATTTGACTGACAGATCACTATGCAACAGTGATGTGTATGGGGAGAGCTAGTGCTGGAGATGGTTATAGTCTGATGTAACTCCAGTGTGATGACAATTCCCTGGCTCTCAGTGGCTTTTTATCCCTGACATGCAATGTTCTACTTGTCAGCTTTCTTTTGTTTTCCATGGCTTGTTTCTCCTTGCTTTCCACACTATGCAACAGTGAGCAAATGAAAAGGATCCTTTTATGAGTTAATGAATGCCTTTTGTGGTTTTACGTATTCCAGTTTGGGTATAGGAGAAATGCATTGTATGACTGAGCCTGTGCCTGGCAAAATGGGTACCTGTAAATAAAAGGTCACTTAATTTAAAATAAAGTGAGCCCCTGTTCCTTTCCACTGCAAGAATGAAACAGTCTCTCAGCATGGGACTTTGCCTTGGGTGGGTCCCTGGTGTAGAATTCCACTGTTTTCTTACTCCCATTTTTCTGCTCAAGCATGACATACTTAAAAAGGCAAAACATGACCAAAGGAAGATCCCAGCAAAGAAATGTACATTTTTCTATGGAAACTCTGCAGATTTCAACAGGCTTTCACCAGGCAGTCATATGGCATGCTGGATAAAAGTAAAATAGCTTGAACTATTTTGTTCCAAGAACTTTTTATGGCTGCTTCAAGACTGAGCCCTGATCCTTGTTTTGATGTCTTAGGGAATACCGGGAACTTTTGCTGTCATTATGCGAAAGGTCAAATTTTATGCCCTGTGACAACACAGCTGCATTCAGGGAAAAGTGCTGTTGTTATTGCATTAAATTGGTCATTTTATGCTCTCCAGAAGGTCCATCTCTTTTCAGTGGGTTGAATCCAAGAGGAAATCCCACTAATATCAAATAACATTACAGTATAGGAAGAATAAGTATATATGCACACCCTATATAGACATGACAAACAGTAAATACCAAATCATACTTATTATGCGAGTCGTAAACTAAGGAATTTTAAGAGGAAGAAAAAGCATAAAAAATACTCCATAATAATGAAATTATTATAAAAGACCGATGACAGATTTGCTTTTAATTAAAATAACACCTGTTGGATTAAGTTTCAAAGAAGCGATCAAAGTAAATACTGAGCAAAAAGCAAGGCACACAGTAAGTGTTTAGTAGATCAAAACATTTAAAATGTTTCAGAGAAGTATGAGATGTAAAAGGGAAAAAAACATTGGGGATTATGTTGGGATTATACTGAAACTTGACTAAAGGAGCAACACTCCTGAACAAATAACATTACATTAAGCTAATTAGGGTTTAGAACATGAAATTGTTAATGTTTGCTATATCAGCTGTTTCTTTAAACTGAAAAAGGGATTAATCCATATTGTAAAAATAGTTAGTGGTTCAGAGGGCAGAAGCTAAAAAATACTGCTGAAGTTTGGAGAAACAATAACCAAATCTGTAAGAAAGTGCAGTCTGCAGTTCAAGTCCTTGGAAACCTTAGGCATGCGAAGAGTTCTTTGTGCAAGTCCATTTACTGGACCTGGGAGCAGCGGTGCTATCAGCAAGGTGTACCTGGGTGCTTTGGGATGTACCAAAATCCAGGATGTTTTGTATGCAATTTAAGACTGAGTAGTTTAACTGCAGTTAAAAACATCACAGAAAACAGATGTATTTTCAAATAGTGGCTATTCTTCCCCACTGCTGTTGTCCTAGAGACAGTGTTCTGTTTTTATTTTTTCAAATTTCCTCTGAAGATTTCTCGCACTGTAAACTTTCTTAGTAAAGCTGTCTAGTGTTCAGTTCTGATGACTTTCAAGCCCCATTTAAATCAATAGGGATTGTGAAAGCCAGAAATTCATAAGAGAACTCCAGCACACTGAAAACTTGTGGAGGATGTTATGGCTGACTGCTGGCTCCTCTTGCTGGTGAAAGATGCTGAGGCAGGCAGCCAGCCAGCTGTTCTCCCCAGGAGGGAGTTAGTCCCTGGATCTCAGTTTGGGAATGGCTGTCTTAAATAATTTTGTTCAAATATAGTGCCTTTTATGTTCTTTCCAATTCTCTGTCCCTCTCGCAATTACCATTTCACATGGGAAGCTTGTCCCCTTTCTTCTTGTTCCTCTCCTTTTATTGAGATGGGCTGTCAGTGTTTTACTCCCAGTGTATTCATACTTAAACACATACATGTACATGTGTATCCCACAGCACAGTGAAGTAAAAAGAAGTTAATTTGATCCTAAGCTTCTAGGGTTTGTACAGCAAATATGAAATAAGATTGTGCTGCATATCCACAGACTTGAGCTATGCTTATTTATAATGTCTGACTCAAGTTTTGGCAATTAAAATGCATTTTACATGTTTGGAGTTTCTTTATAAGCATACTACATGAGATATTGTGTAGGTGACCAGTGTATTACATTAGCTGATGGGCAAAAGCATTTTTGACATTGTGTAAGTGGTAATTATCTCTTTCGTAAGTAATTTTTTAGCTGGCTGATGAAGGTTTTTGATATTCTGTTTACCACAGTTTAAGGGCTGACAATCACAGCGCGGCACTGCAGACATTGTACTCCAGCAAACAGATGGTAGAGAGCCATCAGCTGTAATCTGTGAGTAAACTAAGACAAGTGAAGTTTGTACAGAGTTTTGGAAATGAGATGTAATTGTGTTACGGAAGCGTAAGAATATTGTGAAATAATCTTACCCTGCCCGTACAGTAAAGAACAAGCTTTATTTAATCTGGCATGATAATACAGTTTTTTTTCCTGTATTACTGAAACTTCCAGCTTTGATGCAGTAGGACAATCATAATGTCTGATCAACAGCTAGGAAAATGGGAATAAATGGGTTGCATGTGTGTGGGTTTTTTTTTTTTTTCCTTTGTGAAATACATAGGGCCACTGAATGACAAACAGACTCCATGAAGTTGTTTACCAGGGAGAAGAAACAAATAAAGCACAAAGCCACCAGGCTCTTCACAAAACAGAAAGAATACTACTGTTTTGGAAAGCGCATGAGAGAATTTGCTTCTAAAATAGAAAGGATTATGTGATTATGTTGTCTTTCCTAAACATAGACAAAAGGTGAAGAGATCACACAATATTTGTTTTTCCACTGGATGGTTTATTTGAATGTGTTTAGGGTGGCTGGGGGGCAAGGTGGGGGGGATTCTCCTCCACTGGCAACACGTAGCATGAGAAGAAATTGCAGAGGAGTGCTCAACACTTAGAGGTCAGGAAGGTGAAAGCACGCCAAAAGCTATGCTAGGAGGCTCAAACATTTTTGTGGTTTCATGTGTTTACCTTAGCAATGATAGAAGATTTAGACAATTATTCAGCAGTCTCAACAGTGTCTTGCCAGGCAACACTATATCTTCTCTTCAGTAATGTCACTGGGAGCCTGATATTTTGAGCGTTTTCATTCAAGTGTTATAATGAGGTCTGATATAATTAGGAGTTAAAGAATGGTGGGTGAAATGATCCAGTTAGAAGAGATTAACTGGAGCTTGTAGGAAGAAGAGAGAAATTGTGATGCTTTCATTAGAGCTCAGTCCAGGTTTGCATATTTTCTGTTGCTGCTGATTCATTCATAGCTAAGAAGGGCATTCATTTTTGAAGGTTTGCTGTATGTTTTCAAGGAAATTGGTAAAAAACTTTCCCCTTTCTGCTGCACGCTGGCATTGGGGCGCTGTAACACAAATCCTTGATTCTCACATACTCAGTAAAGAGTTAATTATTTTGGTGCCTCAAAGGAAGCCACACTTTTCAGTTTCTCCGTTTGTCAGTGTGAAGCAAAGGTATCCATAAGGACTCTTTCTCATTGCCAGCTGTTTCGCTTTATGGCACTTTTAATCCAGTTACACCTTCCTTTTGTTCCTTTCCTATTTTTTTTGTCTTCTTTTCCTTTTCATCCCTCTCTTTATTACTTCCTGAGGGTGGGGTTTTCTTTTCTCTTTGAGCTCTCTGTTTTCTAGGTTTTTCTTGTCATTGCTGCAGTAGTAGATATTCAGTTGTTTTCTAGGAAATCCAGTACTTCTATTTACCTTGGTCTTCTGTTTTTTGTCTGTAAGAGATAAATAGAAGAGGAAGACCAATGGAAAAGTGAAGTATCTCTGCTGAGAGGGAAGTCTTGGTTCACAATAGACAATATACCTGTGTTATAATGAGCTGTGGCTAGGATACAGGCCAAAAAAGTGTGGAGCATGAAGTGCATAAGGACAATTTGAATCCACCAATTTCACAAAATAGCAGTGCAGAAATCTTGCTGGAGCAAGCTTTCTGCTAGTTTTTCAGCATTTCCAAATTTGCCTTGGCTAGCAATAAGACTTCCACCACGTCAGTCTCTACTATTAACTGAGGTTGTTGTAAAGTGGAAAAAAGGCCCCATGCCTACAGTGGCAGGGAGAGGATAGGTTTGGGCCTAAGATCAGAGACATGCAGTTGGAGAGATCAGAGACATGCAGTTGGAGATAGTTTGCCCTCTCCTCTGTGTCTCCGGCCCAAAATATTGCAGCACTATTCTGCAAATGAAATGTTCTGAGTTAAAGGGGGATAGACTAGCTCCTGTGTATGTGAATGTAGCATTAATACACCAACCCACTGGAACAGTGAGGGATTATGTTGAGTGTGAGAAAACTGAAATTAAATGAGGTTATGCTGATGTCTGCCTCACTAGTGAGTGTGGCCCAGCAGATTTGGCATGTGAAACAGCTGGTGCTCAGGCCAAGGCGTTTGCACTGGCTGCGACCTCACCTGGTGCATGGGATGCCTGTTGGTCCCACAGTGCATTACGTGCACTCCCAGGATGCATTTTTTTGGCTTAGTGCTTGCAGTCTGTGCACCGAGGTTGCTCCACCTCTGTTTTTCAGTGCACTATTCATGCACATTAAATTGCTAATGTAGTCATCCCTTGAACATTCCCATATTAAATTTGCTTTTTCCCCATCATAACTTGTTATAATGGACTAAACTGTGGTCATAAACTTCTAATATGATAACTTGAACTGCTGATCTGTTATTTCCTTTCCTCAAACATAGGAAAGAGAAAGGCAGTAAGAAGATAATATAGACGTTAAGAAGCCTGGGCTGTAAGGTAGCACGGGATGGTACTCGCCTGCCTGTGGGATGTAGTACAACTTGCAGCAGGAGTATCCACATCGGGGCTGCGGTGCTGCCTACACTTAGTAATAAATTACTGCTGACGCTCTAAACACTGTGCAATGTATCGGCGATTCATCTTTCAATCGCTGGTTCCCACGCTGTCCGTTTTATCTCGATTGTTAATTTAATCCTGGCAGTAAATTGCTTCGCTTCTCTTAAATCTCCCGGTCCCGCCAGCCAAGCGCGGGGGCCCTTGGCCGGGTGTGCGGGAGGACGGGGCAGCTGGCTAGCGGGCTGGTGATGGATGCACAGCGGTAACCTGCCCGGGCAGCCCCGGCCCCGGGGCTCCGCAGCCCCCGGCAGTGACAGGGGGAGCGCCGGCCGCGGGGGGCGGGAGAAGGAGGAGGAGGCGGCGAATCCTCGTCCGGCTGGCCGGGTGTGCGAGCACTAGTGGGAGCTGGAGAGGGCGAGAGGAGGGGAGACAGCCCCAAACCACCCCGAGCCCGAGCGGAGCGGCTGCGAGGCGGGCGGGAAGGGGGTGTGCGCGGCAGGCAAGCGAGGGGCGAGCGCGGCGGCAGCGCTGGGAGCGGCGGCAGCCCCGTCAGAGGAGGAGGCAGCCCCGAGGAGCCTTGGCAGGCGGTGAGGAGCGGGAGCCGGGCGGGGAGCGGGTGCTGCGGCGCGGAGATGCTGCGGCGGGGCGGGCGGGCACNCCCTTGCCGTGCCGTGCCGTGCCGTGCGAGGCTCGGAGCGCTCGCCTCGGGCTGCCCCGATCTTGTCCCGGGGGAAGCAGCTGCGGTGAAGCGTGTGAGGGGCCGCAGCCGGGAGCCTGCTGGGACCGGGCTGCCCGAGCCGCTCTCCTCGGGTACACGCTGCGCCTGGCTTGATGCGATCTCGTTACGCGGGCACGTCAGGGGCTGGCGAGCTGCGGCGCTCCCCAGTGAACTTTTTTAAATCGAAACGCCAGTTTGTCAAGGTACATCTTGTTTTGGAGCTGAGGACGATGGAGGGCCCTGAGAATCTTTGGGAAGCAGGAATCTCTCACGCAGCAGTACGGTATTGTTAACTCCCAGACTTTGCCGCTTGTGATGGACTGACGTGAACTCTGATTTACTGGCCAGATTATAGCAGTCGATGTCTTCAGTGATGTTGTTCAGAAACATAGCGTTAAACCACTCGATTTAAGGACCTGCTGAATGTAAATTACAGAAAGTGTCACTGTTTAGGAGTCTCCTGTAGATAAAACCAGAGGTCTGTCTAAGCGTCCCGAGTCTGACGGTGCAAAAAGCAGTGCCTGAGGGGAGTAAAAATAAGATAGGCGTGTAAAGATAATTCTCCAGAAGGCTCTCTCAGCATGCAGTGATTTGCAGCTTGGATGCTTTCTAAGGGAGAACTGGTGTCTTTATGGCACTCACAGATTTTTCCTCTCCGTGAACCGCTCCGAGTGCCCCTTGACCCCGTGTAAACTTTTAACAATGTGCTGTGAGAAGGAATTTGATAGCTTTAACTTTACACTGTGTCAAACTCCATAGCATTTTTTTCTGAACCTTTGTTAATACCTGTGTCTTGACATGGAGTTAGTGCAGAATTGGTCTCTGTTCTTCTCTGTCCCTTTCATGCTTTTATAAACTTTCAGTGTGTTCTCTGTTGTCTCCTTTTCAGGCCAAAATGCTCTCTTCTGCTTTGCTTGAAGTGTATCTTAACAGGAGGGAAATTAGCAGAGACAGTTATTTTCTGAGAATGGACTATTTTGAATGACAGGCATGTTAAAGTGAGGACGTTAAAAGCTACAGTCTCTAGGAGTACCTCGTGGAAGCAGTGTACATTAGTGTGACAGAATCGCTACCGTGTGATTGCCTAGAGAGGACAAATCTCCTCTGTCTGATGACTAGCATGGCTTTACACCACCAGGTATCCCTCCTTTCTTTTACTGGAAGTGGCTGCATATGCAGGGGGTGAGTTTCTGTCAGAAGTTTTTGAAAGCAAGAAAAACCCAGCTAGAATTTTACTATTAGAGTGATATGATGGATTCATAATGTGTTTGTAAGAAGTTTTGTGTTGAAATTTTTCATTGTTAGGAAATGGTTTTGCGGTTGTTTCAAAACAAGGAATCCATCTCAGTAAATACAACCTAAGGACCTTGACTCTCTTCCCACAACCTACTGCCCTGCTTGGCTTCAGCTGAGCTGCCTTGATTGACACTTGTGCAATCAGGGAAAAAAAAACCCCTCAGGCCTTTGGGATAGCTGTATCTGTACTTATCTGTGTGTGTAATTGTGACTTACAGCAGTTCTTCCTGTGGATCAGTGTACTGAATGCTCTGGCTTCCAGTTGGGGCTTAAATACATGCTTAATATTAAGGTTGTGAGGGGGGTACATTTGAATTGGTGCACTTGTGTAATTAAAGTGATTCATGTGCTGGGGCCTTTGCTGCAGCAAGACTGGAGCATTCATCTCCTGACAGAATCGAGCCCTCAAGTTTTGAAACTGCCTTTGAAAGAGCTTTGATTGGTGATGATGTAAACTGACAGATTCACAAAGGCTGTTCTCAGTGTCTAGTCTTTCATGCCTGTTTGTCATTCTTCCCTGACTATTGTTTCCTACAAAACAAGACCTTCAATAAGTAAGATACAGTATCTCTTGCCAGGTGTAAGGAAACAATGAGAGGAAGTCTGATGCTCAGGTGGGAAATGATGTGTTACTACTCCCAAGAAATAAGATGAACTTTTTTTTTTTTTTTAAGGAGGTTTATGAGCTGCTTTGTGTCTTTACTGCTGATTGCTTGATGCTGACTACAGAGCACTTGTCCAGACTGTAAATCCTGTGGGGAAGGGTCTGCTTTGCTTTGTCTTAAAAATGTGATAGTTGTTGCAGCATGCTGGGGAGAGTGAAGGGCTGCCTCTGGGTCCAGCCTGTGCTGCTGCTAACAACAGCCATTCCAAGTAGTTTATAGCCTTCAAACAGAATATGGGCCAAGCCAGAAAAGTCTCTAAAAACTTGTAACAGGTATTTTCTACCAATCCTAGGGTAATTGCAAGGATAGGATGGTAGATAAACCAATATGATTGCCTTGGTTGTCAGTACTCTAACTTAGGAAGATGGTGAGAATTTAGAGATATATTAGTATGTGTCTCATAAATGCCAAAATATGCTGATCTTTGTGCTGTAAATGCTACAAATATAGAACAGAAACAAAGGAGTAAGATCTATTTGTGGTACCCCATAAAGCAAACTATAAAATATATCTTAGACTTATTACCATTCAGATTTTTGTTCCTTCTCAGAAGATACGAGCTATTTTTAAATTGGCTCAAACAAACTGAGAATCTTGCTGCTGATTGGCAAAATTTGGAGGAAACTGATTTGAAAACACTGCAGTTTAGTCTAAGGTTCACATGTGTCAAGCTGTTTTCTTCCCTAGTACACGTTTCAGATTGAGCTTGGTTCTGGTGAGCTCTTTCCTCTTGCTGTTTTGTATTTGGTTGAGGTAGCAAAAATGTAATGAGGGTTATAGGATAAGTTTTGAAAAAGTTTTGAAATTGTAACATTATGATAATATCTATGAATTGCATTGTGCTACGTATCAACAATCTTGGGTGTTTTTTAAGTGCCTTAAAGGAGAAAAGATTTATCTATTACAGCATCTGTAAGTGCTGGGCTCTTTTGTAATACGGAAATGATTTTGAGGTAACTAAAATACCTTATAATGTAGTGTTTGGTTACATTGTACCAGTTTTTTTCATGCATCGCATTACAGAGTTTACTTTTCTCTTCTTAAAATGTCAACACCTCATCAAGCTGTAAAAAAAAAATTCCTATGTGATCAATTATTCTTTATGATTGGCCCATGCCAGAGTGTGCATGCACACCCAGGTGTGAGTGCTTGCACAGAGAGGAGCATGTGTCTGTGTCTCTGGTAATACAGGCAGTAACTTCTACCTGCTGCTCATGCACAGACTGTGTTGCAGGACTGATAGGCAGTCAAACTCAAAGGAACCTCTTTGCTTTGGTGTTGTGCCTCAAAGCTGGGCTCCCCAGTTTGTGGCTGCTCTGGCCTTTCTCTCACAGGATCACTCACAGGGTCTGTGTGCTTGGCCCAGCTGCCTGCTTCTCTGCTGCTTGTCACAGTGAATATCTCTTAGCCCTCCAAGCCTATGTCAGATTTGGTTATAATTGGCCAATAGACTCATAACTTACTAGAGAGGGTCTGGCAGACGTGTTTATCCACAGATAAGCAAGTCTAAACATTGCCTTGAGAAAGTAGGCTGGAGGAGTTATGTTCTGTTGGAGTCGGGATGCAAAGCAAGTCCTCGTCTGGTGTTCTGATGGCCAGCAGGGAGGGCATTTGTATGGAAGTCACGGTCACAATTCTAAGCCTTACATAATCGTTATTTTGAAGTCATCTGTGGCAGCTTCCCAGACTGCAGATACAGGTCCACAGAATCTGCAAACTCTGAATGCAATGAAGAGACTGGAGCAGCAATGTAAGCATGGGGAGAGCACCAGGGAGCATAGGTTCACACTTCACATGTTCCAGAAAGCTTTTCCAATAGGGAATGAACTGTAGTATGCAGGGACCTGAAGGCACAGGTCTCAGGACATTTCTTCCCCTGAAACTGACTCTGTTACACATTAAAATTAATTCAGTGCTGAAGTCAAAATGTATTGCTACAAACCTTTGCTCTGTGATGCCATTAAGCAAAAGATTGCAGTTTTGCAGACCAAGATGAATAAAGGCACATAATTAAAAATGTTAGTTCTTTACAGTTACCACTTATTTCCTTAACACAAAAATAACTGTTGCTGTTTTGCTGGCACAAAAGGAAATATTCTTTGGTGTTCAGAAAAATTTCACATCTAAAGCCTAAAATACAAAATAGATTGTACATAAGATGTATTTGTAAAGTAGCCACTTAAAAGTTTTTAAAAGGTTAAGTTATTCAAGACCTATTCCCTGGAGCTACAAACGTATTTGTTCATGCATAACTTCACTAAGGAATACTTATGTGAATAAAATTATGCACTTACAGGTTTGTAAAATGAAGACTGTAATTAGCTGTAGGTTAATTCCCCTGCTTCCTAATTAAAAACATACAGGTCAATTAAGGATCAAAGGAGATATTACCTTTGTGATTATCTTCCTTGGCAGAAATAGCTGTTCCGATAAATATTTCACTTTCACTATAATCTGACCTTTTGTACAATTTGTTTTCCCTTATCCTTGCCAATTTTGGCAAAGGAAAAGGTGTTGTATTTTAAGCAAACGATGAAAAGGTGAAATGCTGAATCTCATAGTTTGGGCACATATGTCTTTTAGGGGAAAGAACTGGTGGGTGAAAGAGTATATTTATTTGCCTTGGATTGAAATGTGTACATGAGCTGGATCTGGCTAGTTTGTTTATTTGTCTCTCCTAAGTACACAAATACAGCTTTATTTGTAACTAGATAGCTAAATGCAGTTTGCTTCATGTGTCTGACAATTTGTCTTTTCCCCAATAAAGTGATGATGGAATGGCATGCAGAGGTGTGCATGTAGAGTACAGGTCAGAGGATATACCCATACATATGTGCTAAATCTTTGCTGGTCAGATTTGCTTCAGAGCCTGCTGGGTGTAGGTTCTGTACTTATGTGAGAAGATACTTGCTTCCGTGCCAGATGTATTGCAAAGTCAGGACAGCGTAATGGAGATAAGGTTAATTAGCTATTTGCATTTGCTACTGAAGTTGGATTAATAGGGTTTTTTTCCCTAACAGGGAATTTCTCTTCAGGCATAACTATTTGGTAGTTGGTTAAAATGAGTTGAGCAAGACTTTTATAGCCTGCAGAAATACAATTAGGTGTGTGCAGGCATCATAGACTTCTTTTATTCTTAGGTAGGTCTTGTAGGGTCTTGTCCTGCCAGAAGATCGAAGCGGAGAAACCCTTCAATCTGAGGAGGGTTGTGCTGCTTCCGGGACATGCCATAGGATGGGTCCTTGTCCTCTCTGTATCTCTGCTTCTGTCCAATGGGGTGCAGTCACAGGTACCCTTTTAGTGTTTTGAGGCCCTGAGTCAAGAGTGAGGTCAAGTCCAAGCTGCTGCTGTTGATGGACAGAATAAAACTAAAGTTACTCATGCGATTGTTACACCTTTCATTGTTAAAAATATTAATGCAAGTTTTCTTTTTTCTTTATTCACAAGCATTTCTGAATAGGCATTCGGGGCTGCTGCCTTCAACACCTTGCATCTATTATAAAACTGAAACTTTCCATCTGTGTTGTGCTTAGGATTTAAAATATTAGTGTGATTTTCATCTGAATGATAGTAAGAAGGGCTTTTGCTTAAGATTGCCTCTGTGATTTCTGCATGCAGACTACAATCTGTCGAGCTTGGTAGTTTTCATAGGAAACCCATCACTCTCACATGAAGTGAACTTCTATGGCAGGAAACATTCTTAGAATCTTAGAACCATGGAATCATTAAGGTTGGAAAAGACCATCAAGATCATCAAATCCAATGGTCAGTGTAGCAGCACCACCATGTTCACCACTAAACCACATCCTCAGGTGCCATATCCACGTTTTTTGAGCACTTCCAGGAAAAAAAAAAAAACAATTCTGATATCTAATCTAAACTAGTCCTGATGCAGCCTGAGACCATTTGCTGTCATCCTGTCACTTGTTACCTGGGAGGAGAGATTGACTCCCACCTGGCTACACCCTCCTGTCAGGGAGTTGTAGAGTGGTAAGGTGCCCCCTGTGTCCCATCCTCACTGGGTAGAAAACTGGCTGGACAACTGATCCTTTTCCCTTATCCCAAAAGGGTCCCTTAATCTTTCTTTCCTCTGGTATTAATTTTCTTTTTTGAGTTTACCTTGCTGCAGACATAATGGCTTTATTAGAGTGAAAAAGCAGCACCAGCATCTTCCTCCAGCATTCTGGTATTAATTGGAAGTGGATGGTAAACCTTGCAGGTCTATCTTGGGGTTAAATATTCACATAGGGTGCACGAGTTCTGCTTGCCAGCAGCAGGTGAGCAGCAACGGCATCACAGAAATACACATTTGCATTTTATGGAAGGGACAGATTCGTGCTTTTCCTGACAGCTGTCACAGCAGCAGGTAGGTTCACATTTGTGCCTTTGAAGAGGAGAAGGAACACATTTTAAACATGAAGCTAATTAACTTTTCTCTGATAACCATATATGACAACTGTTTAGGCTTATCTATATTCCTTGTCTTCCACAACCAGAAGCCATGGACAATACACTCCAAAAGAATTGTTTACAATGGGCATTATGCAGTATTGTTGGGCTGTTCAATGCAGTAAGGATGCTGTAGGGTTGAGGACATGCGGAAATCAATGGTTTACTCCAATTAAACATGAAAAGAGATGACGATAACCTTTATAACTTTTTAACTCAGAAATCCATTGCCAGGGAGTAATCAAACTTCTCTATAACTGAATTATGGAATTTCTTAAGACTGCTAATTTTGGAAAAAAATTCTCTTCTGACAAGAACCAACGTGATCTTAATGATACACATGCTTGTGTTTTGAATGTGTGGAATCTTCTGATGACTTGCTGTTTTTAAGGTTTTGCAGAAAAAATCTTTTTTGGAAATTAGTTTAATTGAAGACTATCACAACCCCAAAACCAAAGCAACAAAAATAATAGTTTTTAGTCCTCTGGATTGTAAACTTTATTCTTATTTTTTAAGGCTTCAATCTTGAGCTGTTAGATTTTTATGTACAAAAAGCCATAGTTTTTACTGAACTTGATGCTTAATTTGTGCATAAACGTTTTTCTAGCTTTCTGAAAAAACAGTAGATTTCTGCACAGTTTGTGCAGAACTCAGTTTTTCTGATTCACCTTACCAGTTCAGACAACGTGACTTGGAATGGTGTGAACAAATTAGAGCCTGTCAAAAGGGTTTGGTCTATTTTTATACTGTCCTTCTGCTCTCAAATGCTGCACATATATTTGAAATTATTAATCCAAATGTAATTTCTTTCCTTAGCAGCATTTCAGTTGGTTCAATGAACCATTCTTGGCATTTCTTCTCTCTTACTGCAAATTTCATAAAAACTAAAACACTGTGACTCTACTTGCATAGATGGATATATTCTCACAGGTTTAATTATTGATGCTAAATCTTTTTAGAAGTTGGTGGGGACTTTGCATGCAGGTGGGAGTTGTCTTACATGTATTTAAATGCCTCTTGAAATGTTTGGTTGGGATTTTTTAATGCTAGTCATACTTAAATGCTGGGCTTGGCTCAAGGTGAAAAGTAAACTGTAAATACTCTGGTGGGCCAAAAACGGTACTGTGAAGGATAAACTAATGGCATGAAAGCTGAGCTAAGCTTTTAGAAGTGTTTTGCCATAAAATTAAGGACTTAAAAGGGCAGTTGCTTTGGGAATGGTTGGAGCTTTTGAGGCTGTGCCTAGCTCCTCTTTTTATTTGCCTTGCTGAAAGATAGGGTCCTCAGTCCTCTCAGCAGCTGGGAATGTGCCTGGTCTGCATCACTGCAAAGGCCTTGTTTTGTCTCCTGCTCCAGCTGTGAAGTGACATAATCTCACTCTCTGTCCTCAAGCAAGGTGAGGCAGTCCTCAGGTGAAGTGTGGATTGGCCTAGCTGGCTAGCACAGCAATGAACAGCTGAGGATGCTGTCTGTCTCAGAAATTAATTCCTTTTCTCTGTGACTCCAGAAAAAGCTATACACTCAAATGGTGCCTAAGAGATGTCCCAGACTAGAGATGGAGAGATTTAGATTTTATTTCTCTATTTATGTGTGCAACTAATAGCCTAAAGAATACTTTTTTTTTTTAATTTTGAAAATAGCAGAAGGCAGTACCCAGGAGGTTGAATAGAGAAGATCCAAACACAGTCATACCAACTGAGGTTCTGCACAGTTAGCTCAGTAGGCTGATAACATTTAGAGCTCAACAGGTGGTGTGTTACTGGTGCTGGGTGCTGAGATCCCCAGTGGACTGAACACATGTAAACTTCAGTACCCTGAAACGAGTCTTTAAAGTTGTCTGAAAGTACAGCCAAAGGTGAGTGCTGTCAGTGTAACCCTGGGGAGAAAAAGCTCAGAAAAGGTCAGGAGGACTCTTCCTGCTTCTGCTTCTCACATTGGCCAAGGACAGAAGGGATGGGCTACTTCAGGCTGCAGCTGTCTGTATGTTCTTCTAATGGTTAGAGATAATAGTGAGCACTGGAAATAATTACAATAAAATCCTTGAAGGACTGCACAGCAGTTCCTGTGTTCATTCCTGGTAACTTCAACTCTGGTGTTGATTTTTTGCTTTCCAACAGATGTTGATCCAGTTACCTGTTCTCTGTAGGTGTAAGAATGGACTAAGCTGTGGCTTTTCTGTTTGTGGGGACTGGAAATTATCACAGAAGAGTTGCCAGCAACTTCAAACTACGTCTCAAACTGCATGCAGTTCTGTAAGCTGTGTCATCAGATAAGGAGAGGTGGCAGGGAATGTATAATAAATACATGTAAGAAGTGAAGAAAGATTTTGCGCAGAACAATTTTTTTCTGAATTCCATCATCCCTTCTGTGTTTTCCCTAAGATGAAGCATCAGTTCAATACAGTAATTTCTTTGTGGTATTTCTTTAGTAAAACTCTTAGAGAAAATACATTTTCAAGTCAGATTAAAAAAAAATTTGCATAGCTACTTTGAATATTTTACGGTGATTTGTTGCATTAATACTCTAAGAGAGAAATTATATTACTTAAATTGAAAGAAATAATAAAAAACAAATATGTCTTTCAAAATACATTCAAAAATTATTCCATTTAAGTATGAGACTACCTTGGTAAAGGTGTTGCAAATGATAACTCTGTAATTGACTAGTAAGAAGTAAAATAAACCGACTGCCTATTTAATGAATGAAATAATTAATTGATAGAAGCTATTATACTATTTCTGTAACAAATGGAAATGTTATTTCCATTTAAGTGCCTTTATCTCCCCTTCTTCCTGTGCCATTTCAGTTCTCTTCCAGCTGCTAACCTCTTTAGTGCATTTCCCCAGTTCCTTCTCTTTCTTGATGATATTCCTTCCGGAACAAAAGCAGCCAATTTCTGTGCTTGTCGTCTCAAAATTTTCAGCTACACGTATTCTATAGAAGACACTGCTTTGTGTACTTTGAAGACTTTTGTTGAATATTAGCTTAGCAGTATTAATGGCACTTAATGATAATAATTTCCCATCTGATGATAAATGCCTGTTTATAGCAGCTCTTTTCCACCTTCATTAATCAAGAAAAGTTATTAACAAAGTGATTAATGTAAATTCTTTAATTTTTGCTTGAATGTACCATATACAAAGTATACAGTCCCGTTCATCAGCATGACAGATATGCTTTAGAGTGCATAAAAATACTAGGAGTGTAGGTCAAACAAGAGAATCTTCTTCTAGACAATCTTGCCGAAATTGTCTGGCACACTCTTGTTTCTGCAATGCTGTGGCTTGTCTGCTTCTGTCCTTCCCAGTTCTCACAGAATTAGGTTGGCATTGTGCGGAATACCTCCTGATTTCTGCGATGCAGGGCTTGCTCAAAACCAGTCCTTGCACAGGAGAAGTTGGCCAGAATCTGTTTTCTGGTTTTTAGCATGGTAGAGTTCAAAATGGCATTCACTTGTGCCTGTTGTTTGAGGCCAAAGAAATGGTATGTAAAAATAGTATGTTCTGCCTCTTTCTGAGGACTGTAGAGAAGCCTCATTTCATTGTAGCAGTCTCTGGTAGTTGAAAATACAGTTCCTCATGTCACAGATAACATGTGGGCTTTATCTCAGTCATTTCCATTTTCTAATCAAGATTTTGAGGTACCTGCACTTCCTTTTGATCTGCTTTTGAAAGCAGTGCTTGGGCTGTATCCCCAGTTGCATCTCTGAATGCATTTTACTGAGTTTTTCCTGTTAGATGCAGTTTCTGTAACTACTGCATTTTGCTGATCAGCTGGCATTTGCAAGGCCTGTGAACTGCAGCCATGTAAACTTTCTTCGTTCTTTGAGCCATAACATTTCTCAAGTAGTGTTACCATAGTAGATATAAACCATTCTGGATGCGGTTTCCATGGGTGCTATTCTCTGCCTCATCTTTAAAGCTGCATTGTTTTCTTTTCAGAGAGCTCCATCTGATGCTGTAATTGTCCAGGAAACAGGGACTCACAACAATGAGAATACAAATCACATTGAGCTCTTCTCTTTGAGGGTTTCTCAAATTCCTGCCTGTCTTGAATATTGTGATTTTATTTTTTGATTTTATTTTTCCAAGCCCTTACTTTTTCTTCATGTCTAAAAGGATTTAGCATTTCTTTTAAACATCTGGTCATGACATTTTCTTGAGGAAGGTTTGCTCTCAAAACAGCATTTCTTGAAAGCATTGTGTACTTTCTGTAGGTGGTCATCAACATATTCTGGGGCCAGCTGACTGACTGAATAACAACATTGACAGGTTTATTATTTATTGAATGCGTAATTTTTTTTTTTCAGTCAGATTTTTTTTTTTCAAATGAAGCTTGTTATTGCTTGTTCTTTGTGCAGCCTAGGTAACTTCAGACCTTACTTTTTACCTGACTTACCAGATGTGTTGTTATATGTGAGGTTGTCTTGTCAGAAACTAATTTTTAATTTGAGAGTTCTTACACAAAACCTTTTGGATGCTGACTTCTTACCATCCCTCAGAGAATGTGGACCTGGATGGGATGGACACTGGGAGAAACAGGTAAATTGGGGCTTTTCACAGTGAATATTTAGCAGAACTCCCTGTTTGATCTTCAACAAAACTTGTTCATTCACATTTAAGATCTAGCCCTTAAATCTGACCCTGCAGTGAATAGAAAAGTTGCCCTTGTGCTCAGGAGCAGGCAGAAGGGGTACTTGATGAGATGGAGTTGCAGATGTTACCCTCATGAGTTACAAGGAAGGAATTGCAGTAGATGGTAGGAAAGGTTTGAAAAGAAAGCAACAGCTGATTTTGTTCAGTTCAAAATGACCCTGCCAAAAGAGGCAAATGATATCACAAGCTGGAAGGTCATTGCTTCTTTATAGACTTTAAAAATATGTTTTTATCCAAAGAATACATGGAGAAACTTGAATGATGATGAATAAACCACTTCAAACTCATGGGAAACAAGCATCCTTAGCTATTCAGAAATCTTCAAAACTGCTGACAGGAGGGAGATTTGACTTTATCTTAATGGGTATGATCAAATACCTTGCTGTTACAGTCAGGTATGTGTAATGGTGCATTTTCCAGTGTCCTATTCTGCTTGACCACAAAGTCTGAAAATACTGAAATTACGAAAGCTGACTTGCTTATTTTACTGACCTTGAGAGTGTGCAGTATTATTTGCCTTGTTATATTTTGTTAGTCACCTTTTCTCGGCTATAGTTCTTATATCATTAGCTGTGGAGATGAATTGCAATAGAATCAACAGTGTAAGAAAAATTAAGGTTGTTTGTTTGTTTTAATGCAAATTATATGCAATTTATTGTTACTGTGGGTAGTTTCCCATTTTAAAACAAAACAAAATTTGGAGTCCGAATAATTTCAGTCACAGTTCCTGTTTATGACCCAGGAATTCTTGGAGTGCATCATCTTGCCTTCTGACACTTTCCTACAGGTGGATAGGAGATTTTGGATTAAAAAAATAAAATAATTAGATATTCCACAGATGCACAATTTTGTTCGCAGAAAACTAGCACACTCTTCTGATTTTTCCATACTGAGATATGTGAACCTCCATCTTTTTCTGCCCTCATTGAGGGTATGAGGAAAAAATGTGGGGGACGAGCTTCTGTTAAAGAATATCCATTAACTTCAGACCCTTTTTCCATTCCTTGTAGCAGTTACTGGTTTTGTGTGCACAAATTATTTTTATGAGGTGTTTTGATTACTTCAGGACATTGTTTTGAAACATTAATGTCATCTTCTGTTTAATCTGGTGTGTAGTTGGCTATTGATTATTATGGATCCAGTTCCTCAGCCCTTAGGTATCTTTTTGTTCTCACTCTCCAAATTCTCCAAATTTTTGTGTTTTTGTAGTGTCAGATGATACTTGGTGCTGCTCAGTGGTTGTCAGACTTTCTGATTGAGTTCCAGTATTTAACAGTGTAGCCTGTGTACAGGTAGAGCTCACATAGGAAGATGTTTTTGTATTGAAGTCTGCTGATTTTTAGCTGCAAAACCCAGCAGTGTGTGGACTGCAGTTAGTTCAAGTACAATTTGCACCCATCAGTTACAAAATAATTTTCATTTTCACTGGTTATGCTGTGGTTCTGTAATTTAGCTGTAAAAATGACATTTATTTCAGATCATAATGCTATTAATTTTTATGCATGATTTTAAGTACAGTATTGACAGAATTCCTCTCTTTTCTCCTCTGTGAGATGGTTCAGGATTAGTGTTTAAAAACAGTCTGAAAGCAAGGAAAGAAGTTAGATTTGTAAACCAGAGCAATTCCATTAGCAATTTTTTATTACATTTTGATAAACTGCTTTTCCATTGCATTCACCAAACACTTACCTGGAATGCAGTAACTTATTCAAGTATTTTGTTTGTTTGTTTTGTTGTGGTGTATTATATACCTTTCCCTCTGTATTTCCATGTTGCAGTTGTGACTGGTCACTTTCAGTTAATGTCACCACATGCATGGAAGGGCTCGTCTGCTGTCTCACATCTCTGCAATTTTTCCATGGGCAAGGTGTTTTTGCAATGTGCAGATTCAGGTGGTTCCTTTATGTGCGTGTAGTTTAACGCCTGCTAAATACATCGAGTTTGACACAGGTGACACAATTTCACTCCATTTCAGAGAACATTGCACAGAAGTTGCATTTAATTTAGCTGTATGCGTGTCACTGATGGTTTCTGGAATGCGAGAAGTTTTGGCAGCTTCCCGTGGCTCAGGGTGGGTGCAGACAGGGATGCTTGCTCAGCCTGGGTGGTGGTGGGAGTGCCCAGGCTGCCCCTGGGTACTGGCCGTGCCAGCAGCACTCCTTGTGCTCTTAGAAATTCCCTGGGAGCGTCTGCGGCAGGAGACAAAGGATACAGCCTTTACTTACGGTTGTATGGCAGGTGGAGCCCACCAGGCAAGGCAGTTTTGTTGCCCTTTAATTTCAGAAATGTTGCCTTGCAGGATTACTTCCTACTCAGTATCCCCCTTTTGGTACTGTTCTCTTGCCCCCTAGGTTCTAAGCCTTCTAAAAGAGATGGTTCTTTTAGTGGGCTAGCTGTTGCAAGAGGGTTATTGTGGATGTGAAAGTGTATCTCAGACAACTTGAGTGTAGTCAGAGCTAATTGTACTCAAATGCTGGCTCTGCTCCCATTCAGTGGACTCCAGCTGTTCCAGTGGATGCTGTTTTTTATCACTGTGCTGGACTACAGAGTATTAGTGTTGAGACTACGAATGCTTTTATCTTGTATAAGTTTTCAAAGACTTTCCCTGCTGGCAGTTTACATCGCTCAACCTATTCTCTTTTATGCTTTCTATATGTAATCTACATGGCAGCCACTAGCTAGAGAATCATATGTGGCAGCTGGTTACACTCTGTATTTCTTTCAAGATCTTGTGTGAAACTTCAAAGTTTACATCAACTTACAGGAAAAATAATGCCTGAGTATCAAAGGGAGAAATGAGCAGAGTACTCAATAAATGTTGGTGCTGGTCTGAGTGCTTCCATGTTGCCTTGAGCACAGCTCACTTATTTCTTTAGAACATGCCCTTATATTTACATTACCTTTCTCTAATTTTACTATTTTTCAGAGTTCATTTATGAATTGCCTTTAATCTCCTGAAGGAAACTGAGATGTTTTTATGATGTCATTGGGTTCTCATTAGTCAAACTTGCTTGTTTTTTAATAGGAGCATAATTTCATTTGGCAAGCCAAGACTTTATCTTACCACCCCTTTACCTTTCTCTCTGTTTGCAAAGCCTAGGAAAGTCTTTGTCTGAACATTATGATTCAAAGCAAAACAAGAAACCCATAGACAAAATAATTCAACTCCCACTTGCAAAGCTGATTGGAATGGCTGAGCACTATGTGTGTAATGTTCCTGGAGAGTCTTAGGCTCACTCAGCATTGCAAGACCCCCACACGATTAGAGCAGCCACAAGCTCAGCACTATGGGTGAGTCACAGCTCCACTCCTGGGTGGTTTGAGAACACTGGTGAAGAATATTTGGCTAAAATAAAAGTGACATCTTCTGGTTTAAGGGCTACAGAAGAGAGCAGCTTTGGAAATAATTACTGTGATTTACGAGCTATTAGTTAATGTGCTTCACTCATGAATTTGGGAATTAGCACTGTTTTGAAGTCTAAAGAAACGAAGTGAGTTGTAATTCACTTGAAGACAGGTTACTAAGTGTAATAGTTTAGCTAGGAGCTAAGACTCACACACTTTAACTGCCAGGGAAGTCCTTTTTTATTGTCTTTGTTACCAGTTTTTCTAATAGCCCATTCTGACATGGAAAACTGTATCTGGGTCTGTCCACTTGATTTTCCTCTTTTTGTGTCACGCACTGGTTATGAACCCCAGTTAACTTTAATTCTCTAGAACTTCTCCCTAGTCAGTGCTGGGAAATGGACCCTCCTCTGTTTGTCCTATCTTAACTTTAAGGTGTTTGAAGACAGAGCAAAGAATACTTGGAAGCCCAGGGCCCTTTTCTTCGTGGTCTAAAAATACCAGGGCTTGTAAATGAACACAGATAGGAGATAAATTACACCTTTTTAAAAGGAAATGTTTATTTGATCAAAGAATGCCACTCCTCTTTACATTGTTGTTGTCGTTGTTGTTATTATTATTATTATTATTATGGAATGCTTTGAGATGCAGAGGTTAAAATATGCCTTTTTTAAGGTTTATAGACCCCAACTTCAAAATAAGCTTCTCAGATTAATTTCTTCTGTTCCTACTTAGAAGCTGACTGCTTTAGCTGGAGCTACCTAGGGGAGGGAGCTCCCTGTGCTCTGGGCTGCTCTCTGTGCCTCTTCTGGCAGCAGATCAGTGAGACTTCCTGAGTCACTTTCCAGTTCTCTGCCTTTTCATCTCTTACACAATTCCTTTTGTAGAGGTAGCAAGTTTCTTCTTCTGAAGGCTGAATGCCTGCTTTCTGTTTCTCCTGTGTAGAGGGTGTTTTCTGATGGTTTTTGTGGAGTTGTGAGGACATTTGTTTTTAATTCCAACGTGGACATCATCACAATGCTTCGTACGCAGGGATTGATGCTGCCCTTAGCAGATATGCTGCTTTTTCCTCTCTGCTGTTTGTGCCTTCCTGCCTGTACTGTGGCATGCTGGCAGACAGCAATCAAACGTCCTCTTAGGCTTTCTTTGCTGAAGTGTGTTAGCCAGGGCAGGCGAGGCCAGTGTCATCTGTTTTTGCTTCTTCTTTGCTTCCTGGAAGATGCAGCTGCAGCAAGGCACAAAGCGAGGCGATTCGTAGGGGCATTGAATTGTGGGCAAACCCCAGCTGGCAGCTCAGCCTCACACAGCTACTCACTCACCAGAGTGGGAGAAATTGGAAGGGCAGAAGTGAGAAAACATGGGTTGAGATAAAGCTTACCAGATAAAGGAAAAGCTGCACTGCTAAGCACGGAATTTGTGCACTATGTCCTGTGGGCAGGTCGGTGTTCTGCCATCTCCAGGAATTCAGGGCTTCCATCACATGTAACAGGAAGAACAAATACCATCACTCCAAACAGCCCCTTTTTCTTCTTCTCCTACCTTTTACTGCTGACCATGATGCTGTATGGTGTAGAATATCTCCTGGGGTCAGCAATCCCAGCTGTGTCCCTTCCCAGCCTTTTCTGTAGCACCATCCTGCTCACTGGCAAGGCAGCGTGAGGAGCAGAAAAGGCCTTGACACAGTAAGCTCTGCTCAGCAGTAGTGAAATCATCTCTGTGTTATCAACACTGTTTTCACCACAAATCCAACTCACAGCATCTGAGGAACTACTGACTCTGCCACAGCCAAAACCAAGTATGTGTTTTCTCATCAGCAGGGTGGGAATACAAATTGGGCAGGTGGTGGGCTAGTATAGATAATAGCAAGGACTTGCAACGTGAAAATGTGATCTATTTTGCAAAGGCTCATGTCCTCAGTACAGAGCCAAATCAGATTATTTCTGGTGTGATGTGCTCTTTTGCCTTTCCCCTCCACTCCCAGCAAGGTTAATGGTTCTGTCTGTATGTGTGTCCACATAACTGAAATTCCAGTGTTAGCACTACAGGACTGGTGTTACGTGGTGTGGCAGTGACCCCTGACCATTGGGGTGGCTGTAGTGACGTCTTACAGCGCCAGCTTTCCCCCTGGTCAGTCAGTATCCTCCTCTAATTATAATCAGGAGCATGGGTCAGGAACACCTTTCTTGAGATAAGGGGGCTCCTCTGCTCAGTGCTACTGAGGACAAATAAATGGTGCAACCTCGAGATACTTTAAAAGGTTCCTCCTGTTAATTTGTTATACGTTACTTGCATCTAGACAATCCATTTGTCTCAGGAGTTTCAGAATTCTGGACACCTGACTTGTCACACCATGCATTTTCTTCCCCTTGAAACCCTCAGCTGCAGGGTCCAGCTTGCAAACTTGTGAGCATCCCTAACACAGGCTGTAGGTAAAAGATATACTAACTGCAATGGAACTGCATGATCTTGTGGTATCAAATAATATTTCACAGAATCACACAACGGGTAAGGTTGGAAGGCACTGTGTGGTCTGACCTCCCTGCCCAGGGAGGATCATCCTGGAGCACATGGCACAGGATTGCAGCCAGATGGTTCTTGAGTATCTCTAGGGAGGGAAAATATAAAACCTCACTGAACAATCTGCTCCAGTGCTCTGTCACTGATGTTTGAAAACCCCAAATCCTTCTTGGTACTACTAACAAAAAAAAGGTATTAACATGTTATGGACTACTGTGGTAACGTTAAATATTTTGGGCAATGATGGTGCTGGGGGAGGATTCTTTCCCATATTTTGCTTTGCCAACCTTCTTTCCTGTATTCCTGGAGCAGAGGGGATGCCCAGGTAGGCTTATTCCACTTGGAAAGTAAATGGGAGAGAGGCATGAGCAGGGAGACAGGCATGGGTTGGTGAAGGAAGGTTGATGGGAAGAGTATTATGGGGTTTGTAGTGGTGTGGTACTCTCAACTCGTAATTCTGGTGTTGTGCACATTTAGTTAGGAAGACTGAGATGCCTCTCACAGAGAAGTGGCAGGTGGAGAGGGACTTCAGTGGGAAGCTGAGATGCAGTTTTTCTTTTCCCAAGTGCTTTTTCCTCCCTCATATGGCCTTACTTTGTTTTTTTCACCATAATTTTTTATTCCCTTCTAGTACATAATTTTGAAGATTAAATAATAAGACTGTGGTGAAGCATCTTCCATCAAATTTTCCTGTAGTGAACTGTTGCATGGATTGTCCTGTAGTGCAGTAAAAGCTGAAATGAATGGCAGTAACTGTGTCAAGCCAGCCTTGATTCACCATACCTGCTGTTACCCAAGTAAATGCATTATTCATAATTTACATGATACTTTCCTGAAGGCAATATACTTGAAAGCAATGTGTTTAATATAATGTGTCATTATTCCAGAGCTCTGAAAATGTCCTTTTATAATTCTCCTTAGCAGTACAGTTTATGTGATGTGGAAACTATTTTCTGACACGTGTGCCTAAGCAGTGAGCTCTTTGTTAGATCCAATTAGAATTTCTCCCTTGATAGAGTGTGAGGCTCTAAACCAGTGTTATGCTTGGCCGTGGACAAAATTAATCCAGTCAGTTGGGACTCCCTGCATCAACCTTCTGCCATCTCATGGTATGGAACCACTGATATGTGCTTTTCACGTTCAGCAAATCCAGGATTCTGTGCAAGAGGCAACAGCCAAGCCACCTTTCTGGCATAGCAAATGGTGTGTCAGCACATTTAAAAATTATTACATGGATATGGACTACTGTACAATAACACTCTCTCCCACAGAGTGGTGTAGCTACTCTCCCACTGCTGAAGAGGGTTTCTCATTTATCTTTTTTTTTGTTGTTTTTTTTTGTGTTTTTTTTATTTTTTGGCGAGTGTGATGAACATGGTACAGATGCGTTGTTTGTGAAGATACTTAAATAGCATTTAAGAAAGCCTGATGTATTTTATGTTTCTTCTGCACTGCAAATTGTGACAAAAGGCCCAAACCCCAAACATTTTGTTGATTGCCGATTATTTTGTTTGGTTTAGTTAGGTGTTAAATTGATTGATTGAGAAATTTAGCTTTAGGTTGTGTGTTAAGCACATTAGTTTCAGATGGAGTAAAATACTTTCAAGTGTCACAGTTTTTTTCTCCATGTAGTTTCTATACTAAAATCTGTGAATGGAGAGTTAGTTGCTGTTGATGCTCTGCTAAAGCAAGTGTGGTAAATGTGATTTAAATCTAATCCAAATTTTCAGTTCTTCCTGAGAGTTTGTACAAAGGCCGGAATTGTTTTGGCTGCTTTTGATCCACAGAAGTCTCGGTGAGCATCAAAATGATTCATCAGTTTATTGTGACATCTAAATGCTTTTAAACTGAACCTTTGTTTTTTGCTGGTTAACTGTGCTCTTCAAGCCTTGCAAATCTCTGTGGCTGGAAGTGATGTACTGACTCTTCCTGGTGTTAAGGGGCTTCTGCAGGTGCTTAGCCAGTCTGGAGAGCCCTTTTTTACCTTGCTGATACTTCAGACAGCTGCTGCAGAGTGAAGTTAGGTCCTGTCCTGTACTTTCCATGTCTTTGGGTTGAAAAGTGGTTAATCTCAAACTGCTTTTGTTCCAAAATCAGTGAGCCTATAGGAAAGCTGAACCAGTGCTCATTCCCTGGGAAATAACCCATCATAGAAATTTTCCTTTTTTCTTCTAGTAGCTCCCAGAAGGACCCAAATGCTTTACATTATATATAGGAAGCATGACCCCAACTTCGAAGGTAACTCTAAAAACCCTCAAGTGCCACAAACTAATTGTGATACAACATTTTATGAAATGCAGATAGACAGGAATGTATTTAAATCATCTGGACAGCTAAGACAGCGTTGGATTCTTGACATATTTCTTCATGTATGAACAGTTGCAGTTACTCTTCAGGTTTCCATTTTTTAAAGTTGACTAAGGATAGTACTATCTTAGAAAAAGCACATAACACATTTTTGTTTTCTGGGTGTAACGTAAAATTTATTGCAATTATTAGCTTAGTTTTAAGCGAGAATTTGAGGAGTAGCGAATGTTAAGTTACCTCTGCAGCCACAGAGTAATGCAACCAAATTGTATCCTGGAGGTATTTTGCATTTATCTGGAGGAATTCAGCTGCAGAAAAAAGTTTTAGGTTGTCCTGAACAAAAGTAATCAGTAGATGGCTAAGGGATTTACTGATATTAAGAAATATTCCTGAGTGTAAGTGGTATATGTTGGTTGGAAGTTCACAATTGATCAAGCAGATGCTTATTTATGTGTCATGGGTTGTGCTTTTTTTATCTTCTTTGTCAAGATGAATTGGATTTCAGTGTTGTGGAAAATGTGTCCCTTTTAATTTCACAAAACCTTTATGGTAACTTATTTCTTTATTATAAAAGATAGTTTCTTTCACTGTCAACTAAACAATATATTTTTATATCTTTTAAAGTATAAAAAAACCTTGAAATCCATGATTTGAGTGTAAATAATTTTTTTTAAAAAGCATTTTTTGTTATACTTAAGTATTAATTGTTATAAAACCAAATTTTAGTATTATGCTACAGCAAGTGGAAATTCACTAAGGCTGAGAGCAACATCATTTTAAGACCTCTATTTGTTCCTAAATAGAAACTTTAATAAATCTTTGGAACGAAGGCAAAGTGGCATGGGCCTCACTAAAGAATGTAATAATAATTCCTATTTTAAACAACCCTACCTGTTACAACTTTGTAGCTTAAAATATCTGTTCATAAATTACACTATGTTATTGGGAGAAATATTTTGTCAGCTTTTCATTTTTCTGCACTGGATTTACATATCCCATTTGGGGAAAAAAAAAAAAAGACCTCCTGTCTTGATTATTGCCTAGTCACATTCTGCTGCCTTGCTGCAAACTGTTAATCTGTGTATTACTTTTTTCTCAAGTTGTGTTGTTCTCTTGACCCTCTTGCATCATTCATGCCTCTACCAAGCCCCACCAGCTGCACATCCTGTAAAGCTTGGTGTGCTCACAGGTTTGAATGGGGATATGGACGGTTTGTTTGCTTTCCTCCCTTGTGCATGGCATCATCTTCTGTAGAATAACTATTCTCTGTAAACGCACTTTTGGAGAAACTTTTGGACCATTGTTAACAGCTTTGAAAAATCATCCACATTGGCTGTGTTACTACAGAGGTAGGGTGACTCTTGAAATATAAGAAATGAAATGTTTTGGGAATTGTCTTAAAGGTGTGCTTAGGAGAAGAAAAAGGGGAAGGCATCATCTGCATAGTGTTGCCCTGAAAGAATCTTTGTGCAAGCAAAGGAGCATAAGCCCCTCCTTTTGGTGGACTTGTAGCAGGGGAGATGATGTTTCACATGAACCTTTCACTGCATGCACAGTGTGCTCGGCTCGCTGTGTTGGACCTCACTTCCAACAGTGGTAAGGTGGTGGAGGTACTGGCAACAGATCTCCTGAAAAAAGGACCTGCATCCAAGAGGAGGAAGATGGAGTCATGAAATCAGTGCTCAAACTGGCCAGTTTGGGACTTACGGGAATACCCAGGGCACAGGAATGGATGGAATTCCCCTCAAGCAGTATAGAAGTTTACTGGTTGGTTACCACCACCTACTTCCCTTTTTCCTTTTTCTTGGAAAAAACAAACACATACTGGGAAAGTTAACGAGAAACCATTTGAAGGCCTTATCCTTCCAAAGAGAAAGGGAAGAATTAATAAGTTTTTTGCTTGCTTTCATGTTGATTTCCTTCATGTTTTGTGTTCAGGAAAAAGTGCATTCCATAATACCTTCTTTAAGCCCTGGCTGAGAATTAGCCTTCAACTTTCCACTCCTGGACATGTATTTTTCCTTCAGTGTATCGTATTTAGCTGCATGCCATAACCCCGCCCAACTCTGTTCAGGTAAGATGTCGTTTTCATGTTAATGTTAAGCACCAGGCACCAATTTACCTGGCCAGTGAATCTGCCAGTTTGGCTGTCCAGCAACGCTGCTCCACAGAACACTGGCACTTGTCAGACACGTTGTGCCTAAAGTATGATGCCTAAGGACTTTCCAGTTGAAGTCAGTTAAATGAGTGTAATAGGGATCTTGCACACATCCTTGGCAGGACAGAACTTGGCACTCTTTGAAGTTTTCTGTTTGCTTTATTCTCTCTCTTCACATTTTGAGTTGGGTTGAACTCCTTTTTTTCTGAAAATTAAGTCTTAGGGGTTTTTAAATTTGTTTTGACCCTCATGTTCTATATTTTCTTTTGCTTTTATCTTTTCATCCACTGGCCACGTGTCCTAAAGTAGATTATTCCTAATGCTTGTCTCATTTCACTCCTGGTGTTTGTTAGATGGATATAAAGCTATTGCAAACTTTAAATATGGAAGAACTTTCTCCCACATTCAGTATTGATCTATAATTTCAGAAGTCATTGTTTGTTTTTTAACTGTAGACATCAGAGAGTTTAAAAAGAGAAGTCCAGTAAACCATTTCAGAAATACAGTATTTATAAGAACTGTATATTTAAAGATGCCTTTTAAAATCTATTGTTTAAATTACTTTTCCTTTTGGGGCAACTGCAGAAGTACTTAATAAGCTGGTTTTGAACAAGAGCTGGAAGGAAGTAAAAGAATTGCAAGTATTTTCTTACTTTCCATTTGCTATGAAGAGCAGTTTGTTGCTTTGCCAAGTCTGCTTTGAGTTCTGTTTAGTCCAAATAGGAGCCCAAGAAATTTTCTATTGAAAGGGAAATTTTCTGTGCAAATATAAAAAATTATTTACATCTCGTGCATCTGTGTGAAGGACTGTTGTGCATATCCTACTTTTTAAAACATCAGTGATATCAAAAGCATCCCTAGCGCAGCTCAAGGCTGCACTGAAAGCCATGCCAGTATTTTTGAGGACTGTAAATGGGGTGTGTTTAAGAGAAGAAACCAAGGACACATTGGGTTAGTATCAACTGTTATGAACAGTAAGAAATATTTGAGTCACTTCCAAAAATGAACATTAGAGGAAAAACAGGCAGAATTGTCTTGATGAAAACAGGTTGACATATGTATCAAACTAGGATATTGAGTATGCTGAGGCTGGAAAGAAGGTTTTTCACTTTCTGTTTATTCAAGGGATGTGATCCTGGTCTCGTGGTCCAGGCAGGTGTTAAGAAGCCTGTTCATGGAGTCTAAATGCACCCTGGCCCTGACTTATGGACCACAGCTGTCCCAACCCAACCATCTGGGCCAGGTGGGGAGTGCTGGTGGAGACAGCATCAGCCCCATATTGCTGACATGAGTCAAAGCTGACTGCAGAGGAATTGCTCAGCACCTGTGGAGATCAGCCTCTCATCTTCAGAGGGGCCCAAGTTTCACTTCAGAGGCCCACTTGGAACAATCCAACAATCGGGGTTATAGGTCCCGTTATAGTTGTTTGGGGGCCAGGTGGAAAGATGGTTCGGTTTGGTTTTCTTTTTAGTTAAAGGATTTCTTGTGGCCAAATAGTCTAGTACTGTCTTCCTTGCTGATAGCACAGTCAGCTTGCACAACAGACAGACAAATCTGAGTCCTCTTTTGTAGGGTTGGGAAGGCTTTTATTCCTGTTTGTTTAGTTCAGCTTGGTTATTTGTTGGGACCTAACAGAACTCAGTTCTGGATTCTATTCAAAAGACTCTAAGAATTGGATATCTGAATTCCTTTGGAATTTTTAATATTTGGGAGTCTGGTATTTAGATTTTTTGCCTTTGTACCCTGTTAATTTCAGTGGGGTTCAAATTCCCTGTAAGGAGAAATGTAAGCTTTTTGCAGATTTGCGTGTAATCAGGGAGAAATAGTATCATTAAAATCCCAAATTCAGCAAATGGGGAACTTGTAACAATGGTCAGGTTCTTGAGCAACCACTTCTGGAAGTTCAAATACAGCAAACCATTTTTTTTTCTGGTCTCTTGTGTATTTTGACACCCGTAGAGGGGTCATTCTCCCACCACTTGTTTTGCTGGGCTCATTTTGCTCAATAGTTTGTTGTTGTTGGTTGGCTGTTTTGGAGGAAGCTTTTTGTCTTCTTTGACAGAGGTTCTCCACTTCTGTAGCATCTCGGAAGCCCTCTTCTGCCACGGGTTTGTAGTCAGTTCTCTGGAGTGAGAATGGCCAGACTTTCATGTGCTGTTTCTAAATCCAGTGACATTTCTGTTGTCCTATCTCTGCTGGTCACATGACTCCTGATACTTTTTCAGATCAAATATGCCTTTGACATGTCTGCATTATGTTGGCAGGTCACAGTTCATCTGTTAGCAATGAGTATGGTCAACAAGGTATTTTCCCTCCTTGAACTTTTCCAGTTGATAAATAGCTTCTTTTCCTGGTGCTTCCATGCACCTAGCCTTCCATTTTATGCTACAGGGCTTCATGCTTACATATCTCCATGTTATCCATTAAATTCTGTGTGATATTTTAAATGGTCCTTCTGTGTGTTGATTGTATCTCCTGACTTTGCATTAGAAGCTGTTTTTTATAAGGCATTGTTGGTTTGGGGTTTTAATTTTTTTTTCCTTGCTAAGTTCACTGGTAAAAGTATTAAATAAAATGACTTTCTGAACAAATATTTCTGGAGGTGCACTAATAATCTCCACATGGTGTGTTTTCCCTTTTTAAAGCTCTGTAAGCTACTCCGTCCATTCATACTGCTAATGTGTACTTCAAGTTTCCTGTGTGAGTTCACTAAAGAATACCTTATGTCATGCTAACATAGGCTTTGTTGAAGGCTAGATAAATTATGTCTATTAGAGATGCTCACATTTTAGAAAAGAAAAAAGTCACACGTTCTTCTCTCTCTTTTTTTTTAATGGAGATATGTTTATTCTTGTTTAGTTCCATTTCTTCAACTTTTTTTTTTTTCTCCTCTGAGTAACTGGGCTAAAGCCATGCATTCTTTATTCTTCTGGGATCAGAATATCTGGACTTTCTTTGCCCAGACTGCATTTTTTCTTTCTCATGTTATGGGTATTATATTTGCTGTTTTCCAATCAGATGACACCACCCTCAGCATCAGAGACCTATAAAAATATTTCCTTTCACACCTTCTGCTTCATGGGCTGGTATTCCTAGAGCTCTGGAATGTAAATTATCTAGTCCTAACTTCAGTATGTTAACTTCTATTGAATTTTGCTGTCATATTGGCTCTGTTTATTTATGTGTCTGTTAACTAATCTCAGGGAAGAAAATGCAATTTTTTTTTACTTTATAAGTTTCTAAATTAGAACCACATATTTGATAATTCACATTCTCCAGAAATCTTGAAAGCAGCCTGGTAAACATTCTTTAAAAGTGCTTGTAGAATTCACTGGCCTGTTAATTTTATCCCAGAAGCCATAAATGCACAAGCCAATTGACAGTCAAAGTAATATACATTTCCCAGAAATTCAGAATTGTGGGGTAGAGAGTCATTTGGCAGAAGAATGGCCATTTTCCTTCATGGCTTTCAACTAACTTTTGACTTTTGTTTAATCTGTTGCTTTTTGACATTCCTTTAGTATAGGAGGGAGAAAATGGATGCCTTGAAATCTTGCATGTGGAATTTTTCCTTTCATGTGTCTGATGTTCCAGCCCATCAAAAATGTTACTGTCCTTCCAGTTTCCTTTTTACCCCTCACATATTGGATCTCTGTGCTTCTATCTGTGTTTTACTGTCATCTCCTTTATAGTCTTTCCAGCTTCCTGCACAGTCTTCCAGTCCTTGTGTGACTTCCCAAACTGTCTATTTTTTGTGCTATTCCTCAGTATTTAAGAAGCAGTTGCTTTACACAGTCAGCCCTCAGTGGTTTTAATTTTCTTTCCTGAAAATCAGTCTTTTCCACAGGTAATCTGTGGTGGATGTAATTAAAAAAAAAGAAAATCCAAATCCTTCTACATTACACCTACTCATTCTGTTAAACAGTGTTTGTTCTTTATCACTCAGGAACTGTGTCTGCCTGTACATGAATACGTTTATTCCCATCTTTTCCTTTAGGACCAGTGAATTGGTGCAGTTTCTGCTTTTCATGACTTGGTGCGTTGGAGTCCCTCTTCAGTTTCTAGTAGTGCGTCACGTTACGTGTGGGATCGGGAGCAGCAGAAAATGTGGAGTGTCATTGGCAAAGCAGCTGTCAAGCTATGGAAGTGTAGGGCATTCCATTGCTTTGTATGGAGAGAGCTTTTGGTGTAAAAGGAGGAAACAGTGCATTAGACCTATCGTTCAGGAGGTCCCTTCCACTGCTGCTTTCCTGTGAAAAGCCACGGTCGTCCATCGCCTTGTCCAGAAATGTCCACTGCAGGGTTATTCAAATTACTGGCAGCACTGATTGGAGCACTTTCTAAGTGTCAGCAGCCGGTTTATGGCTGGCTCTCTTTCATGGGTGGACACGATGTGATTTAACACCTCCTTTTCATTGTGAGACCACCCAACTGCACCACTTGGAGGGAGAGCGCCGTGGTCCTTGAGCATGTTTTTATATGCTGTATTGATATGTATTGGCTGCGAGAGTATCTGGTTACACATTTGAGCACTCCCTAGCTGTTCTCTAATTGCTCCTGTTTTGCTGGTGGTTGTTAATGTGTAATCTTGCCTGCTGCACTGAACTCACATTATTGAGGCTGCTGGGAGCCTGTGCTCGGCATTAAATGTACAGCTGGTACAGCTGTGGATACTTCACCCTGCCACTGTGCAAGCTGCAGGCCTTGCCAGAGCGCGGGCCTGCAAAGGGAGTGGCTTTAACAGAGAGGCTGTGGAAAACACTCCGGCACAGGGCTGCTCCAGCACAGCTCCCCGTGGTGTGCGTGCACTGCAGGGACCCTCTAATTCCCTCCTCGGCTGGGCGGGCGCTGCTGCTAGTAGATTTCAGGGAAAAGCTTTAGCAGGTGTAGAACAGTTACAATGGTCTGCATTGACTTCAGGCCTGTCCTTTGTGTTAACAGCTGTTTCCTGGTCTTCTTGTCGTGCTCCCTTTTCCCCCCACCCCAAAGCAAGTGTGCACTGGTTTAGAGAGCTCTAGTTGCTAATGAGGGCAAACTCTCACTTTGTGAGTTGTAGGACGGACTGAGAGCTGGGCCTTTGCTCCTGTAAATGGGGAGTTTGTCATTTGACCTGATATTGCTGCAACAAATCAGGCAGAAGTTACTGGGATGGGGCCAAACTCTTCTAGATGCACTTGTGCAGTTTGCTTGCAGTACGGCAAATAGTGTAGTTACCGTATGTATACTTTACATAAATGTATACTGTAAGTGTAGCCATACACTGTGACAGTATATGTGTGTGCTAGACATTTAGTTTAATAAGAAAATGTTGGGGAAAATATGCAAGGAGGAAAACCAGCTCAAGATAATTCACTCCAGTGCAGGGTTGTTGCAGGACATCTCTTAAACTGGAAGAAATCTGGCTTGAGCCCTTGTAGAGCCAGCTGTGGGGGTTTTGTCCACATGACAAAAGCTCAGGAGCTGCCAAAGCTGTGTGCTCTGATTGGATTATAAAGGCCTGTATTTCCCTGCCACCCCTCTCCCCTAGCAGGGTAGGTGGTTGTTGGGGAACTGTAGGAAGAAACTGGAATTGCACAGGGCGGCAAAATCTGTGTAGGATGGCAGGGTCTTTTGAGAAGTCATTCTGAGCGGGTAACTTTCTCCTAATATTGAGGGCTGATAATACCAACATGCAAACTGCCTTTTGAAGTTGTGTAGGAGTTGTGGCCCATACTCTCAGATCCCAAGTCCGCTGTGGATTGCCAGTATTGGTTTGCCATAACAGGTTTTAGATTTACTGCCTTAGGCAAGGTACTTGCTCAGGGGGACTTTGGTTACTAAGAAAATTTTAAAAGAAGAAATAGCAGCTTTCTTCTAGTAAAGCAAAAGGGTTAAATTCGTGGTATAGGGTTGGAGATGTGATCATAAAAAAGAAACATTAGGACAATAAAACCTGTCCACAGAGTATACCTGACGTCAGGTTTTCCTAGAGGTGTCTTTAGGTTTGTAAGTGTTTGTAAGAGTAAACTCCGGAGTAAACTCCAAACCAAAGATCTGATCTGCCACGATACTTCTGTGATGTTCTCTGTTTCGCAAGATCTTCCTGAGTTTTTGAGTTGATGTGTTTGAGTGATGTATTGTCTTTCAATGCTTAAATTGAGTCTTAAGACCCTTCTTACTTTCCTGCTCCGAATATACAGCACTACCTGACTTCTTGCTGTCTGTGAGATAGCTCTGCTGTACTTCAGAATGTATACCCATGACGAGCACAAGTCTTGAATATGACAATCTTTCCCTTCCATTTGGTCTTTTTCTCAGGAAAACAATTTCATTGCAGTCATAAAAGTACACTGTTCCATTTTGCAGATACAAAGCACAGAAACTTGCTTCTTTTATAGTGATTTTTAATTTCGGAAAGCATGCTTACAACATAAACCTTTTTATAGCAACATCATGGCTTATGTTTTCTGTATATAAAAAAAAATATAAATTGTATGTGTGGTTTCTGTGGAAGGCTCTATCCAGTATATTTAAAATACTGACACCTCAGCTACATGACTCAGTTTCTTCCTATTAGTTTGAAGGAACATGGTAACATAACATAAAACTTCTTGTTGTTCATAAGGGAAAGAACAGCATTTTTACTAGATATGGAAAATTCCAAGTGGAACACGTACAGAGATAAAATACCATTTGGAGATTTGGGAAGACTTTTTATGATTCTGACTTTTCTGACGCAGAGCACACAACAACCTCACAAGTACTCTCTTTTCCAGTGCATTATGGTAACTCATACTGAGAGGAGTTATACAAGTAGAGAAGTGCAAGTTATTTATTTGAATAGTCTTCTCTTCAATGCTTTCCTGAGAAACCAGAAGACAGTACTATGTAGCATTGAAAACTTTTGAACTCTAACATACTTCATAGTTGCAAGTAATGTCTGTTTGAGTTACTGTTTGTGCTCAAGGGAGAAACCAGTTCCTTTCCTTTTTCCATCTTTCAGTAGCCTGGGGACTCTTGTTCCAGGTGACAGGTGGCACTGGTTAGGGGCAGCAGCAGAGTCATGCCAGCCTGTGCAGATATTCACTGCCTGGTTATGGGTAAGACTGACTGTGTGCAGTTCTCCTTAGAAGAAAGGTTACATCACAGGGAGTGCTGAGGTGAGGCAAGGGGCTGAAAGGATATAGCAGATTTTTTTCTTTTCCTGCTCCAGTTTTAATTTGTTAGCACACCTGCAGGTCTGGCATTTGTTTTCTTCTTTGCTTCTCCTCCTTTCAATATGTATAAATGGCTCACTGGAGGCAGAACTAACTCTAGTTTTATTTCCAGCTGACTTAACCCCATGCTGCTGCTCCCCCGTGCCCAAATCACTTCAGCAAGAAGCACACTCCATCCTTTTCTTTTTTACTGGTAAGTAGTTCATGAGAGGGAATTGTGAATGCTGGTATTGGAAATCTATACAGAAAATAAGAATTTAACACACGTCTCATTTCAAAATTATTTATATATAATGTTTAAATATAAGGGTAGATGTAAAGGGGTTGTAAGAGGAACATAGTTTATTGCTCCAGAGGGACAAAGGATGAAGAGCCTGACATCTGGAAAGTTTGGTAATATGAGCAAAACCAACTGGAAACAGATGGATAATGGGGAGCTCATCTCCTACTACAAATCTTCCTGTTTTAAGAAAATGCTAAATCTGTTTTTAGTACCTGGCAGTATTTTAAAGAGGACTTTCTGTATCTCAGAGGAAGTTGATAATAAGGAAGTAAAATTATTCTATTCTCTGTGGGACCAGAATTTATTCACCCAGGTGAGTAAAAACAGTGAAGCCAAATTTTTCAAATTCAGCATTTGAACCTCTTTGGAGAGGTTTCTCTTTGAAGAAAGCTAATTGTTAAAAAGATTAAAATTACACAGAATATATACCATTTACATAACACAAAATGAGCTATATCCCCTTGAGTTGCAAGCCCCAGTTGTACAAGTAATTACTCTTATAATAACTTTAAAATAATAGTTTCTTTGATAATTAGTATCCTATTTAGTCATGTAGTTATTAGATTAAAATTCTTGTTCTTCAGAATGAGAACTGAAAACTAATACAAATGGAACCAGTGTAAATGTCAAACTAATAATAACTTGTGGAGGATCATTTTAAATCATATGATGTGGTATCTGGAAGTTGCAATCAGAAGGTGAGCTAATAGCAACAGCTGAATTATCCTTTTGCCTACCATAGAAGATGCTTTCTTACCCAGAAATACTAATTGATGTAGTTAAAAAAAAAAGCCTTTGATTTATTTGCTTGATACCTACTGTACTTAATGCCTTAATAATATTCTGGAGTGTATTATGAATATTTTAGCTGAAGTGCACATCTTAAATTTCACTTTGCGACATTCATAAATGAAGGCAGGGCAAAATCAAGGTTTTAGAAAATTAAGTACGTATTTGTGTTTATTTATGTGCACATGAGGCAGTTTCTCTATGCATTTGCACAATGGAAGGAAACAAAAATTAATTGGTGAAGCATGAGGAATTATCAGAAGTGGAATACAATGATTTTGTGTTTGTGGGACTGAAATTTTCTGTATGTACATGTTGAGAAGTGGCCAAATCCAAACAAGTTGTTCTCAAATACTGAACACTTCAGCCTGACAGTCATATGTTTCTGCCAGTTGTAAACCACTTTCTTCAGTCCTAAGTTTACTGCTTAATATCTATTAATTTCTATTTAATTTCAATGCCATCATCATGTATTCAGTTCTGTTTCTTAAAAAATGCTTTGTCAGTGCGGTGTGCCTGCTGTAGCTCTGCTGCTGTCCATGTAACTAATGGCGGGATTTTTTCATAATGGAGTTTCACAAGTGTAATAAAAGATTGCAGGCTTAGATGGATGGGGTTTGTATATCTGTACAGTGAGGTAACAGTGTAACTGGAAAGTGCTCAGTAAATCAAACCATACGTATTTAAGTGTTCTGCAAAGGACAAAATTATGGGAAATACTCTTACAGGCGAGCACGTCTCTTCTGAAAAATGAAATCTAAGAAGACAACAGATGCTTGCTTTTATTGAATTCATAAAATCCTCTTATGAAATCTGGTTTTATAATTGCAGGTTGTACAGAAGAAATCTGGAAAACACCCATGTGTTTTAAGATTATAAATATCTTCCTAGTGATCAGAGCATTTGAGTGGAGGTGAGCAGACTTAGCAAGTTTCTGTTTCCCTTCTCCAACCTGATATGTTTTGAAAACACTAATACTTAACTAAGCTGTAGTGCCCAGACTCATTTTCAGCTTTGCATGAGGAGTGGCTACAGTAGCTTGGGGTGCTGCAGGGAAATGTGATGCTGTGGCTGCAGGAGTTGGGGACAGAGCCCTGGCTTGTGTGGAGGCTGGCTGCAGAAGGCTCGGGCTGTTTCGCACCCACTCCTAGTTCAAATGGGACTGTGATGACAAGATCTGGAGATTTTCTTGCTTTCTTGTAATTGTGTTTTGATGAAGACCATTGATTAAGGTTTGAGATTTTGATCTTTTAGGAAAAAATAAATTATGAAGCCAGAGCACTGATAATTAGTGCAAGTGTTTAATTTGCTCATCCCATCCTTTCTTTCCTGTCAATAATGGGAACTGAAAGCTGTATAGCTAATTCCCGGGTGGCTGTTTTCTGAGTTTCATCTTGCGTAAATAGGTCGAGCGCTGGCCTGTGACAGTGGTGTCCTTGAGGAAGATAATTTTGAGACTGTAAACTGGCGCTAATTAACGCTTGTCCTGCTAGGTAGGACCCTTGTACCCTTGATCAGCTGAAGTAACTTGTGACTTAGAGACCACATCTTACTGTCAGCAGCATGGAGGGTCTTCTAGACATGAACAGCCATCATCAGTTTTAACTCTGCCCTTCAGCTGCAGCACCCCCATGGCCAACTGCTGCTCTAGTGGGCAGTGATTGAGCCATGACAAACCATCTGTGCAGAAATAGCAATGAGACTTTATTCCTCAACTGAAAGTATACATCACACTTCTTCAGAGTATACAGTGTTGGTGTGGCTCTTTCCTAGGTTCCTGTTTTAGCCCCAAGTGCTGAAATGTTACTGTAGGCTGACAGCTTATTTTGGGTGAGACGTTCCTTTGAACTGTCAAGGTGGGTAACCTGTTCCAGCAAAAGTAGGTGCTTACTGAATCAGGGCCTTGGTTTCTTTCTACTCAGCAGTGTGGAGAATTCATGAGTAGGTTTACATTGGCACCTTTTCATTAGCAATGTTGTAAGGTTGTAAACAACAGGTGCATGCTCTCATACTTTCCTTCAGCAAAAAGAAAAATTTACATTTGACAATGAATGCATTCTGATAGCGCTTTTGATTTGATTAGTTTCTTTCTGATTGACTGTCATTTCCCCAGCTGTAAATATCAGCATACTTCTGATATTCATACATATCAATTGAACACTATTTTTCTTATGCAAATTTTCTAGATGCTTTATGCTTTAAGAAGTGGCACTCAATTTATCAAATCTTTGCATACTGAATAAGGTCCATTGCTAGAGATGTCTGAATCCATGTAACTCTGATTCCATGTAAACATCTTCATTTTTTTTTGCTATGTGCCTTTCTCTTAAAAATATATCTTATAATTAGATGCATCAAGTGGCTGACAAATAATTCATATCATCTGCACTGACTTCAGCTCTTGCCCCGCAAACTCTCACTATGACTCAGGAGTTCCTCTTGCACTGACAAGAGAGGAAAAAACAAGCAGTGAATGCTTGCAGTGGACTCACCAGTGTTGAATAGCGGTAAGGATGTTTTGTGTAAATGTAGCAACTCAGTGGTACTGGAATAGAAAGAAGAAGGGCAGTCTTGAGCCTACATGGGCAAATATGATGTTTTAAGTTAAGCTGCTTCTGGTGTTTCTCCTGTAAATCAATGGAACTTGACTCTTGCCAGCAAGCAAAATGTTGAAGCCCAGCTCTTTAGCTAGTTTTACCATCAAAATGAAAGTATTATTAACGCAGAGAGTTGATTCCCATCTAGGGGAATCATTCTAGGGGGTCACTAAGATCATTGAATCATAGAATACTTTGGGTTGGAAGGAACATTAAAAACCATTGAGTTCCAACTCCCTGCTACAGACAGGGACACATTCCACTAGACCTGGTTGCTCAGAGCCCCATCCAGCCTGGCCTTGAACACTTCCACAGCTTCTCTGGGCAGCCTTTTCCAGGGGTTGATACTGAGCAAAGAAAAAGCAAGGGAAATGGACGGAGAAAACAGACCTGTTTTGTTTGGATTATATTGTACATGGATAGTTTTTTTGGTGAAAGGCAAGTAAGACAAGAACACCTGAATGCCAAGTGTTAACAGAAAGATGAGTACCTTGTACAGAGCAGGAGCTATGTGAGAACACAGTCCTTGTGTGAAGATTGCCCCACAGCACTGGAAGGTCAGGGAGACCTTGGAGTTATCAGCTGTTTCCTCACACTGCAACTGGAGAAACAACACTTTGACATTTCCCATTCCCTCCTCATCCCCTCGATGTCATCAATATAAACTGGATTAAGTGAGGAACAACCAGAAAATTAGGTTTAGTGGCAAAGAGATATCTTGCTAAATACACACTTCTATGCTTTACTTTGTAGAAAATACTTGGGGAATCCTTTCATGGTGCTCTCTGATCTTGCCATGTGTCTGGATGTTGGAAGGTTAAAACGTTTAGGAAGTGTGTCCAAAACATAAAACATATACTGGGCGTTGTTCTGCCTGTACTTTGGTGCTTGCTACCTTTGGCAGATACCCGTACTAATCCATTAGCTGTCTGTGTTGGTGAGTGAGATGTTAATGCAAGTCTGAAGAAAAATTTCCAAGGAAAGGAAAACATTGGAAGAACTCTAAAACTATGCCAAAACCAGTTAGGGTGGTTTTGGGATTTTATAGTAAAACTGTGGAATGTTTAAATAAATAAATAATGAAAAATATGTAAATCAAATTATTTCTTGGTATATAATATGGTAATTTTGCTTTGTATTTAAGTTCCAGCTGGGCACTATAGTAGCTATGTATTATCCTTTGAAACTCCTCTTTTCATGTTTGTATACAATCTTTTCATATGAAGTGCTACAGTGATTTCGTAGATTTTTGCATCATCTGAACCGGGATGGTCACAGGAGCATTGCTGCTTAGCCTGGAGTATTTTGGTTTTTCTCTTTTTTTTTTACCCTTTGGTTGCATAGATGGCTTGCTTTTTAATATTGGGCAAAGCCGTTGCAATGAATATGTATGAGGTTTAAATTCATGCTTGATGAACAGCCGTAATTCTTGTATTTATTAATTTGAGAACTAAGAACATTTGTAACTCCTTTCATGAGCTTTTCAGGTTGATTTTTTTTTTATTTTTTGTTGTTTAAATTTTAAACTAAAGCCTTGGAACATGCTTGCCAGGTTCCATTAATTGCACTTCTTTAAATAATTACAGAAGATGATGTTTTCCAGAACACAGACTTTGAAATGGTGCTTACAGACTTCATTATGAACACCTCACACTGATGGTTTCACATCCAAACATCGAGACCATAGCTAAGCAGAATCAGAGCCTTCTTTATAATGGCAAAAAGCCTTTTATTTATGTGCTTTATAAATTGCCAATAGCAAATTAATACAATTGACTTTGTTTCAAATTAATATATATTGCATATAGCACTTAGTGTGCATATTTAATAGGAAGGAGATTAATGGGCTCTATAGATGAAAGTTGTAAGATTCTCTTGAATTATTTTGTCTATTTGACTTGAATTCCTGCCTGTTTTGAATGCTCACCTCTTCTCAGCCTTCTCAGCCTGGTAATTTAAATTCATGGAGTTGTGTTGTTTGTTCTGGTTTTTTATGTTTTGGTGGGAGTTTTTCTGTTTTAGTGTTTTGGGGCTTTTTTTTGTTCCTGCAGTTATTATGTTTGTTTGTTTGATTTGTTTTGTTTTTCTTCCCTAAGAGCAGTTTATTAGATAAACAGGTATATCATGGCATGCACAGTTTGTAGGCACCCTTTCTATCTTGGGAAATCAGTTTGTGTTGCAAAAGCAAAAAGCAGAATGGTGTACTGTGTTTTTTGAAACCATATTTCACTATTAAAAAAACAATGCTGCCCTTGAAGCCTGAGCAATTGCAGTGATCTCCTACAGAACATGGAGCAATTGATAACTGTGCTTTTGTGGTTCTTCCTTTGAGTGAACTGGAAGAAGGGGTGCATAAATTGGTTTTAAAGATTTATTATAGCTGAATGCCAAGGCTTTGTGGCCCAAATCGTGCAGCTTGAAGATAGCTTTTCCTTTTGAGATACACTTTGCATAGAACGGAGTATTAATAATGATAAAAAAATGTTATTGTTATAATTGTACTCAGCAGTTTATTTGGGAAAAATAAATGCTTTGTGTTGAAGGTTTCCCAGTTTTACCCACAGGCTAAGTCTTGTATATATAATTATGTTTTAGGAGACATTTTAAGTGCTAGTTGAACCTTTAACCTGCGTTTCCTCTGGAATAATTACAGGATGTGAAAATGGCCAAATGAAACGCTTACTCATAGAGATTAATAGAATTAGTTAAGCTACTGTTACCTTATGCTTGATTTATATTGTATGTGTAGGTCGAAACAGGCTGTAATGGCATGTGGGTGTTTTCCTATTTTTTTATACTTGCTAAAGTTTTGCCTTATGTTTATTACTTGCTGTGCTATGTGAACTGCTTAAAAAGGCATTTTAGACCACTGGCAGGTAGTTGAATTTCAAAGGCTGGCTCTATTTAAAACAAAACAGTAGTGTTTGAACTTCTATCAATTTTTTTTCAGAAAATAACAGTAATAGAATTGATTCTACCACCTTCCAAGGAAACAAGTTGAAAAAGAACCCTCTGTGGATTAGTAGTCCAGACATCAAATATATTTTGCAGACGTTTGAAACCAAGCCTGAGTCAGCTACAATGGAAGCAGGGAAAACTAAGGAAAATCATTTGTCTGTCTGCATTGCCAAAATTACAGGAAAAGGTAAAAATAAAAAGTCTGCAAACATGAGGAGTGGTATAGCAAAAGTAGAGCATTTGATCTTATTTAAAGAGTCAAGATTGGTGGTAATTCTAATATATTTTCTAGTAAAACATTCAATTAAAAGTGATTTGCCTTTTACAATTTGATCTGGTGTGTTTCTTTAAAAAGAGGGCAATGCATTGGCTTTGAGGCAACTTGGATTTCAGTCTTTGAGGGAAGTCTTGAACAGTTACCATCTTAATTTTCAGCAGCTATGTCTTTAACAGAAAACTTAAATGTGGAATTAGAGAAAAGCCTGAAGTCAGCTTATCTTACTAGATGGTACTGTGGGAGTCACAAGGCAGGTTTACACCGGTCTTCACTGGTGTTAAAGGACTTTTTGTTGGGCTACTTTCAGTTAATGCTTTGCAGCCCCCCCTTCCTGCACCTCTACCAGTTAAAGTATTTGAGGTTTTCACCCAGGTGAGGGCAATTTGCAAATGTGCTACCACGGAGCAGGAGCTCACCATGGCTCATTTAAAAATCTCAGCAGGTGCCAACTTAATATATTCATTATTGGATTTTCAGTTGTTCTGCAGAATCCTGTTTTAAGGCAGATGATGATATTCATCTGTGAAGCTCCTGGGAAGGCTCAGGGGTGGTGAACTTGAAACCTTTAAAAATCTGAGACAAGTGCAGGAAACTTTTCTCCTGGAAATTTTTTAGTCAGCAACTTCATTTTGAATCAAGGATCATATGGGTGAACCCATTTTACCACTCAGGTGAGGTATCTTTAGTGAGCTATTTCACTGCTTTTAAATCCTGTTTTGACTTGGTTTAGAGTTAATGTTTGTTGCAGTGGTTACAGTAGGCAGTGAAGTATAAATGCAAAGGAGATTAAAAATCAATTATTAAATCAAGATTTCCTTTATTCACATTCTATTTATGCTTACCTCTCTTTGATGACTTCCCTTTTAAGTATTATATTAATGTAGGAAATTGAAGATTTTCCTTATATACATTTCTGTATCATCTTGTGTTACAGGAATTCTCATCTCTTTCCTGACAAACATACCCAGTAAGTCCACTTAGCATGTATGAAAGATGAGCATCCTCTCTGCATACAGACAAGTTATTTCTCAATAATAATGATTCTGTTATTAATTATACCAAATTTTCTTTAAGGAAGAAATCTGTCTTTTGTTCCTTGTGTAGAATGGGTATATAATGCAGGAATTACAGTATTTCACCAGAGGTGCAAGCAGAAATCCTGGAAAATGGTTGCTAAACATGGAATCTGAATGCAAATGTTCTGTGATAAGTGTGGGTTATTTTGCTGAAGGATGCATGTGCATGATTTGAGAAACACTGTGATGGCATGAAGGGACTTTATGGGCACAGCTGTGTGTGTTGAGGCGTGGCTCTTCAGCTGGAAAATTACATACTAGGATATCTTCGCTTTTATCTTTGTGTCATAATGTCTTTTGTTGCTGAAGTAATCTTTAAGGAACTCTGAGAAACACGGAGGCTGTGGTTGATGGGGAAATCAACTTAGCAAATCATTAACATCAACAAATGAAATAGTGAGAGGAGGGAGAGACTGGAGTATTGAACTGTTGACTGTTCTGTGTGCTTAACAAAGGATATTAGAGTACCATGGGTATTCTAATAGTTGACTAAAATTTTAAAAACATCACATTAGCTTAGGCTTTACTGCAAATACGCTGTTTATATTGAAATGACGAGAAAGAACTCACAAACCCTTGAATGTACAGTTATTAAATGCTGGTCAGAGAGCTTTCAGCATTTATTGGCATGTCAGTGTCTTCTGAAATGTTCTTATACTTCTACCATATTTTCTAAGATGATGGAATAACTAAATATTAGCTGGTTGTTGTGCTTTTGGAAATCATGAATTTCTGGAAAATATCCCTCTGCTGTCAAAGAAATGAAGTTCTGTTCCGGGGAATTCATCTGGAAAGAGCATTTCTTCGGGGGTGATGGGGACCATCTGTGGAATTCCAACTACGTGGAAAACCTGGAGCAGAGATGGGCAAAAATACACCAGGATGCAGGCAGTTCTGAGGAGGTCACTGTGGTAACCTTATTTAGAGGAAAGGTCTGCATACGTGGGGTGACCTTCTGACCCTTAATAATTCAAGAGTAATGTTATACATTCTTCATGCCTACGCAACACTTCTGTGGCATAAGGCTTCTAATCATTCCCAATCTTCGTGTAATTTTCAAATGCATCTTTACACATTTGCATTATATACACACAGAAACCCTGTGATTTGTTATTTAGTATCCTGCCTATGTAGTTTAAAATCATTCAACTCCAGAGTAAACAAAAGCAAAAGGAAACTAGCTCCAAGATTCAAATTGGTTTTTTGCTGCACTGAATTAGTAATTTGCTTTGTGCCTGTAGTGAGGTGTAGTTTTTTTGTTAAAACCATTTGGTTCACAAATGACTTAATACTCCAGTCTTTTACTGCTGTTGTGAGATTTCATCAGGCAAGGAGTTTGTTTTCACGTGTGTGCTTGTTTGGTTTTGGCCATCTAGTTTTTGAAANCCCCCCCAATCCTTTTTATCTCCTTACTTCAAGACAATGAATTTTCATAAATGGAGAAGATCTGGCTATCATTTCTCTTGTAGTTTACGTAGCAATGTGGTTATGCCCTTTCAGAAAGGGGGTCTCTGTCGTGTCCCCCTCTCTCCATCTCCCCAATTCACAGTATTTATTTATTTTCTGTATGTGACCATCTCTTTTAATGGGAAATGCAGAGATTTGTATGAAGTCTGAAAATAGGAGAGAAAAGTTTGTGTTGTTTGTTTAAAAGTCATAGCATATGGTGTTTTAAATAAGGATTTAGAATTTACTCTGATTTTTATGCTGATATTTTGGCTTTCTTGTTTCTCGCTGGCTCAGCCTGGAATGGACTGTTATTCTCACTTCTCTGGGTGTCTCTCACTATCTATTTACATTGTTTTACTTGTTTAAAAAGGGAGAAGAAACACTGAAGTTTTGTAACTCTTTTTGGTAGCCTTATCCCTTTACAGTTAATTTTGCATTGGCATGATCAAATGCATAGAAAATTTTAACATATTTCATTATTTTCATAATCCTATTGCTTCAATAGAAGGTTTCAAATTTACAGAGAACACACCCAGAAATGAATGCTGAATTGGATAAATATTTTTCTGTTTTAATAGGCATTCCACGGTTGTGGCCTACTGTATCAACACTGATTTAGAGATTAATCTGAGAAGATGGGTTCATCAGGACACCATCTCCCTGTTTCATGTGGATAGCACATTAAGACGCAGGGTGTGCATTCAGTAAGGGGATTGGGTTTACAGTTCCTCTTTGGACCACTGTCACAGGGATGCTGCTTGTGCAGCTGCGGGAGGTGGGGAACGCGTGGCCCTGGGTGTCTCTGCAGGCTGCTTGTCCTTAGCCAGGTCCTTGAATTGAGCAATCACTCTTGCTTAAGCACCCACTGCAGAAGAGTGCAGCTGCCTAATGGGCACCTGCTGTTCCTCGGCGTGTCCTTCCTCAGACGTGATTTTGTGTACTTGGCTTTGTTAGCCCCCTCTGGGGACATTATTGAGTTGACATCAAGTATGTCTAACCATTCAAATATACATACGTGCATTTGTCATCAGTGTTCTATAGTTTTGTGTTCTGTCTTCTCTAGCATGCCCCAGGTAGGTATCAGTACAAATTCCAAGGAATACATCCCACTCTCCTCTACAGCTTGTAGCCTAGGGTTCCTTTCATCTCTAATGATAGTCCCCATCAGCTCTATGTGGAAAATGTAGCTACACAGGCCTAGCATTTCACCAGTAGTGCCAGCCAGTTTGTGTGCCAAGAACAAAACAGATCGTTGAACCCAGTCTAGGCCTGAGGCTGGAACTGAATTTCCAGTTGCTAAGTGTAGGTGGAAGCCACAGTTACATTCTTAACCTTAGTCCTTTGAAATGTATTTTCTGACATTCCCTTTAAACTTGTGCGCCTCAAAATAATACTGGTAGTTACTTTAAAGCACATACATAGTGACTCATAATGTCAACACACATGATTTTTGTAGTGCCTTTTCTCCTCCACTTTGGAGTTAAAACAGCACTAGAATGTCTCAAGTATTAATTTCATGACTGGCTAGAATACAATATTCTGATATTGACAATTACAATAAGTCTCCATTGAGCCATGTAAAGTTAAGCGATATTTATACTGTCACACACTTTGCTCAAAATCTTTAAAAGTTGACTTTGATTTAAGCAATTACATATTTTTAAATGCTAGGTTACTTTTCCATGGAGTAACTGGTGATGAATACAATGTTATTACAATGTATTGCATTTCTGCTGATATAGAGGCATTAAGATCCTCTGAAGTCGAGTGGATTATCAATTATGTCTTTTAGCTACTTCTCAGACTTCTAAATATCAAAAATTTTTGCATTTGAGAAACAATGAAAAGCAAAAATCCTGAACAAATAAATAACTCTCCCCAAAACCTCAGAAACCCCAAGCACAGACTCTATTACAGTATCAAGCAATGTTGGTCCTTGTCTTGGTTGTGATTGTGCTGTAGCTCATTAATCCTGGGATAATTCTGACTTAGTTGCATGAATTATGAACTAAACTTTACTCCTTGAGCATCTGATTGTGGTACTTGTGTACCATGGAAACGGTGAAAGCAAATACGGAAGCTAAATTCCCCATGTTGCTTATCTTTGCAGTGCCTTTGCAGGGACTTTGTTGACTGGAGGAGCCGAGCTTACTGGTTTTGTACAAAGGAAATATTTGAACATATTATTTCAAAAGTCAGCCTGTAGCGTTTTTTTCTGGTTGGATTTCAGTTGAAAACACGTGGATCGTGTTTCATACTCTCTGTTTAGATAGGTCCTTGTCGTTCTAACAATGAGCAAAGAAGGCTCAATGTGTGTGAGTGCCTGAGTGGCACGGAGTCATAGAGAGGGAGAGGATGTTATGGGGACATGTGGGAAGGCATGAGCAGGACAAGGGCTTCATTGCATAGATCACCTGTGGTGTTTTTAGTGCCTGCATCTTGGAGAATCTCTCAGATAGCACTAATTTGCAGCACAATAAGTACAGAAAATTGGAAGTAATAAGAAATGCATCAAAATAGGTAAGCACTCAGTGGATAGCAAAACTGTGTTCTGTAACAGTGTTGTAAGAAAGGGTCTTGTGTTTTTTCCTGACAACTTAAAAGCAGCCATAGGAAGGCTAGAAAACCTATGGAGAAGAGTTTATCCATGCCTGAATTATGGTTCAGGTGGCAGATTGTCAGCATCTTATCGCTATGTGCTGCAGTTTCCTTTATAGGGGTCACTGATTATATCTTCCTGCTCAGAATCTTGTCCTTCCAAGACTCAGTTCTTCACAGATAAAGATTCATGTCAATTCAGTGCTTTGTTGAATCTTCTGGGAGTTTGGTTTTGGTTTTGTGGGTGTTTTGTTAAATTTTTTGTTTGTTTTGGTTTTTTGTTTGTTTTTTTTTGTTGTTGTTTGTTTGTTTTTTTGTTTGTTTGTTTGGTTTTATTTGGGTTTTAGTTTTTTCAGGGTTTTTTTGTTTTGAGCCTCTGATTGTCTCACCAATATGCCACTAGAAAACTGCAAACTGCAAATTGCTCCAGTCTTAGTAAAAGGGGTATTTTATGTGATCCTGTCATATGAAATCATGTAGTCTATTACAAGGGGAAGAATTGATTTATGTTTAAATTAAATTTTTTTTGTCTACTTGTAATTAGATTGATGTGCCTACTCACCATCTTGTCTGTACTGCAGTTCTAATTTTCCCATATAAAACTGGTAGGTAGAGACAACTGCAAATGCATTGAATTGATTTCTTTCTATCATAATGTTGGGTAATTTGAGAACTGGAGCCACTGTTGAAAACTGATGTCCAGAAGAATTAGCTAGCTTTCTACAATAAAACCACATATTTATATATGTTATATTCACACATGTTACAAAAAGATACTCATGAAGTTTTCTGTGCCTTTTTTTTGTGTGTGTGTGTGTTGTGGAGGCTGCTTCAAGCAAAGTCTTGTATTCCTCATGCTGTAACACTTTTCTGTAATCTATCTCCCTTAGAAACTTTGTGATGGCACCTATTAATTTTCTCCATAGATTTTAAGTACTATTGATGCTGAGTAATGTCTTTAATTAGCACCAAACTTTCTATGTAATCATTCCAATCTGTGCTTTTCTCTCAGCTTTTGCCTGTAAGGCTGACAAATGGCAGTAGGGGGAAAGGGCACTTTCCTGTCTGTGGCTGTGGAGCCTTTGGTCCTTGGGTTGTCAGAGCAGTTTCTCCTTCTGAAAGAGCTGTGAAAGAAGAATAAAAATACTATTTAGCTTCATATAAGAAGTCAAAACAAATATTATTTGTAGCAAGAAGCTTCCTTATCTTATGAAACAGGACATTTTTATGGTTCCTTTAGTGTTTCCCATCTTTTCATTGTAATAATATCAGCTTATTTGTGAAATCCTTGATTGTATCGGTCAGAGCTAAGTTCACTTTTCTGTGCCTATTCTTGCAGGGTCAACAGGAAAGATAAATTACCTCAAAATTATGCAAGTGTTTTTTGTGCAGTTTAGAATAAATGCTAACTGAATCCTCTTCACATTTTTGTCGGCACTGACATCCTTGGCACTTGTATTGGTTGTACACCAGTTCTGAGGTCAGGCACATGGATGTCAAATTGCAGCTGTGTTAGTCCGGTAAAGGACAGTGTAAACTGCACAGCTTAATTTCTTAGTTTTTTGGGGGTTTTTTTACTCATTCTTGTCTTTTCTGTCTTTCTGAGAATAAAGTGAAGGAAGGTCTTTATATTTTTAACGCAGCCCATAGAGGTAACATATGGTCAAATGCCAGCTGAGCCATTTGATTGCTAGGCAAGTCCTGCAGATCACAATTAGAAAAAAATAAATCAGGCAGAAGAGTGAGAAGCATTCTCAAACAGGACATTATGCCTTTTGGAAGCTGGGAGCTTACATGCAGTATTATGGATAAAGCAGGAAGAGAGGCTGGTCTTGTCAGTCTACTGTGAAATACATGGCCTTTTGCATATTTAACGTTAGCTTAGCACAGGATAATTTTTCTTTTAAGGACTCTTTTAGAAATAAGACAGAATCATATCCTTGAAGGCTAAAAGTAGAAATTGTTTCAAGCAGGAGAGGCTGTGCTGGGATTATTGGGGACATTCACCCGTGGAGTTTATCTACTTGAAAACAATCCCTGGTGTCTGCAGGATGGAGTTGAGAAGAAGAGTAAAAAGGTCTAGGAAAATGGTTTCCAGGGATTTCAGAAAACAGGAAAATCATGTGAAAATATCCCTATGATGTTTTTGCCTATTGCTGAGCGTGGCAAAATTGAGGAGGATATTATTGTCCCTTTGTGGGAGCTGAGGGGAAGAAGCTGTCATTCTTTACTACCAACCACTCTGTTTAAACTCCTTCAGAAAAAGATTGTGGAAATGTAACTGCTTGCATAAATTGTAAGCTCCCAATAAGATCCTCACCCCTCTTTTAACTGTGTAGGAGGACACATTCAAACAGATATGATGAGTGAGTTCAGATTGGACCTGAGGAGAAGGCTCTTCAGTGTCAGGGTTGTCAGTCCGTGGCACAGGCTGGATACAAGGAAAATGCTGTGGCAGCTTCAGACCTGTGGGAATGCTCAGAAGAGGCCAGGAGAGTTTGCTCAGGGAGGTTTACTAACATGGGAAAGTTTCTGATGCTGGTGAAAGTTGTTCTGTTAAATGTGTGCTGTTAAAATAATTTGGTGATGTAATAGTGATACAGAATGGATTGAAAATAAATTAAACCAAATCTTTTCCACCTGTAACTCTGTCTAAACATCAGACAAATATATAGGATGTGTAAACACAGTTTAACAGAGTATTTCAGAACAGATACGACCTTATGTGTACAAATTAATGCATGTGAAAAAGCAGAATCCCTAATATTTGTGCTCTTTTGAAAGCATTCAGGAATGCAAAGGAAGCTTTCAAAATCTCTCCAGTGAATCTTGCTGTGTAAAGGTGGTAATTTTTTCAAAGTTTTAATATATGTTGTGTATTACAGATGCATGTGAGCTTCCAGGATATCAAAGTTAGAGGTATTTTTGGGGTCACAGGCTCACCATTAGCAGCTGGTCTCTGTTAATCAGAAGCAAAACCAAGTAATCACAACTCACTTCAGTAGGTTTTTATTCTGTTCACAGAATAAAAACAAAATTCATGGAGATTTTCTTTTATCCCAGAAAAAGGGAAATGGTAACATATACTGTGAAATGATGATGTCATTACGATCTAGTTGTATATTTAAAATATAACCTCTGATTAGTGCCTCTTAATTACCTGGGTATTTTCTTTAATAACAAACAACATTAATTTTTCCTTTCAAACATCAGATTATTAAAACTGTAGAACAACAAACCTGCTGTAGGAGCAAGGACAGCTACTTGAATATGCCCATTATCAGCAAGTCAGTTGTATTTATGCCCTTGTAAAATTTCTAGGTGTTCTTGCACTGTGAAGGAAATGATAAGTATTTGGCCACTGTTTGGGAGAGGAAAGAGCTTGAACCATTATGTAACTCTTGAATTGGTGTTGATATGTGTAAAACTACTACAGATAAGATAAGCAGTGACATTTATGGTTGGACTGGATGATCTTGTAGGTCTTTTACCAACTTAAATGATTCTATGGTTGTAAAGATTTTGGGAAGCTGTCTAAATGAATAATTTCTGCTCCACATTCTAGTGTAATAATGGAGTAGTCAATTAAAGAGCAAATACAATGAGGCTCTGGTCCTCTTTTTCTCCTTCCCTCTCTGCTCTTGTGCCTTTTGTTAAACACATGAAATTTCTTCTCCTTGCAACACAAACTTTAATATGCTCGTTCTGCAGCAGCCTTCATCATCATCCTTCTGCAGCTGGTCTATCTTCTTTTTCTCTTTTGTTCCTAGCCTCTATGATTAATTTTCCAGCCTTGTTTTCAGTCCTCTGCAGCTGACTGAGGCTGCACTTCTGAGGACTTGAGTAATGCTTTTATGGTCATTCCGCAGAATAAATGAATCTTGGTTTCTCTACTGCTTATGAGACTCTTGCTCTTACCCTAAGACTTCTAACTTCTGTTGCATTAGAAGTCCCATCCTACTCCCATGGAAGGACTTGAGTTTGGGCATTTGTTACAACAAGGAGGAGTGATGATCTTTATTTTAGAAAATATGTAAATTATTAGGGGATCCAGAATTATTTTTAGTTATGTGTATCATGAAATCTCATTCTTCTGGAGCTTCTTTGAAGATGAAAAGGAAAACTGTAGTTGAAGATTGTGTAGTGGGTTGCAATATTGCCATTTTATATTGGGAGTGGGTCTAATATATAAAAGTGTAATTTTCCTTGTAAACCAGTATGACTGAACATTTTGCCATCAGTGGGCTGCAGTTCATAAGAACATTTGTGTGTTACTTTGTAAAATAAGGTAGTACATACATAACTACTTATGTGCCATCAGTGGGCGTTTTTCCAGATAGCATCATTTTTTTGCCTGAGTATCAGACAAGAATTGGAAGGTCTGTATTATTTTGTAATGATTTAAACATTTTTTCAGAATATCACTAATCAGTAAAAAAAATGTTCTTTGCCTGCAGGGTGGAGTTAATTTCTTTTGTTCCTGAGAGCTGAATAGGAGAAAGGGACATTTCAGCTTTTCTTGATAAAGGTAAGACAGCATCTGTTGATAAGGATAAGACACTGCTCATTATTATGAGCTCATAGAAAGTTTGTCGATGGAGGGTTTGTTTATTTTGGGCTATTTTTCTCAACTTTTGTGCTTTGTAGTAAGTGCAGTGTGTGATAATGTAACTTGTATTGGGAATGGAATGTGTAACTCTACTGCAGGTATCAGTAAAGGCTCTGAAGATAAGCAGGTACCTGTAGATCAGCATGACAAAGTGGATAGCAATTTGTTCTGCTGCTGGTACTTGTGATATTTTCCATGTGCCCCTGAACTGGCCTGCCTAAGTTCACTCCATCATGCTTCCACAAACTCAGCAAGGGCTCTTAAAACCAGTAGAGTTTTCTCCATGCTGTTTGTCAAAGCTTGCCTGCTGCTACCTTCACTGCTCTGTATTGTCAAGTGTGAGAGTGCAGTGGTTGATGTGAGAGAAGGACCTTGAGATCTACTTTAATTGAGATAACATCTTCAAAATTAAGCAGCAGATTATCATGCCTGTGCTTTTCAGAAATAGGAGACAGAAAAGGGGGTAAAACTCTGAAAGTCTTCTTAGGGCCATCCTCAATGACTCTTCCTTCATGTTGCGCTAAAAAAGGTCTCACTTTTTATAGATTTGCGTGTTGAATTAAAGCCTCCAAGAAGCATTTAGAAGTAGAGTATGGAGCTTAGACTTGAACTCTTAATAATATTTTTGATGCAGAATTCTACAAAGCACTGTCTTTCTTATTTCCATTTGGCAAATTTTCAAAAACAGGATGAGGTTTGATGTGGCTGCTAATCATGGGGTTGGTGTGGTTTAGCAGTGACCACATGTGCAGCAGATTGACCATCCGTGTGACCCTCACACAATGCAGGTAGAGGGCATAAGTGTGGCTCAGTTTCTGTTCAAAAGGGCTGGAATTCATACACGGTCATTTCTAATTTTGTCCTGTGACAGAAGCTCCAGTCTCTCACTGGAGGTGGTAATGTGCTTTAACCAAGCCAATCACAGCCTATTCGGTGACTGCAGCTGCAGATCCACTTTTGACTTGTTCAGCAGTGCATTTCACAGGATGGTAGAACAAAGGCTCGAGTTATATATTGATATTTAGGCTATCAGGAACAGCACAGCATAAATCTTCTTGAAAGCTGAATAGTTTGGAAAAGAGAAAGAGACAACTCTGACAAAGGTGAAGAGAAATGAGAAGATTGACCAAAAATCAGTTTTGTGTATTTGTGCTGATGTAGCTGATTTTGAAGTTTTCTCTGTTAGCATTATACAACTTTCTTGATCAGTAAAGCAGTGCTATCATGTATGGATGCATGCATTTTTTATTAATTCACAAGTGCTTACTGTACTCTGTATAGTCTGCTACTTTAGGGGATCAGAAAGCTATCACCACCTTCATATCCTTATGATTGTATGGATATATAGACATTAGGAGTTACGTTGCCTTCTTGCTTTGCAGAACACAGTTAAAATATTTTTGGTATGAAAATGTTTTTTCAAAATCTTTAGTTTTGGAATTTAGGCTTTAGTTTTAATCTCTTATCCACTGCCAAATAAAAAAAAAATGCCTTTGAGTTCTGTAGAATCCTTGTAATCCTGGTGCTCCTGTCCTTCCTCCCACTTGCGACTTGTGCAGCCATTGACCATCATTTCAAATGCTCATGTTTGGTGATTTTTAAGTTTACTCAGCATGTATAATCTCAAAGGTTACACTGTTGTTGGAAGAATTCTCATTCAATCATGGAAGAAGAAAAAAACATTTCTACTGAAGTGATACATTTATTGAAGGACTTGCAGACTCCTAGTGAAGGAATGTGTTTAATTGCTAAAGATGCAGAGTGAAAAATTGCTATGCTAACATACATAAAAACGTATTAATAATAATTTAATGATGAATTAATATGGCCTGAGCTTAATCTCATTCTGGCAAAACCCATATTGAAGGAAATGAGTATTTACTGTGTTAGGATCTAATTTCTTTTTTCCTTTCTTTTTTCTTTCTCTACCTTCTTTCCTACACTGAGGAGCTCATGTAAAATAAAAAATAAAACAAAGAACATAGAACATAGACTTAAATACTTAATAGTACCTACAGTGTTAACTTGCTTGTTACAGTCAAATACTTTTCTTTGCATCCTGTTGAGAATCAGTTGCCTGTATAAAGCACAGTTCTCTGGTGCAACAGGGTACTTTCATATTTTATGAACCTTGAGCAGAAGTTACTGCTTCTCAGAGGCTGCTTCATGCTTCTTGTACATCCATTAAGCCTTGCTCAGATTAGATAGATAGATACAGGCTGGATTTGACTTGCTGCTTTTCTTCCTCTATTTAGAAAAAAAATCAGTGCCTCTGGAGTCTCTGTGGTGTGTTCTTCCCATGGCTGCACAAACAAAGCAGCAGCATTGTGATTGGTGTTTTTACTTTGTGGGAGTGGAAGAGCTTGGAGTTCACACTTAAATTCACCAGTATCCAGCAGGATTTAAGGATTTCATTTATGGACAGAAATTCCCAAACATAATCAGTGGCAGATTCAGTTTCTGGCTGTGTGAATTGGTGATCCTATGTAGCTATGGGAGGAACTTGAGCTACACAGGCAGGATCACCTACCAGTGCCACAGAAAATTAGTCGTAGTTGTTAAGCTGTGATGTTTCCCCAAATCATGATTACTATTTCAGCTTAAATACTTCTGCGGTGGCTGCAGGCTTCATGAAGGAAAATAATGTTAGCTGTTCCTGCTCCTACCTGCAGACTGCTCCAAAAGCAATGCCCTTGAGTACTAATTTACCTTTATTTTCAACATGATATGCTTCTGTATTCGGGTTTGTAAATTGGGTGTGAGAGTAAGATGAATGCTTTCAAAACCTGTTTAAAAATGTGCCAGCAGGCTGCTGGCTCAAGCTGGGAAAACTGAGGTCCTTGGGAGTGGAAGGCCAGAAACAGCTCTTCAACTTTTCCTACACCTTCTCTCCCAGTTATGATGAGAAGTTTAATTTTTTTTCCCCAAAACGTAGTTCAAATTCAAGCTAGCAGTCCTCCCCATTTGTTTTTTTTTAATTCTTTCCTCCTTGACCCTTAAATCAAGAGCTCCTTGGGGCAGAAGCACTCTTCATACTTGTCAGGTTTATGATCGAGCATGTGCATGTTCTGCTCAGTCTTCTCCCTGAACACAGAGCTGTGTCAGAAAGCAAATGCTGTCCCCAGAAATAATATTTGCCTCAAAGGAGCTTGACCTGCTTTGTGATGTTTTTGGAAACAAAGTGCAGGAATAAGTGTTATATTGTAAACGAAGAGAGGAAAATTGCGTTGCTGTTTTCCTAAAATAAGAACAGAGCTTTAATACTGCTGAAATGTTTGGTTTGCTGGGGCAGCTTAACTTTCCAGGAAGCTGGATGTTGTCTTGTTTATTTTGGATATTTCCACTAATTGGTTGTAATCTAATTATCCACATACAAAGCCAGACCACTGAAACCGCCAGTAACTGCAGTTGGAAAGATTTATTGTTACTCTTCCATCGAAGGAGGGGAATTGAGTGGTATTTATGTTTTCAGTAGTGTATAAAGCTGCTGTATAGCAGCTATACAGCAGCTATACTTGACTATAAAGTGGAGTCACAGAGTGAAGTGTGTGATGTTCGGTGTCTGGGAATTATCTTTCAATAACTGTTCTCATGATTCAGTTTGTAGGTGCATGTTATAATTTTGAGCAAATATCAACAGGGCAAGGTTGATTTGTGTAGAAAATTATGCAAGGGGACATTTTGTTACCTTCCTGTTTCACATTCTAACAAAATAGTGTGTTCTAGGTTACTGGTAAGCCATTTTCAGCTCAGGAAGGTGACTACTCTAAAACCTTAATGCTGGGGAATGTAGCTCTTTCTCACATAGTGGCTCATTTGCTTTTCTATCTAAAAGGTGATCAGTCCAAAAGAGGGAGGTTGGGGGAGGAGTGGATGTTTCTGAATGGAGTGGAACGAGTTACTCATTCTTCAGAATAGCCAGAAGGTAAACTCAAGTGTACTTGAAAAACCACGCTGGTAAAATGCCCCATGTGTAGTTCAGGCTGTTAAATACAATGTTTACTATTGACTTTTTTATTGGGTTACAGAAAGAATCAACCCCTGAGAATGCACTGGGAAAAATGTGATCATGGATGATGTTAAAAAGTGGCAGTGTAGAGTGTAGTGCTTGCACCCTGCCGCAGCCACCCAAATGTGTGTGGTGTGTCTATTCTGCACAGAGAATATGCATGTCTATTCTGCACAGAGAATATGGATATGTTCAATAGACACATATACATATGTAAATATTCTGTAAATAAATATTCATATATAGGCATGTATGTATGCACACGCATGTATATATAGACATATGTGTATAATAAGGACAAGTACAGGTATTCTCAAACTGGGGGTGCAGCACTTGTTGTGGAAGGCAGGAAGATGTGCAGGAAGTTTTTTTTTTATTAGGGGAGGAAAAGAGAGTGAAGGGGTTGATGGTATGATGTACTACGATACCTAGGTGGACTGAAGTTTGGGTCAGGCTGGGAATGAGATTCTGTTGAGATATATATTTATATTGCAGAGGGAGAAGAGGTCGAAAAAAAACTATTCAAAAGTCTCTAACATAGAGGAAGGAGAATTTACAGTGCTTGAGAATTGTGGAACAAGTCTGAGACCACAGACTGTTCATGGAAAACCTGCTGGTTAAAGTATTAGTTATGATGTGATCGAAAAAGAGACTTGTTCACGTATTTATGAAAATATGAAAATAAGGTTAAGCAGTGGTGGCAAGGCCAGGGTAATGTAACATTTGCAGCCTCGAAGGATAAAAAGCAGGATGTAAACACAGAAACTAAACCCACCTTATCTTGGTACAGAAAGTACAATTTGCGTCTCCCCTGGCCTTGGATAAAAATGCAAACTGTGGGATGCCAAGTAGAAGTTCTAGTCACTGATAGTGAAAACAAACCTCTGGCATTAAATGAAATGAATAATTTTCATCACAAATGTACATCTTGTGGATTCATGGAGCTGTAAATCCACTGTTGAAAAGGTGTTGTGTGGCAAGTCCAGAGTAGAAGAGGAGGAAACTGAATAAGTTTTTAATTTTCCAGAGTTTCCAGTTGCTGACTGAGACTTCTCTAAGTGAATCCTGGCATATTAGTATGAAAATACTGACTGCATCAACCAGTGTTGTCTAGTAGAATAGGAGAAAACACCATGGAAACAGTTTGGTTGTTGCAGTTCCCTGGCAGTTATCTGCTTCTGTGACTATCTAACACACAAAAGTCTAACTTGGTGTGCCAGGGTAGTACAATAGAAGCATTGTGATAATGTGATAATTTCTCTTCCTGGAAAAACATAATTTAGATGGCTGAAATCAGTGGGACTGAGGGACATAGCTAAAACATATTACGCATTGCTCCCCAAATAGTGTTAATTGGACCTTAAATGTGTTCCTAGGTAATGTGATTGGAGCTGTAGCACGTCTGTCCATTGTATTTGGGACACTGAGATATTCAGCAACCAAAGCTCTTTTATTTGTTATGGATGAACAACGTAGTGCAAACTACTGAAACCATGTGGAGATAGCACATTTTGAAAATCACAGCTCTGTGCCTGGAGTTGAATTACTTGTGTTATATATTGCACAAACCTGTTGGTATGCTGAATTAATGTCTCTGGAGACCTACAAAAGGAATACTTACTTGGAGAATTAGAAGTCAAAACTAAAGGACTAAGTCTGCTGTAGAGATCAGACTGCTGCACTGAGAAAATCAAAGTCCATGTGTGTGATTTAAACCATGTTTGACATGCCAGGCTTTGGTTTCACCAGGAGACTCACTATGCTATTTGGCTATGTTTTTAAAACCCGCAAGTGTAAATTAGAACGAGCTAATTTTATAATTATTCCCAACAGACACACAAGTAATTTAGTCTCAAACATGTTTATTTTATAAAGACACAATCATTCAAAAAGAAGTGCTGAGAAACCACAAGTGGTTTGAGCAATAGAGGCTTAGAGCTTTGGCAAACACACACATATTTAAAATGTGGTAGCATTTGTTTGAAAGCCATTGAGTGTTCTGTCTCTTTATTTGCAGCTTTATGACTGTCCTTAAAGAGTAATACCAAAGAACTTGGGGGGTGAAAGAGTTGTTTTGTTTGTGGTGGTATTAGTCATTAATTTAGCTTAAATTCCAGGAAAAACTTCAGTTGTTCAGCCTAGAGAAGTGAAGAACAAAATCATGCTTGTTTCATATGCTCCTAGAGGAAGGACTGATCCTGAGACTGAATACAGTAGGGAATTAAAAAAAATATTTTTTAATCCTAAAACTTGATGGATTGTTCATCTGAAGAGACATACCCCCTTCAGTAGCTTGCCATGGGGAAAGGGCACCTCACACAAAAATGTTAAAATCCAGATTTGAACAGTAGCTTGTATAAAGGTCCTTAAAATGGTGGCTAGAAATGGTGAAGTTCTCATGAGTTAATGAGCAAGTTCACATGTGTCATGACTCTAACCAGGTCTCTGAATTTTTATTTTTTTGTTCAACCCAGGAGGAAAAAAAAATTGACAATGAGAGAAGTGCCCCACAGTCTTTGGGCCTTACACAATGCATGTTACAATATTAAAACTTCTGTAAAATAGTGTGAATAATAAAAATACAATTTCAAGGTGGAAAACTGCTCTCAGAAATCCTGGACTTCCTGAGAGCAGGAAGCTTTATCTCACTAAGCTCACAAAGACTAGTCTTTTTGCTTCTTTTGCTAGAAAGATTAAACAAAGACATTTAGAATGGCTGTGATGTGCTATCAAGGGTGAGTTGTAGTCTGCTTTGCTTCTTTAAGTTGTTGGTTAAATAAATCTGTATTTGTCTCTCTCTAAGAAGTCCTTTGTGTTGTGTTTTTGACACAAGTATCAACTTTGAGGGGGGCAAAGGTAGACATTTATTTTATACAGAGCAGATTTAAAGCTTTTTCTAAACTTTTTGTCAGATTTTTATATACAGCTAGGTAGCAACCAGACTTTTTGCATTTCCCATCCTAAATTGTTAGGATCACAAAACTAATCCTTCATCAGGCAATGTATCATGTTTTAGGTTCAGGTTGTCTTGGTTCTGCAAGAAGTTGTTTAGCTGCATCTGAAGCATAATGCTGCTGGAGATAAGTCTCTATTTCAGGATTTTCAAAGAGTCTTCAAAATTCAAGCACCAATTTTTCAATAAAGGCAATAGGACTTAAGACTATAACTTCTTAGAAGCTTTTAAAATTTCAAGCCCTGTGCAAAGTAGGTTGGTATGGATAGGAAGGAAGTCAAAGTGATGTGAATTACAAAGAAATTGTAGTAAATGGTTCTTTTAGATGCCAGACCTTTCTGGCAATTTCCATAAAATTTCTAATATAAAGTAGATGTGAATATTTTATTAAGGAGTAAGTAACTTGAATATTTTAGTCCTTCAGTCTATAGAAGTCACAGAGATTTAAGGAGTTTTTAGGCTTAATGGAGTATTTTAAAATGCAGTTAGAACTTTTCATTGACTTCTGGGTAACCTTTTAACATCACGTGGTTATTGATTTTGTTATATATACCAGACTCATATCTTCAGTGAAAAATCAGATTTTTAACTTGGGTGAAGAAATATTGCCCTGATGAGAAGAGATGTTAGTGGCTTGAGGCAAGGAATTGTTATGAGTCATTTGTCAGATTTCTGCATGAACTCACTTTGTGCATATCTTCTGCAGTCTTTTAATACTGGTCATCAAGTTTCCAGCAAAGTCTGTAATTCCAAGCCTTTCTCTGTGGTCAGTGCACAAGGCATTGCTCTCACTGCTTTCTGCTCTAATAGATATGCCTTAATATTTACCTTTCCCATCAGAAAATGTGTGTTTTCAGTTGCTGAGTGCAGATTTCAAGATTTGCCTCCAAAGCTGGAAAACTCTGTGCAGCAATGGTTGCATGTGATGTGTCCTCATTTATGTCCAACCAAGGCCAGGAGAAAAGGCAGCTACTGATGGCAGTGGCTGGTTGAGCACCACTGGTTGCATTCTCCCCTGATATGTTACTGTAGGGTTTTTTGTTTAGGTTGCATAGTTGTATGCTAGAAATGTGCTTTTGTAGTTTCAGTAATGAAAAGTTCTGCCTTTCAGTTTTTACAGCAATACATATGACACGATGCTCTTCTGTGAAGCTTTTAATGTAGATATGCTGTTTTGACACTTCCATCTCACAAAAATATATCTTTTGTACTCAGACATGAAAATCCTCAAATGGCTTCATCTTCAAACTGGTATTTGATTTCAATTAGTTCCTGAAGTTAAGTAAATATGTTTGCTTCCTGTAATATTTAATGCTCTAAAAGTTTGTTTATATATTTAATTTTTTATACATTATTTGCAGCATATGTTTTCCTATTTAATTTTTATTTCCTTTTTTTGGGAGTCTAAGACATGTTGCATGTTTTGAGGTTGGATGTTGGGCTTTTCTTTTGGGAATATTGGTTTAGAGAAATGGGAATGAATGTTCAATATGGTCTTTGTATCCCTTTGTTATGAAAAGCAGATGGAATGGGTGATTCCTACTTTTTTTACTTTAATGGCTTTCAGCTGCATTGAGCTAGTTATGTTTGTTATAAATATCATTCACCAGAAGAAAAAAGCTAAGCAATTAATATTGCAAAGCTGCAACAACAGAAAGTGTCACTTTGAGAAAATAAGTTGAAAGAAACCGATTTCAGTCTCAAGGTTTCCACAGCAAGGTTATTTTTGATTTTAAAGTATACATATCTAAAACACCAACAAACACGTGAAACCTTTGAATGCTGTTATTCCACATACATCTCTGGCATTTATGCACATGTGAAGATTTGTACTGAATGCTGGTGCTGCAAAAGAAAAGAAAGGACCTTAGCAATGTGGTACTGTGTGGAAAGAGCCTCAGGGCTGTAAGTATACATTCCTTTTTTTTTTGTTTCATATTGATGTGAATTGTGAGAATTCCACTTTCCTTCTTTGCGTGCCTTTTTTGCATCCTTAAGTGCTTTTAATGTGTTTTCACAGATGCAAATGTTGTCAATGAGGCTTTGCCTATGAAGACCACCTAGAGAACTCCTTTAATGAGGGTCACAGTATTGACTTGAAAAAAATAAATTTTTTTGGTGCCTGAAAGTGAAATAGGTAAATAAAAACACCAGGAAGACCTTTGACATTTTCTAGCTCTGGGCATATAAATATAAATATATATATATAAATATATATATATATA